>PVIA01000522.1:0-425096 GCA_004024845.1 Tonatia bakeri | reverse complement strand
ATTCTGTGAGCTTCCTGATCAACAGTGCTTTGAACTGTGCATCTGGTAATTCGGCAATTTCTTGGTCACTTAAAAAAATTGGTTCTGGGGCTTTCAAATATGTTTGAGCCATCTTTTTAATTTTCCTTTGGTTCGGATGCGGCTATTTCGTAAGGGCAGCGGAGCCTTAGGTGTTCACGGGGCGGGGCACCCCAGTCGCGGGGATTGTGAGGTTGTATGTGGGGGCGGGGTCTGAGAGGGAACAATGGCGCCTGCTCCGCTCTCTCTAGGACTTCCGTTCCCTCCACTGCCTCCCACAAGCAAACTGGGCCCTTGCTGTGCTGGCTCCCGGGTGGTGGGCTGGTGTACTTTCTCGGACTCTGTGGGTTTCCCCGAGAAGTCTCCTGTGAGAGTCTCCCGGCCTCAGTTCCCAGATGGGGCTCTTAAGCTTTGAAACATGGTGGCGCTGCCCGTTTTTCACTTAGTTCGTGCGCAAACGTGTGGCTGCGGACAACCAGCTGCCCTGCACCCCTCACTGGGTCTGCTAGTCACCTCCGCGCTTCCGCGCCCAGCGTCCACCACCGGTCCGTCCGCTGCCGCTGCCGTCTGCACCCTGCGCGCCGCCAGCCAGCGCCTCTTCCCGCCGGGAACCCTCGACCCCACTTTGCAGGCCTCCCGACTCCGCCGCTCCTTACCGGTCTGGATGTACTGGAGCCCGACTTCTGTTCAATTAATTTCCCTCTGTTCTGGTTGTTAATTGTTTCTCAGTCTTTGTTGTTTTCAGTCTTGGTTGCGCGAGGAAGCTCAGTGCGACTGCCTATGCCTCCATCTTGGCCGGAACTCCGGAACCACGTCTACTTTAAATATGCCACTCCATCATCTTCTGGCTTGCACAGTGCCTGATGTCAAGTCTGCTGAATATATGTCTTATGGACTATTTCATTATTTTCTTGCCATTTTCAAGATTTCCCCCTTATCACTGATATTCAGCAGTTTGCCTATGATGTGCTAGTTGTGTTTTTATTTGTATTTATATTACTTGGGGTTCTCTGAGCTTCCTGAATTGGAAGTTTGTTGTTTTTCATTAATTTTGGGAAAATCTCAACTATTATCTTCTGTCTTCCTCTCTCTCTTATTCTTGTAGGACTCAGGTGTCTGCTCAGACCATTTCATAACATTCCACAGCTTTTGAATGCTATTATTTTTTGTCCTGTTTTACTCCTTACATTTCAGTATTGACCTATTTTCAAATTCACTGATTCTTTCCTCTGCTATGTCCATTGTGCTAATAACCCTGCTGAAGGAATTCTTTATGTCTCATATCATGGTTCCATTAGTCTGCTAGGGCAAGCCCTATCTGTAAATACGGTCAAATTGGGGGTATTTCTCCCGAATTTTTTATGTTGAACTAACATATAAGTTTTGGGAGAAAGGGAGAGGTCACAATTTAGCCCATGAAAATGGTGTTCTTTTCTGGCATTATCACGTAACTCTTTTTTAGAATTTCCATCTATCTGTTAAAATTCCCTGTCCTGCATGCTGTTCACCTCTTCCACAGAACCTTTTAACACACTAGCTACAGTTATTTTTAATTTATTTTTATTAAATCATTTTCTGTTGTTATTCTATTACAGTTTCCTAATTTTCCTCCCTTTGCTCTTCCCTGCCCATTCCAGCCCCCGCTCCCACAGTCAATTCCCACACCATAGTTATTTTAAAGTCTCTGATAGTTTGAACATCTGCACATCTCTGTGTCTAACTCTGGTGACTGCTTTATCTAATTTTAACTTTCCTTCTTGGTATCTCTTGTAATTTGAATTGAATGTTGGATTTGGTGTGTTCAAAAAGAGTAGAAACTAAGGTAAATAATATTTATCTCCAGAAATGGGTGTGCATGTTCTTTTATCAGACAATAAGTATGTGAATTGATTCAACTGAGGGTCTACCCAGGGCCAGCTTCATTACACAAAACCTCATTGCTCAGAAGTACCCTGCACTTGTGCTCTCATGTTACTACCTTGAAATTCTTAAAAAAATTGAACAAGCAACCTCACATTTACAGTATGCACTGGGCCCTGAAAATTATATTGCTAGTCCTGCTCACAAGTAAGAGTTTGTAAATGCTTCAGGAATCCAGAAATAAGGAATATTTTATAGGAATGATGGGAATTTCAAATGAATTTTATGTATGAGTATACCTGAGTTAGAAATCCAAACAATGGGCACCCAAATATATCTAGCCAATAAGATAATGACCTTCAAAAACTACTAAGATCTGATCTAGAAATGGAATGTCACAGGCCACTAATCAAACCAGATGTTGCCTCAAAGACTTCGACCACAAAAAAATATAAATTAGGTTAGGTAGATAATATGACTAGTCAGAATTTTCCCCTAAAACTGAACTCATCAGGTTAAATAAATGATCAATGCAAACATGTTTTTAAAGATAGAATAATTAGAATAAACTATTACCTTATAACATTATAAATTATCTTTTGACTGTTTTATAAATTTGACTATTTATTAAATTCAAGTATAATAATAGTTTTTTCTTTAAAAATAAAATATAATTGTATACTTTTTATAAATTAAATACAATCTAATTTATTTTAAATCACTAAAGGGTAATTAATATGCAGGGGATAGGTTAAATAGTATGTCAAAATTAATCAAAATAAAATACTATATATTTTTTTCCATTAGAGAAATAAAAATAAAATGGCAAATAAAAAGAAAATCTATAAGGGAAAAAACTCAAGCCTATCTAAAATTTAGTTTCTCTTTTAAGGTGTATTGCTAAAATAAAGTTTAGTTGTTAGTAAGACAAAAAAAATAACAATGACAAGCAAGATAGATGTTTATATCTCTTTCAAGTTTAAGAAGTCCAAGGGGCAATAGTTCCGACTGGTTTTGTCTCCCTGGTGTGAGGGACCAGGCTCTTTTCATCTTCTTTCTACTTTATGGATGGCTTGTGACTTGCATTTTCAAGAGTTCTCATGGTCTAATATGACTGCTGGAGCTCTAATTATTATGTCTGCACTTTAGCCAGCAAAGAGGAAAGACATTACAGAATGATAAAGGAATCAAGCCAACAAACCATTTTTTATTTTTAATTTTCCCACCTTTATTGATATTTATTGACAAATAACATTGTATAAATTGAAAGTGTACAATAATATACATACATATTCCAACAAACCTTTAAACCCCTATAAACTTTTGTGCGGCCAGCACAGAAGCACCTAAATATATGAAGCAAATATTGATGGACATAAAGGCAGAGATTAATAATAATACAGTCATAGTAGGGGGATTTAACATCTTGTCATCACTGGATAGATCTTCCAGACAAAAAAATCAACAAGGAAACAGCAGCCTTAAATGACACATTAGACCAGATGGAGTTCATTGATATTTTTAGAACATTTCACAATAATGCTGCAGAATATACATTCTTTTCAAGTGCACATGGAACATTTTCCAGAAAAGACTGCTTGTTAGGGCACAAAACAAGCCTCAATAAATTTAGGAAGACTGAAACCACATCAAGCATCTTCTCCAACCATAATGGCATTAAACCAATTACAGGAAACAAGAAAAAAACACACAAACACATGGAGACTAAATAACATGTTATAAAACAATGAATGGATTAACAACAAAATCAAGGAAAAATCAAAAGAAGCCCAAAGTGAGAAGAAAAAAAGAAATAATAAAGCTCAGAGGAGAAATAGATGAAATAGAGTCCAAAAAATAATACCAAACATCCAATACCAAAAGATACAATGAAACCAACAGCTGGTTCTTTGAAAAGATAAACAAAATTGATGTGGTGCAGGTAAGGATTCTCCTGAAAATAAAGAACTGCTACCATATGAGCCACCTACCTTGGCCTGCATCTCAGTCTCCATTGCTACAGGCCAGCTCAGATGCCAAAGATCTAACTGGCAGCCATGAGCAGCAGTGAGTGCTTCAAGAGTGGACGATCTGGCCATGGGCCTGGGAATGACCTACTGGTGGAGGCCGTGATTGTGGAATTCGAAGCCATGGCAGAGAGGTTTCCTGTTTGTTTCCTCCTCTCTTCCAGACATCTGTTATCGCTGTGGTGAGTCTGGTCATCTTGCCAAGGATTGTGATCTTCAGGAGGATGCCTGCTATAACTGCAGTACAGATGGCCACATTGCCAAGGACTGCAAAGAAACTAAGAGAGACTGAGAACAATGCTGCTACAACTGTGCAAACTAGGCCATCTGGCTCAAGACTGTGACTATGCAGATGAGCAGAAGTGTTATTCGTGTGGAGAATTTGGACATATTCAAAAAGACTGCACCAAAGAGAAGTGCAATAGGTGTAGTGAAAATGGTCATGTAGCCATCAACTGCAGCAAGACAAGTGAAGTCAACTGTTACTTCTGTGGCAAATCATGCCACCTTACACAAGAATGCATGATTGAGGCCACAGATTAATTATTTCCTTTGTTGTCTCTCCTTTTTCTGGCTGATGGTTGTATTATTTTCTCTGAATCTTCTTCACTGGCTAAAGATTGGCAGATAGAGTCTACTCCCAAGCCACTGAGTTTCACTTGCCATGTAGGAGGAAAGGGTGGAAAAAAATCAACTTTCTGCATTTAACTACCAAAAAAAGTTTATGTTTAGTTTGGTAGAGGTGTTACGTAGAATGCTTTCTTTAAGAACCCCCTTTGCATGCCATTAGTAAATAGGGACGGATGAATGGAAAGAGTTGAATCAGACCAGCAAGCCCGTTCTGGGTTTCTTGAATACATTCCCATGTTGGAGGTAAAAACCAATTCTGGGAGTATCTGTGAGCTTCCATCAATAACATTAATTTTAGCATAATGATGGCCTTGGATTGTCTGACCTCAGTAGCTGCTAAATAACATCATATAACATATGTATCAGGGCCTACATAGAACATACAGTTGAGTGGGAGTAAATAAAATAAGGAGATAAATGTGTATGTTAAAAAAAATAATTAAAACTGATTATAAAACTATTAACCAGACTCATCAAAAAAAAAAGAGAGAGAGAGAGGATCCAAACAAATAAAGTCAGATGCAGGGGAAGTGACAACTGACACCACAGAAATATAAAGGATTATCAGAAAATACTATGAACAATTATATGCCAACAAATTGGACAACCTGGAAGAAATGGACCAATTCCGAGAAATGTGCAATATTCCAAGACTGAATCAAGAAGAAACAGAAAATCTGAACAGACCAATTATGATCAATGAAATTGAAACTGTAATTTAAAAACTCCCCAAAAAACAATAGTCCTAGACCAGATGGCTTTACAGGTGAACTTTACCAAGTATTAAAAGAAGAATTCACACTCACCCCTCTCAAATTATTTAAAAAAATTCAAGAGGAAGGAAGGCTCCCAAGCTCCCTTTATGGGGCCAGCATTATCCTTATTCCAATACCTAATTGAGAAATTACTAAAACCAGAAAGTTGTAGACCAATATCCCTGATGAACATAGATGCAGAAATCCTCAACAAAATATTAGAAAACTGAAATGTGCAATACATTAAAAAGATCATACATGATGATCAAGAGGGATTTATTCCTGGGATGCAAGGTTGGTTCAATATCTGTAAATCAATTAAGATGATATACTATACAAACAAAATAAAATATAAAATCACATGATCTTATCAATAGATGCTGAAAGAGCCTTTGACAAAACCCAGCACCCATTTATGATAATAAAAAAATAACCTTTTAGCAAAGTGGGAAGAGAGGGAACAAACCTCAATATACTAAAGGTCATAAATGACATAACCACAGCTAACCACATATTCAACAGGGAAAAGCTAAAAGTATTTTCCTTAATATCAGGAACAAGACAGGAATGTCTGCTTTCACAACTTTTATTCAACATAGTGTTGGAAGTTTTATCCGCAACGATCAAACAAGAAAGAAAAAAAAGTCATCTAAATTGGAAATGAAGAAGGAAAACTGTCATTATTTGCAGATGACATGTTATACATAGAAAACCCTAAAAATTCCACCACAAGACTATTAGAACTAATTCAATAAAGTATATGCATACAAAATAAATATTCAGAAATTGATTGCATTTTATGCACTAATAATGAATTATCAGAAAGAGAAACTAAGAGAGCAATCCCATTCACAATGCATCAGAAAATTAAAATAAAATACCTAGGAATAAATTTAACCAAGGAGGTAAAAGACCTGTATTCAGAAAATTATAAGACATTGAAGAAGATGCAAATAATTGGAGGCATATACTGTATTCATAGATAGAATTAACATTGTTACAATGTCCATACTACCCAAAACAATGTATAGATTCAATGCTATCCCTATCAAGATAACAATGGTGTATTTCATAGAACTAGATGAAATACTCCAAAAATTTATATGGAACCACTGAAGATCCTGAATAGCAACAGAAATCTTGAGAAAGAACAAAGTTGGAGGTGTCATGCTACCCGATATCAAACTGTACTACAATCAAAACAGCATGGCACTGGCATAAAAACAGACACATGGATCAATGGAACAGAATAAAGAGCCCAGAGATAAACCCACACCTATATGGTCAATTAATATATGACAAAGGAGACAAGAACATACAATGGGTTAAGGACAGTCTATTCAATAAATGGCATTAAAAAATCAGACAAATAAATGCAAAAAAAAAAGAAACTAGACCAATTTCTTACACTATATACAAGAATTAGCTCAAAACAGATTAAAGACTTAAATGTAAAACTCAAAACTATAACTATAACTCCTAGAAGAAAACATAGGCAGTAAACTCACATACATTTCTGTTAGCAATATTTGTCTCTTATATGTCTCTGTGAGCAAGGGAAACAAAAGAAGAAGTAAATAAATAGCACCACATGGACAAAATGAAAACAATCTGGTGAATCAAGAAAGATATTTACCAATGTTACACCTAATAAAGGGTTAATATCCAAAATTTATGAAGAACTCATACAGATCAACACCCCCAAATCAAACAATCCAGTTAAAAACCGGGGCGAGGACCTGAATAGCCTCATTTCCAAAGAGAAGGCATAGATGACCAACATACATATGCAAAGATACTCTACATCAGTAATCATCAGAGAAATGCACATTAAAACCACAATGAGATACTACTTCAAACCTGTCAGAATGGCTATCATCAATAAAGCAACAAACAACAAGTGTTGGTCAGGATGTGGAGAAAGGGAATTTTAGTGCAATTGTTAGTGGAAATGCAAATTGGTGCAGCCACTATGGAAAACAGTATAGAGGTCACTCAAAAAATTAAAATGCAACTGTCTTATGACCCAGCAATACTACTTCTGGGAGTATATCTGAAGAAACATGAAACATTAATTGGAAAGAATATATGCAACCCTATGTTCATTACAGTGTAATTTACAATAGCCAAGATATGAGAGGACCCAGCGCTCATCAAAAGATGAGTATATAAAAAAAGTTGTGGTACATATATACAATGGAATATTACTTGGCCATAAAAATGGATGAAACCTTACCATTTGTGATAACATGGATGGACCTAAAGGGTATTATACTAAATGAAATAAGTTAGATAAAGAAAGACAAATACCATATGATTTCACTTATATGTGGAATCCGAAGAACAACATAAATGAACAAACAAAATAGAAACAAACTCATAGATGCAGAGAACAAACTGATGGTTGTCAGAACAGATGGGTTTGGAGGGGCTGAGTGAAAAAGGTGAAGTGATTAAGAAGTACAAATTGGTAGTTACAAAATAGTAACAGGGATATAAAGTACAACAAAGGGAATATAGCCAATAATACTTTAATAACTATGTATGGGGCCAGATGGGTATTTGAATTATTAGGGAGATCATTTTATAAATTATAAAATTGTCTAAACACTATGCTGTACATCTGAAACTAATATAAAATAATATTAAATATCAACTAAAAATCTGTAAGTTCTTACATTTAAAAATTGCAATATGTATAAAATATTACACATATTATTACATTGTAAACATTTTATTCTTAACATTTTAGGTCAAGGACCCTTTTGTAAAAGCTGATGAACACTATGGATCTTTTCTGCCAAAAAGTGCACACTCCAATAAACTTTTTGCAAAATGTTCTAAGAGATCAAAGGCCACTTATTTTGATTGGTCATGGATCTAAAATTTTAAAATTCATGAACCAAACTCATTGTAGTAAGTTAACATTTCTGGTTTCTAGCATGGTGGAGGAATGGAAACAATCACTTTCTAAATAAAAAGATTACTATAAATCAGATGTTGCAAAGTCTACAGATGGGCTTTGTCTGGTGGTTTGCTTGGTGTTTTGATATTTTCTCCAAAACAATCATTAGTACTTGTAAAAGGGGAGATTTCACACAAGGTCCTGTGTTTTCAAAGTTTCTTCTAAAAACTAAAAAACACCTAGTGTCAATGGACACACATTGCTCCCCTGCAGTCTGCCAGAGCTTCCGCCGCACTTCCTCTTGTCTCGTGCTCACCAGTCCTGCTGTCTGGCCCTCGTAGGTAGGTATTTGGGTTGGGAACTCCCAAATAATTCTTGGATTTACATCTTTAAAATCCTAATATTCCTTCACTTTCTTGCTTTTATCCTGAGTTTGGGGATAAAACAAACAAAAAACAAAGATGAAAGCAGAAGTTTCTTCAAAGGCTTTCCTCTTCTTCCAAGTTCTCACCAGCTGAGGGGTAAGGAAAGTAGGGAAGGAGGTGGGGCAGAAGGGAAAGGGCAGACTTATTTTGTGAACATGAAGAAAGAGCCCCAGGGGTGGGGGACAGGCCAAGTCGAACTCTTAGGTGGATGAGGGCCAGTAGGGGATGCTCCTGCTGTAATTGGGAGTGGAGCATGAAGCTGCTTCGTCGTGGTGTAGTTTTCTTTACAAGCTTACCATTGTAGTTGGATGTCGTCTTGTTATAGGAAGTGACCCTGAAGTGAGAACATGGTGCCCAGATGTTGGAAGTTCCACTCAGGGTGGAGTTTCTACCCTCAGCATCTGCCTGTGGGGCCTCCCATTCATCTCCTTGGTGCTCTGGTGTCCTGCCTTGACAGATGGCTCAGCTCATACGTAATATTCCTCTGAATACTTTTTCAACCTCTACCTTGTATTTAACATTTTTAGCTGACAGTTTTCTCTACAATCATCTTAGGTAATTCACAAAGGACAATATAGTAAATATTATATATTATGTATTATTTATTTAACACTTATTGAGCACTTATATGTCAGACACTGTTCAAAATGCTTTGATTAACTCATTTACTCTTCACAGCTACCCTACAGTATAGGTCCTGTTATTCTCATATATCTGGAACTGGGCAGAAAAAGCTTTCAACAACAATTAATAAGTAAAATTCCAAAATAACTTTTATAAAAAATAATGACATTTTAAAAAGTTGAACTCACTCTACTCTGATATATTTAAATATTTAAAATCAAAATCTATCTCATAGTTTAATTTTTCAACTACAGAGGTGATTAAATTCTGGTTATAAGTCTCCAAATTAATGTAATTGAATTATCAAAAAATGAATTGGTCTCTTGGAAATTTTTGCTACCAAAGATTCACCACAGGGAAGAAAAGGGGAATTTCCTCAAATTATGTTCTAGAATTTGGGGTTCTCCCATCCCAGGGATGCAATTTATAGATTGTTTTTTGATTTTAGGACACCAAGGAGGCTGAACCAAATAGGCCTTTTCTGGAGGAAGACCTAGGCTAATTTGAGATAAACAGCCTAAACTGTCTGTGAGGATAAATGGATATGCAAATAGTGTTTTGAAGGGAATGGAGATGGGCCACCTAGAAGGGAGTCAGAGACCAGAGCCTGGAGGGTGGGTCTGGACAATGACCATATGGAAGTAATAAAAAAGGAAGGTCGCAGGCCTCTCCCTACTTTTCCTGGGTCCTGGCAAAATCCAAGGGAAGGGAAGAGAATTATTTGCCATGTGTATGTGGGGGATGGGTGATATCAGATTTTTGTTGATCTTGGCAAGTGGAAGATTGAAGCCAGATATGATGTGATCTACAAAAATAAGTAAATGTGGTACTCTTAGTCCTTTCAGCATTGCGTATCAATTCTTTCCTCTTATACCCAATGTTTGTTTTTCTGCTCTTAAGCAAAACTCCTTTTGTGAGTGGACTTGTTTTTGTTTTCATTTACTCTACCTCATTTTTACTGCCTTGGCTTTCCTAGGTTAGCTGCAGCGGCTAGATGCCTTTATGCTGATTCCTACAGACTTATCTTGCCGTAGCTCCTAAGTCAGTACCTCCCAAAGCCAAGTACACTATAATTTGGTGAGCTTTATAAAAGCATCACCCACACATACTCCCAGGCTGAGAAGCAGTTGTGACTGGTTCCTAAATGGCTATCTGAGTCTTCTTATTGGCCCCCAAGAATCTTAGAATTACCCTGTACCAGGGGTGTCCAAACTCTTGGTGTCTCTGGGCCACACTGGAAAAAGAGTTGTCTTGGGTCACACATTAAATACATTGTAACATATAATCACAAAAAAACTCAAAATGTTTTAAGTAAATTTAGAATTTTGTGCTGGGGTGCATTCATAGCCATCGTAGGCAGCAGGCAGCTTATGGGTCATGGGTTGGACATCCTTGCCAGTAACCCCAAAATTCCACTCCTGGGTATATACCCAAGGAACCAGAAAGCATGTGTTCACACAAAAGTTATTTGTGAATGCTCATTGGAGTATTAGTCATAAAAGGAAAAAAAATAGAAACAATTCAAATGTTCACGAGCAGGTGAATGAATACACAAAATGTGGCATATCTACTTAATAAAATATGATCCAGTAATGAAAAGAAAGAAAGTACCAACATATGCTACAACACTGATGAACCTTGAAAAAATCATGCTGAGTGAAAGAAACCAGATACAAAGAATATTTTGTATGATTCCATTTATGTGCACTATTCAGAATAGCAATTCCATAGAGACAGAAAGTAAGTTAGAGTACCTGAGGCTAAGGACAGGGGAGATTGGGAGTGATTCCTAACACATACAGGTTTCTTTTTGGAGTGATGGAAATATTCTGGACTTTGACAGTGGTGATGGTGGCATGATATCATGAATACTCTAAAAACCACTGAATTATGTACTTTAAAATGGTAAATTTTATGTATGTGAATTACATCTTAAAGTTTTATTATTCTTAAGCAAGACGAAAGAAGAGGCTGTAGAAGAATAGGAGGAGAAGGGGAAAGAGAAGAAAGAAGAGGAAGAATAAGAATCCATTAGCCTTGAGCAACAGCTCTGTGGCCCAGTCTGACACCTTAACCTCCCATTCTGAGGGCCCACTGTGTATCCTCTTCCAGAGGACAGCCTATGGCGAAAGACCCAGCTATTGGCATTGTGTTTCCTGATCCCCCAGCTTTGTCCTTCACTTCAGCTCTGCTCTGAGTAATGGCTGCTGACCAACTTCCCACCCCTGTATGGGCTCTCTGATTTGGACCCCCAAACTAACTCCCACCTGAGTCACCCCTGAAGTGTGGACACTATACCTCAGGAATCCAGCCGTCTTACAGCCAGTGTATTTCCTTTGGCCTAAGAAAACAGATCTTGGACTTTGTTTCAGAAATTAAGACGCTATATTATTTTGGGGGGAAGTGTTAATCCAAAAAGATATGTTGAAGCCCTAACCCTCAGTACCTCAGAATGTGACCTTTATAGGGATCATCAAGTTAAAATGAAGTCATTAGGATTATAGTGGGTCCTAATTGAAGATGGTTGGTATCCTTATAAAGAAAAGAAATTTGGACACATACACACAGAGGTAAAACAACAGAGGGAGAAGATGGGCATGTAAATAGAGTCATGCAACTACAAAGCTAAGAATTACTGGCAAGCACCAGAAGGTAGAAGAGGAAAAGAAGGATCCTCCCTTAGACCTTTCTAAGAGAACAGGGCCCTACCCAACACCTTGATCTCAAACTCCAGGCCTCCAATACTATGAGAGAATTGATTGCTGTTGTTTTAAGCCACCTCAGTTTTTAAACTTACTTTTTATTTAATCATATTATACATACAATCTCATAGTGGTTATATTAGTTTCAGGTGTACAATATAATGATTCAACATCTTTATATTACAGCTTCCATATCTTGCCTATTGTAAATAATGCTGCAAAGAACATAGATGTGCAAATATCTTTCAAATCAGTGTTTTTGTTTTCTTTGGATAAATACCCAGAAGTGAAATTTCAGTGTTGCATGGTATATCTATTTTTAGTTTTTTTAGGAATCTCCATACTGTTTTCTATAAGGGCTGAGCCAGTTTGCAGTCCTACCAACAGTGCATGGGGTTCTTTTCTCCGCATTCTCACCAGCACATATTATTTTTTGACTTGATAATTGCCATTTTGACTGGTGTGAGGTAGTACCTCATTGTGATTTTGATTCGCACTTCCCTGATGATTAGTGATATTGAGCATCTTTCCATATGTCTTTTGGCCATCTGTATGTTCTCTTTGGACAAGTGTCTCTTCAAATCCTCTGCCCATTTTTCAATCATAGTGTTTTTGTTGTTGTTATTGAGTTGCATGAGTTTTTCATATACTCTGGATATCAACTCCTTATCATATATATCACTTGCAAATAAATTCTCCCAGTCAGTAAGCTGCTTTTTTGTTTTGTTGAAGGTTTCATTTCCTTCACTGTGCAGAAGTTTTCTCACTTAATGTCATCCCATTTGCTTATTTATTTTATTTCCCTTACTCAAGGGGATGTATCAAAAAAAAATTACTCAGACTGATGTCAAATAATTTACCTCCTATGTTTTCTTCCAGGAATCATAAGGTTTCAGGCCTCACATTTAAGTTTTTAACTCATTTTTACTTTACTTTTGCATATGGTGTGAGAGGGTGATCCAGCTTCATTTTTTTGCATGTATCTGTCCATTTGTCCCAACACTTGTTGAAGAGACTGTCATTACTCTAGAAATAGATTAGTTGACCTTTATCATAGATTGCATGACCATATAAGTGAAGGTTTCATTTCTATTCTGTTCCATTGACCTATGTGTCTGTTTTTCTGCCAGTACCATACTATTTTGATTATTATAGCTTTGTAGTACAGTTTGAGATCAGGGAGCATGATACCTCCAACTTTGTTTTTCTTTTTCAACATTGTTTTGGTTGTTTAGGATATTTTGTGGTTCCATATAAATTTTAGGATTCTTTGTTCTAGTTTTGAGAAGAATGACACTGGTATGTTGATAAGAATTACACTGAATCCATAAATTGCTTTGGGTGGTATGGTCATTTTAATAGTGTTAATCCTTCTTATCTGTGAGCATGGTATATAAAGGTTTTCAAAACCTCTTCTGTATACAGAATATCTTCTGTAGCGACCTCTGCAGTTGGGTCCCTGCACGCCTCTCTCTGATGAAGTGATTGTAGTAGGTGTCTGTAGCTAGTCTTCAAGACCACACCTGGAAGAGTTTCCGGACTGGCTTTACGTTGTTTTAAAAAGCAATGCAGTCAGCTGACTAACTTGTGCAATGTGTTAAACTGTGAACTCTGCCCTCGCGTCAGGAGTGGCTCTCCCTGGTCCCTCATTCAGCACATCCCACTGCTCCTGAGGTTTTTACTCCCACCATCCCCTTTCTGTCCTGGGGCTGCAGTTCTTGGTTTCTCCCCATGCAGTCCAAGTCTGAATTTATAAACCCATTCAGATAAATGGCAGTGCTTTGGGGGGAGAATGTTTTTGATCTATAGCTTGAACTAAAATCAAAGGACCTGTACAGCATTTCAGAGTGAGCACTTCCACTATCAAAAAATACTAACATCACAGGGCTTGAAGAATAACTATCAGAGCTAAATTATCTGATTAAGAACAAGTACCATTGTCTTTAGAATAGCAGAAATGTATCATTTATAATATCCATCACAGTGTGATGAGATAAGGGCGCAAATTCAAAACCTATGAACCACATGCTGTTCATTTTGGGGGAGTTCTGGACTGGTACTGCACTGACATAAAAGCAGGCTTCACTACAAGCTAATTCCAAGTGGTTAGTGACAGTGAGAGCCGTCTGTTTTCCGGTAGCTGCTAAAACCAGTGGGGTCAAGGGTGTGTTTCTTCTCTCAATACTTTTTCCTCTGAGCGCTGAAAAATAAAGTGGCTTGGGTAAACTCAGCAGAGAAAAAGAAAAAATA
Source organism: Tonatia bakeri (assembly GCA_004024845.1). NCBI lineage: Eukaryota > Metazoa > Chordata > Mammalia > Chiroptera > Phyllostomidae > Tonatia > Tonatia bakeri. The sequence continues at coordinate 410,900 of PVIA01000522.1, read as the reverse complement.
AAACAAAACTCTCATTAGTCTGTATCCTCTTCAATTTCTTTCTTCAGTGTCTTAGAGTTTTCAGAGTAGAGGTATCTCACCTCTTAGACTAAGTTTATTCCTAGATATTTTATTCTCTTTAATGCACTTGTAAATGGAATTGTTTTTCTCATTTCTTTTTCTGATTGTTCATTATTAGTGTGTTGGAAGATGATAGATTTGTATTCAAGAGACAAATATTAATTTTGTATACTGGTTCTGTACCAAATTCTTTTATTAATTCCATTAATTTTTTTATTAAGCCACTTCATTTTTGTACTTTGTTGTGGTAGCCCTAGGAAACTAATACGAATATAAAAGCAGCAGATTGTTGGGGTGTGAATGGCACAGGTTCATACATTTAAAAAAGAAACCATCAAAGACTTCTGGCCAAGATGGAGGTGTAGGTAAATATGATTTGCTTCCTCGCACAACCAAAAGAAGGACAATAACCAATTTAAAAACAAAAAAACAACCAAACCTGGCAGAAAATTGAACTGTATGGAACGAGTTAAAGAAGAAACATTCATCCGGACTGGTAGAAGGGATGGAGATGGGCAACTGTGGCAGAGAGAACAGGCAGTAAGGCTGCAGACCAGGCAGGCAAGGCAGTGATTGGCAGACCTGGTGGTCCCACATTCATGTGTGGATAAGCTGGGACGAACAATTGAGGACTGAAACAAAGCATGCAACCCACAGGTTCCAGCACAGGAAACTAAAGCCTCAAAACCTCTGGCTGTAAAAACCTGTGGGAATTGCAGATGTGGGGAGAAGCTCCCAGCCTCACAGGAGAGTTCTTTGGAGAAACCCATGGGGTCCTAGAACAGACACAAGCCCACCCATCTGGGAATTCGCACAAGAAAGACCCAATTTGCTTGTGGGTAGTGGGGGAAGTTACTGAAAGTGGGGCAAGAGCCAAGCAAGTGGCATTGTTCCCTCTCTGACCCCTCCCCCAAATACAGCACCACAATGCAATGAAGTGGGTTGACACATCCTGGTGAATACATAAGGCTCCGCCCCTTAAACTTAATACATGCACCAAGACAAAGAAATATGGTCCAAATGAAAGAACAGATCAAAACTCCAGAAAAAGAACTAAGCAACAAGGAGATAGCCAACATATCAGATGCAGAGTTCAAAACACTGGTCATCAGGATGCTCACAGAAATGGTTGAGTATGGAAGCAAAACAGAGGAAGAAGTGAAGGCTATGCAAAGTGAAATAAAGGAAAATATACAGGGAACCAACTATGACGAGAAGGAAATGGGGACTCAAATCAATGATTTGGAATAGAAGGAAGAAATAAACATTCAACTGGAACAGAATGAAGAAACAAGAATTCAAAACAATGAGGAGAGGCTTAGGAACCTCTGGGACAACTTTAAACATTTCAATATCCAAATCATAGGGGTGCCAGAAGGAGAAGAGGAAGAGCAAGAAATTGAAAACTTATTTGAACAAATAATGAAGGAAAATATCCCTAATCTGATGAAGGAAATAGACCTCCAGGAAGTCCAGAAAGCTCAGAGTCCCAAAGATCTTGGACCCAAGGAAGCACACACCAAGGCACATCATAATTAAGTTAACCAAGATAAAAGGTAAGGAGAGAATCTTAAAAGCAGCAGTAGAAAAGAGGAGAGTTACCTACAGAGGAGTTCCCATAAGACTATGAGCTGATTTCTCAAAAGAAACTTTACAGGCAAGAAGGGGCCGGAAAGAAGTATTTGAAGTCGTGAAAGGCAAGGATTACTCTATCCAGCAAAGCCATCATTTAGAATAGAAGGGCAGATAAAGTGCTTCCCAGATAAGATCAAGTTAAAGGAGTTCATCATCACCAAGCCTTATTATATGAAATGTTAAAGGGACTTATCTAAGAAAAAGAAGATCAAAACTATGAACAGTAAAATGACAACAAACTCACAACTATCAACAACTGGACCTAAAAACAAACTAAGCAAACAACTAGAACAGGAACAGAATCACAGAAATGGAGATCACATGGAGGGTTATCAGGGGAGTGGGGGGATAAATGGGGGGGCAGGTACAGGGAATAAGAAGCATAATTGGTGGGTACAAAATAGACAGGGAGAGGTTAAGAATAGTACAGCAAATGGAGAAGCCAAGGAACATATACATATGACCCATGAACATGAACTAAGGTGGGGGAATGTGGAAGGAAGTAGGGGTACTGGGCAAAGGGGGATAAAGGGGAGAAAAAATGGGACAACTGTAATAACATAATCAATAAAATATACTTAAAAAAGAGAAACTATCAGTACTACTTATAAAAAGGAATGAACTACTGCTACACACAGCAACTTGAATGGGTCTCCAGGGAATTATACTGAGTGGAAAAAAGCCCACCTCTAAAGGTTACAAACTGTATGATTACATTTATGTAACATTCTTCACATGATGAAATTATAGCAATGGAGAAAAGATCAGTGGTTGGGTGTGTGTGTGTGGGCGGGGGGGGGGGGGGGAGGTGGCTGTGAGTGATCCAGCGATAGGAACTCTTCCGAATCTTGGCAGTGTCGCAGATGTCTCTTTCTGTCTCTGTCTCGGTCTCGCTCTCGGGGTGTGTGTGTGTGTGTGTGTGTGTGTGTGTGTGTGTGTGTGTGTGTGTGTAAACTGCCCAGAACTAAATCCACAAGATTGAATGCATAGAAAACTGACAAAATTTGAATATGGCTGATTTGTCTGTCAATTTCCTGAGTGTAATCTTGTACTGTAGTTTCCAGCAAACACAGCTCTACTTGGTCACCTCCCTTGCTTTTCTCCCGCAGGTGTGAGCCGATGGCACGGGCTGCACTCTCGGGGCAGCTGCCCCAGTCGGTCTCACCGCGGCTACCCCTCCGCTGTTACGCACCAGTGGGATCCGTTCCCTCACTGTGATGGGAGGGACAGGTGGAGCGCAGGGCCACTTGCTCGCCAGCCCAAGGCTCAAAAGTGCTGGGAAACTTGGAAAGGTGAAGTCGGAGCGACAGGCGGAGTCAAGCTAAGAAAGGTCAAGACAAGCAGGAGTCCGGTGTGGACATCCACTGGCCGCGATTCCTGGAAAGACCTTGCTTCCAGAAGGTTTTGCCCACTCCCTCTGCGTGGGGACATGACACTGATTGTACTTTTGGGGTCACGAGAAGCGAGGACAGTAGGGGGGAGAAATGCAGTCCTCCACAGGTGACAGCCGGGGTCTCTGCTCTGAGCGGCCCGCGGTGCTCCAGGGACTTGGGGCGGCGGCACGGGGATCAGCCGGGGCTTTTTCTAGAGGAGGGGGTGGGGATGCTGAGTCACAGATCTGTCCTGCTTCTCACCTCTCCCCAGCCCTCCGGGGGCTAAAGCAAAAGCGAAAGCGAATGCGACGCAAGGCGGCTAGTCCAGGGAGCTTCGCCGGTTACCTCTTCAGGGACTGTCGGGCATCTGCACGCGCTGATGGCAAGGCGTCCCCGCCAGTGCGAGGAGATGGTGGTCAAGGGTAAAGCCATGGCCCACCTGCGGCTACGTGACTGCTGGCTCAGCCGCCTTCCCACGCTGCTGCTGCTGCTGCTGCTGCTCCGGCCGCCGGCGACGCTGGGTAAGGAGAGGCGTGCGCCCTCGGTGGGGTGGCGGAAAGAGGCCCGGGCGCCGCCTGTAGACAGCACGGGGAACCCCACCTACGGTGCCAGCGGGTCGGTCTAGGAGGAAAGAGGTGTGAGCCGACCTGAGAGGGGGCGCTGCACTCCCTAGCGGGGAACACGTGGAGGGAGCGGTGGCTACGGGCAGAGCTCGAGTCCTTGCGCCCCTACTCACCCTGGTCAGGTCACTCAAGGGACGGAGCTGCGAGGCCAGGCTTTTAATACGACCTCTTCCCGATTTCTGAGGCAAAAGGAAAAGCTTGGAGTTTGCAGTGGAAAATCCGAGTTGGAGTTTTACTGCAGTTTGGAGAAATCGTGAGTGCTCTTCTCTGAGCCCAAGGAGGAAAGCCGTGCGAACGTTGCAAAGCAGGCAGTCTCTGTAGACTTCGGAGGAAGACGACCCCATCAAAACTCTCAGAAAAAAAGCAAATTATCCGGGCGGGTAGTGGTAGGACGGGGTAGGGACTGCGTCCCTGGGGAGAGAAAACGTCTCGGGCAGGTTGTACATCTGGGGAATTTGGAAACAGCTCCAAATTCTTGAGCAGCAGGAACCTGTGGGAGGGCGTAGGGTAGTGGGGCAGCCTGGAGTACGCACGCCCCGGCAAAGGGGAAGAAACGAAATCGGTGATAGTTTGATGTGGTTCGCAGAGATGTAATCGCAGGGGGGAAGAATCCGAAGAGTGACTGATAGATTTTTCTCCTGGGAGCTAGAGTGGAGGGAGAAGAAAGGATGATAGATAGATGGGTCTGGCGTTATCCATGTTGATGCTGCTTTTTAGTTTGGAAGCTCCTTGAGAGTCTGATGAAAACTACGAACCCTCTGTCCAGAAAAATGCATGAGTGCATATATTTACAAAAGTACATATAATTTTGGGGTCATGGACCCACTGAAGGCCATCCATGGACTCCCCAGGGGAGTTAGTAAATCCATTCTCTCTCTCACTTCCTTCCGTGTGTGTGTGTGTGTGTGTGTGTGTGTGTGTGTGTGTGTGTAAGGCAATACTCCCCATCATTTACAGCCAGTCAGTCAGACCAGTTTAGCCACTACTTGATCAGAGACATCCACCCTGCCTGGGTTGGTGTGAAAGCCACAGCTCTGTGAATTCCATGAAGTTTCATTTTCATAAGACTGTCTTTGGAGCGCCCCCCGCCCCCATCTGGTTATCTGAGTTATGTTGCTGGGTCCTCCCAGCTGACTAACCAGTATCCTACGTGACCTTTAGAAGATGCAGGAGATAGCCAGGGGACTTCAGCAGCCATGTGAATGAAATGAAGCTTTAGTCAGAGCCCAGCAAAAATGAGCTGTCAAAGTGCAGAGAGTAATACTGCAGTGAAGATCTCTAAAGCTCATTGGCTACAGCTTTTATCTTGCAAAGTTATTGCTGCCAGCTGTAACTCCTAATGTTTCCTAGTTTTTCTTACACAGCTTTACTGAGGGATAACTGACAGATAAACTGCATACATTAAAATCGCATGATTTGATAAATTTTGAGGAATTGTATACACTCATATAGCAATCACCATGATCAAGAGAATAAACATCATGGTCACTACCAAAGGATTCATGCCCTTCATATTCCTTTCCTCCCAAATAGCCCTGTCTCCCAGGCAACAACCATCTGCTTTCTGTCAGTACTAATTTGTTGCATTTTATAGAATTTAATATAAATTTGATCACAATATGTACTCTTTCTTGCCTGGATTCTTTCATTCATAGTAACCATTCTAAGAATTAATCCACATTGTTACTTGCATGAATGGTACCTTTCTTTTTACTGCTGAGTATTATTTCATTGCATAGATATCACCCAGTTTGGTAATCCATTCACCTGTTTTTTTAAAGTACCTTTATCTTTATATTTCTTCTTCTAGTTTTCATTTTTAATTATATTTTATTGGTTATGGTATTACAGTTTTTCCAATTTTTCCCCTTCGCTCCCCTTCACCCAGCACCCCCAACTGCCTCAGGCAATCCTTATACTATTGTTCATGTCCATAGTCACAGGCATAAGTAAGTTCTTTGGCAACTCCATTTCCTATACTGTACTTTACATCTCCATGGCTATTCTGTAACTACCTGTTTGTACTTCTTAATCCCCTCACCTCTTCACCCATCCCTCCACCCCACCCCCAATCTGGCAACCATCAAAACACTCTCTGTGTCCATGATTCTGTCTCTGTTCTTGTTTGCTTGGGTTTTTTTTAGATTCAATTGTTGATAGATATGTATTTTTTGCCATTTTATTGTTCATAGCTTTGAACCTTTTCTTAAATAAGTTCCTTTACATTTCATATAATAATGGTTTGGTGATGATAAACTCCTTTAGTTGTTTTTTTTCTTCTTCTTCTCTGGGAACCTAGTTCCCCTTCAATTTTAAATAGCTTTGCTGGATGGAGCAATCTTGGCTGTAGTTCCCCACTTTTCACAACTTTGAGTATTTCTTACCAGTCCCTTTAAGTCTGCAAAGTTTCATTTGAGAAATCAGCTGTCTTATGGGAACTCCACTGTAGGTAAATAACTTCTCTTTCTACTTTTAAGGTGCTCTCTTTACCTCTAACCTTTAGCATTTTGATTATGATGTGTCTTGGAGGTGGTCTCTTTGCATACATCTTGTTTGGGACTCTCTGTACTTCCTGGACTTGCATATCTATTTCCTTCAGCAAATTAGATCAATCTATTTCATTCATTGTTTTTTCAAATAGATTTCCAATTTCTTGCTCCTGCCCTTCTCCTAGCACCCCAATGGTGTGAATGTTGTCATGCTTGAAGTTGTCCCAGAGGCTGCTTACACAATCTTCATTTTGGGGGATTCTTTCTTCTTGTTGTTGTTCTGGTTGGGTATTTTTTTTTCCTTATGTTCCAAATCATTGATATGATTCTTAGCTTCATCCATCCTACTGCTGTTTCCTTGTAAATTGTTCATTTCAATTAGTGTATCCTTCATTTCTGACTGGATCTTTTATGCTATTAAGGTCCTCACGAAGTTCCTTGAGCATTCTTTTATAACCAGAGTTTTGAACTCTGCATCTGATAGATTGCTTATCTCCATTTTGTTCAGTTTTTTTTTCTCTGGAGTTTTGATCTGTTCTATCATTTGGGCCATGTTTCTTTGTCTCCTCATTTTGGCAGCCTCCGTCTGTTTGTTTCTATGTATTGGGTTGAGCTGCTATGACTCCCTATGCTTATTGAATGGTCTAATGTAGTAGGGGTCCTGTAGGGTCTAGTGGCACAGCCTCCCTTATCACTCAGGTAATTGAGATGTGCCCTTCGTGTGGGCTTGGTATGCCCTTCTTTTGTAGTTGAGGCTTGATTGCTGTTGGCAGGTCAGTGGAGGGCATTTATCCAGGCCAGTCAGCTTCAAGGACTACCTGTGACCTCTAACCACCAACCTCCCCACACCATGGATCAGCTGTGCAGGGGCAGGATGGTGGTACTCTGAAGTGGTCTATAGCTGTCCACTGGGTGTTCTAGCCTTGCAGTTTCCTGGGTGGTGTAGGCCAAGGTCATCCCCCACCTATGTTTTGCCTGAGACCAACTTGCCTGAGCTGTAAAGCAATCTGAGATGGCAGCTACTTGTGCTGGGCTTGGAGATTCCCGGGTGAAGCCAAGCTATGAATCTAGGCTGGCTGCTGCTAATGCCCAGCCTGGGACTGGGGCTCACTGAGGCCAGCTCTTGCTTGTTTGAGAGGATTTAGGAAGTTGTGAAGCATGAGCTAAGACCAGCTAGTCATACAGAAAAGTCAGGGTTAATAGTTTGGGTGGGTTCATAAATTAGGTGGGACAGAGTCTCAGAGGATCTTCAGAGAATGGCAAACAGTGTTAGCCAGGTTGACAGAGTCTCAGATATGGGACCTGCCTGCTGGCACAATGGCCTCTGCCCACCTTTCTGTCTAGGAGAAAGCTGTCCCTCAGCTCTTGTCTTGATGCCAGATGCTTCAGTTCCTTTCTCTATGCCACTGGTGCCTTTTAAGCTGCTAGAGATCAGAGGGAGTGAGTCTGAGTAAATTTGTTAATGAGTTTTTAAAGAACTGCTTGGGACTCCAGTAGTTTCTTCCACCAACTCAGTTCCTGATAGTTTTTGCAGCCAGAGTTTTGGGGACTTATCTTCCTGGAACTAAAACTCTGGGCTAGGGCCTTATGTGGGGCTGGGACTCCTTGCTCCTGAGATATCTCTCCCAAATTTTTTATCTACCACATGCGGGTGTGCGACCAACCCATTCTTTATCTCTGCTCCTCCTATTAACCTTGATGGATGTGGTTTTTTTTTAATTCCATAGTTGTCAGACTTCCACTGAACTCGATTTCTGACAGTTCTGAGTGATGGCTGTCCTATAGCTTAGTAGTAATTTTGATGTGGCTGTGCGAGGAAGTGAGCCATGTTAACCTATGTCACCATCTTGACTGGAAGTCCACTTCACTTGTTAGTGGACATTTGTGTTGGTTTGATTTTTGGCTATTGCATATAGAGTTGCTATGAACATTTACACTGAGGTTCTTGTGTAGACATAGGAGTTTATTTCTCTTGGGTAGAGAAAATGACTAGGATTGGAATGGCTGAATTGTATGACATGTGAATGTTTAATTTTTTTAAAGATACTGCCAAGCTATTTCCCAAAGTAATTGTACTATTTTACATTTCCACCAACAGTGGGGGAAGGTTCCAATTCCTCCACATCCTTGTCAGCACCTGGTATGATCAATTTTTAAATAGCCTTTTAAAAGATTTTTCCAGCTTCATTGAGATAAAATTGATGTATAAGACTGTATAAATTTAAGGTGTGTGGTGTGATGATTTGATATACAGTATATTGTGAAATGATTATCACAATAAGGTTAGTTAACACATCCATCACCTCACATAGTTACCAATTTTGGGTGTGCAGTGTGTGTGGTCCATCTTTTTAATTCTACTCATTCTAAAATGGGTATAGTGGTCTCTCATAGTTTTAATTTTCATTTTTCTAATAACTGTGCTGAGCATCTTTTCATGTGCTTATTGGACATCTCTGTATATCTTCTTTGGTAAAGAATCTGGTTAAATCTTTTACCATTTTAAAAGTCAGTGTATTATTATGGAAGTTTAAGAGTTCTTTATATATTCTGGATACAAGTCCTCTATAAGCTATATGATTTGCAAATATTTTCTCAAAGTCTGTGAGTTGTCTTTTCAATCTCTTAATGGTGTCTGATGAAAGCAGGAAACTTTATTTTGATTAACTTCAACTTATTAATTTTCTTGTTATGAATTATACATTTAGTGTCACATCTAAGAAATATTTGCCTAATCCAAAGCCATAAAGTTTTCTTTTAGGATTTTATAGCTTTAGGTTTTAGATTTATGTGCATGATTCATTTTGAGTTAATTTTATATGATGCAAAGTATGGATTGAAACTTTTGTACTGGTTTGGTTTGGGCTTTTTCTTTGGGGGGGGGAGGATATGGCCATCCAATTGTTCTAGCACCATTTGTTAAAAAGATTATCTCTGCTGAATTTCTATTACACCTTTTTTTTTTTTTAAAGATAGCTTTTCCTTTATGTCTGGGTTGGTTGCATTAGACAAAATAGCAATATACAAAAATCAATTATAGTTCTACACATTAGCAATGAGTAATTGGAAAAATGAAATTTAAAATATATACATATCATTAGTTATAGCATCAAAAAGTATGAAATACTTAGGGATAAATCTGACAAAAGACAGAAAAGATCACCTGTACACTGAGACCCACACACCATTGCTGAGAGAAATTTAAAGATCTAAACTAATGGAGAGATATACCATGTTCATGGACTGGACAAATCAATATCATTAAGGTGTCAATTCTCCCCATATCAAAATGCCAGCAGCTTTATTGCAGAAATTAACAAACTGAATCCAAAATTCAAATGAAAATGCAAAAGACCTAGTATAGCTAAAACAACTCTGAAAAAGAATGGAATTAGAAGAACACTTCTGATTTTTGAGACATTGTAAGGTTACCATAATGAAGACAATGTGGTATTGGTGTAAGGTGCATGAAGAGTTAACAGAACAAGGATATCTTTTGTATTTTGTTTTGAAATATATTTTATTGATTATGCTATTACAGTTGTCCCACTTTTTCTGCCCTATACCCTCCTCTGCCCAGTACCCCCACTTCCTCTAACATTCCCCCACCTTAGTTCATGTCCATGGGTCATACATATAAGTTCTTTAGCTTCTCCATTTCCTATACTATTCTTAACCTCCCCCTGTCTATTTTGTACCTGCCAATTGTGCTTCTTATTTTCTGTACCTTTTCCCCCATTTGTCCCTCCACCCAGCTGATAACCCTCCATGTGATCTCCACTTCTGTGATTCTGTTATGTTCTAGTTGTTTGCTTAGTTTGTTTTTGTTTTTAGGTCCAGTTGTTGATAGTTGTGAGTTTGTTGTCATTTTAATGTTCATAGTTTCCATCTTCTTCTTTTCTTAGATAAGTCCCTTTAACATTTCATATAATAAGGGCTTGGTTATGTTGAACTCCTTTAACTTGACCTTATCTGGGAAGCATTTTATCTGCCCTTCCATTCTAAATAATAGCTTTGCTGGATAGAGTAATCTTGGATGTAGGTCCTTGCCTTTCATGACTTCAAATACTTCTTCCCAGCCCCTTCCTGCCTACAAGGTTTCTTTTGGAAAATCAGCTGGTTGTCTTATGGGAACTCCTCTGTAGGTAATGCTCTTCCTTTCTCTTGCTGCTTTTAAGATTCTCTCCTTATCCTTAACCTTGGTTAACTTAATTATGATGTGCCTTGATGTGGCCATCTTTGGGTCCAACTTGTTTGGGACTCTCTGAGCTTCCTGGACTTGTATGTCTATTTCCTTCACCAGACTGGGGACATTTTCCTTCATTATTTGTTCAAATACGTTTTCAATTTCTTGCTCTTCCTCTTCTCCTTCTGGAACCCCTATGATTTAGATGTTAGAATGTTTAAATTCGTCCCAGAGGTTTCTAAGTCCCTCCTCATTTTAAAAAAGATTTTATTTATTTATTTATTTTTAGACAGAGGGGAAGGGAGGAAGAAAGAGAAGGAGAGAAATCTCAATGTGTAGCTGCCTCTATGCACCCCCATTGGGGACCCGGCCTGTGCCCCAGCTGAGAATTGAACCAGAGACCCTTTCATTTAGAGGCTGGCACTCAATCCACTGAGCCACATCAGCCAGGACTCTCCTCATTTTTTTTAATTCTTGTTTCTTCATTCTGTTCCAGTTGAATATTTATTTCTTCCTTTTGTTCCAGATCATTGATCTGAGTCCACATTTCCTTCAATTCACTGTTGGTCCCCTGAATATTTTGGTTTATTTCACTTTATATAGCCTTCACTCCTTCCTTTATTTTTCAGTCATACTTAATCATTTCTGAGAGCATCCTGATGACCAGTGTTTTGAACTCTGAATCTGATAGGTTGGCTATTTCCTTGTTGCTTAGTTCTTTTTTTTGGAGTTTTGATCTGTTCTTTCATTTGGGCCATATTTGTTTGTCTTGGGGCACCTATTATGTTGTAAGGGGCAGAGCCTTAGGTATTCACCAGGGCAGGGCAACCCACTTTGGTGTGTTGAGGTTCTGTATTTGGGGGAGGGGTCATAGAGATAAGGATACTGCCTGCTTGGCTCATGATCAGCTTTCAGTCACTTCTCTACTTCCTGCAAGCAACTGATACCCTTCCAGTTGCAGCCCTGGTGCCAATTCCCTTAGTGAGTTGCCTGTGTATGTTCTAGGACCCTGTGGGCCCCTCAAATGGACTCTGCTGAGAGACTGGCAGTTTCTTCCACCACTGCAAACCTATAGGTTTTTATAGCCCGAATTTATAAGGAGGGGTCAGAGAGAAAACTGTGCTACTTGCTTAGCTCTCACCCAGCTTTCAGTAACTTCCCTGCTTCCTGAAAGTGAATGGTGGTGCCCTTGCAGGTGCTGCTGTGGTGCTGATTCCCAGGTGGGTGGGCTCGTGTACATTCTAGAGCCCTGTGGGTCTCTCCAAAGAACTCTCCTGAGAGGCTAGTTTCTTCCACTCTCAAAATCCCCACAGATTTTTACAGCCAGAGGTTCTGAGGATTTATTTGCCTGGTACTGGAACTCTGGATTACACAGTCTGTATTGCTCCCCAGTTGTTTCTCTTGGTTTTTATCTGCACGTGAATGCAGGACTGCCTGGTCTGCCAGCCACCACCTCACCATGTGTCCTGTCTGCCTCAGGTGGCTGTCTCCACCCCTCCTATCAGTCTGGATGAATGTTTCTTCTTTTACTTCTTGGCTGTCAGATTTCCATATCATTTGATATCCCTGCCATTCTGGTTGTTTTTTGTTTTTAAATTGGTTGTTATCTTTCTTTTGGTTGTGCGAGGAGGCGAAGCATATCTACCTATGCCTCCATCTCGTCTGGAAGTCTATTTTTGTTTTTCAAGTGAGTTTAGAGGAGATTCAGATAATTAAATTTGTTACTTGGTAGTATGATCCTGGTCATAGAGTATAAAGAGCAGTGCATTCCTTATCCTTAGCTTAGAAAATAATATAATCTCAGAATTGATCCTGCTAGTTTACAGTGCTACTAGACAGAAAGTTGTGGTCAATCTGTTCTGATTCCAAAGGCCTGACTTAGGCAGGAATCCATCATCTTGGGCAGAAGATCATTTACTTCTTAGAAGTGCTCACAGTCTGAATGAGGAGATGAGTATTGCTGCTCACCAGTTCTAGTTTAAAAAGAATGTTAGTACACTTGGGTGTGGTTTTACAACTAATGTCTTTCAACATTTTTAAAGCATTTTTCAGGAGTCTGGGGAGTTTTGCCCAAACCTTTATTTTTTTTATTTCAAATCAGTTTTTTTGTAGTTATGATTGCTGTGTGCTACTACTGATAGCAAAAAAGTGGTAAAAACCTAAATATACAAAAATATAGGATGTGTTGAAATGAAACTAAATGTTCAAAAGCAGAGGACTGCATAAATAAAATGGAGTTACTCTCAAACAGTATGAATAATTTGATTTAGTTTTTACTGGAAGATCTAGAAGTGGCTGTCATTAAGCAGGGAGATATGGATTGTGTGTGTCTGTGTGTTTGTTTGCCTTTTCCACTTTTCTATCACATTTTGAATTATTGTGCCTGGCTCAGTTGGTTAGAGCATGGTGCTAATATTTCAAAAATGTTTTTGTAATTATAAAAATAAAATAAAATCACAAAATAATACTATAAAGATCTAGAATTTGGGGAGTTTATATTCATTTTAAATTATAGCTGATCTCCTTGCTTGGCAATGTTTTCATGACTTTTTATATTTTTTTAATTGCTCAAAATAAGATACTATAAAGTTACTACATATAACATTTGTGTATACTATACATACATTTTATAATCCTTTACAATTTGTTTAAACAGTTTCTTATTGTTGGAGCTTTGTGTAGGCATCGATTGCTTCTAAACGGTTCGATATTTACATTGTTTCAAAATATTTGATGTTCTAAACAGCACAGAGTAGGTAGGAATAACTGGAGGAAAACTAGCTAGATAGAGCAAAAAAGGCAAGGGGAATCACCTTGAATTCTAAAAAATTACAGTGTTTCTGAGGATATTCTTTTTCAATCAAATCATCATTTCAACTAACTGGTTTCAGTCTAAATCAGTTTTACCAAATTGATTTTACCAAACAGTATATAACTATGTGAATAAATATATAAAATCCCCAACTGTATACTCTTGAAAACATACATACTCCAAGTATATACTCTTGGAGTGTTACTCATTACCTAGGGTTGATGTGATCTGAGTATTTTCTATTTGAAAAGATTTCTCTTCTGCACAGTGGGGAGTCATTGACAGCTTCTGGGCAAAGGTGACATCACTGGAGCTAAATGGTACAAGGGTTACTCTTATAAAGAATGTAAAGAATAAACCATAGTGAAGAGAGCCTGGAGACAGGAAGCTAAATTGAAGCCTTTTGCAATAGTTCCAGTAAGTGGTGATGAAATCCTAAACCAAGCCACTGTCAATAAGGAAGAGAGGAGTGGGCAGATTTCTTCCTGAGTCCTATGAATATAAAACATATTTCATTCTTTTCCTTTTGTTTGCTCTTCAACCTGTAGACATTCAACTCATCCAAGCCTTCAAAAGTCATTACTTAAAGACTTGAACTATGATGAATTTGCCTATCACACAAAAAGTGGGTTGGTAAACTCAGTTAATGAGCCTGAGACAAGAATAGATGAGTTAAGAGCAATGACCCGAGTACAGTCCATACTTACAATGAGTGCCAGAAGGAAGTATGTTGGCTTGGCTGGCATGCCAACTATAAAAATAATGAAAGGAAATAGATTACTGTGAACACAGAGGCCTTTGCTCTTTTAATATGCCAGCTTCACACTGTACTTAGTGAAAACAGAAATCATATGGCATACTTCTTTGTATCCTACAATTAGCATGCTGTAGGCATTTAAATACTAGAATGAGAGAAAGGAAATATTGGAATGGATTCTGACTCTCCTTAAAGAATGGGAGGGGCATGCTAAACTTGATAATGTTGGAACTCTGAGTATGAAACTAAGCCAGAGCTACTTACTCATTAGATTGTATAAACCAACTTGATAAAAAGCTTGATTCACAAGTTCTGGGAAGTAGAAAGAGGTGTGACCCCAAACACTATTTTAGTGACTTCATTTAAATGATTGTTAGGACTTGTTATATATGTTTTTTGGCTACTTAGAGTTTTGAAAATCCCAGAACCTTAAGTTTTATCCTATTTCCATGACCTCATCCATTCCACTCTATATATTCATAAGCCACTAACTTACTTCAAAAAATATCTATTGAATGTCAGACTTGACATTTTGTGCACCAGAGGACTTTAAAATATATTCACTACCTTCAAGTTGCTTACAATATTATAAACAAGGTGAGACTTGCTTACATTGAATATCTAGGGAACAGTGTTATAAAAGAATGTCTATACAGAGAAATTATCATTGAAGTATCAAAAGATGTAATTAAGGCCTCAGTGAAAGGTCATTAATATAATCAACTGCATTATCTATAGTATGCTTATAAGAAAGGCTAGCTTTGTAAAGTAAGTAACTGGCTGATTGGGTTACACGCAGTATATTGATATTCTTGTGCATCTGTATATCAACTATTCATATATTTATCTGTCTTTGAGGACTATTTATAATGGAAAGACCACTAGTAGACTTCCTTTTTCAGCAAAATGACAAAGTAGGTATTCTGAAACACACTTCTGCTACAAAACACCCAGAAATGATTAATAAAACAGAACAAACATCTATTAAAACATCTATCTAGGGATAGTCAATAGAACAGGCAATAACTGCCTAAAGCAAAAATAATAAAAATGTATTGTGGGGTTTATAATATATATAAAAACAAAATGTATGACAACAATAGCACAAAGAGAAATGGGGGGAGAGAAATAGAACTACATTGTTTAAGGTTCTTACACTATATATGTGGAGTGGTATAATGTCACTTGAAGGTAAACTATGATAAGATAAAGATATATACTATAAACCCTAAAGCAACCACTAAAATAATACAACAAAGAGTAGCAGTTAGTAAACCAATAAGAGAGATTAAATGGAATCATGAAAGGCAATCTATGACCTTATCATCTCCATAGAAAATTCTATGGAATCTACCAAAATGCTATTAGAACAAGGTTGCAAAATTAATTAATTAACTAAAATTAATTAACACAATTAATTTACAAAAGCACATACCGCCAAAAATTAAGTACCTAGTAATAAATTGACAAAACATGTCAGCCCCTTATGTAGAAAATTATAAAACTTTTAAGAAGAAGCCTAAATAATTAAAAAAGATTTACACTGTTTTCAGGTAAGAAGACTCGATATCTTAAAGATGTCAATTCTCCCGAAACCAGCCTTGCTCTGTTAACTATCACAACTTACTACCTAAATTATGGTGTAGAGATAGAAAACCAAGTCAATAAAATAAAATGACCTAAAGAGAAACAAAATGTAGCACCTTACTTAATGATAGAGCTGAAAAAGATGTATTATTTATAACAAATCTTGAAATAATTGGCTATCTTTCTTTTACAAAATGAAATTGAACCCTTTGCATCATACACAAAAGTCAACTGGAGAATGATAGAAGACTAATGAAAGACAAATATGTAAAACTCTCAGAAGAAAATGTAGGAGAATCTCTTTATAACCTGGAGTAAGGAAAGACTATTTAAGTAAAACACGGAAAGCCTGACCTTAAATGGAAAACACTGATAGATTTCACTGCATTTAAATTTAAAACTTCTGTTCATCCAGTTACACCAACAAGGCAGCAAAGACAAGCCACAACTTGAGAGAAGTTATTTGTACCAAGAATTCATTTTTTAAAACCTGTAATAATCAAAAAGCAAAAAAAAAGATCTAATAGTAAAACTGTCAAAAATCATACAGGAATTTTACTAAGAAACATAAATGGGGTTTATAAACACCCCAAAAACTACTTATTTGTAGTAATAACAGGGAGGTGAAATTATTATCATGAGATACAATACAATGTCATGTTCACCAATTTAACAAAAATTAATTGAATAACTGTTAGTGACATGGTGGAACAAGAACTCACCTACTGCTGGTAGAAATGTAAACTTGTACAGTCACTTTGGAAAACAATTTGGTATTATTCAGTTAAACTGATAATGTGCATGTGCTGTATCCCAGCAATGCCATCACTAAGAAAATGCCATAAAGAAACTCTTTCTATGTGCATCAAGAGACATATACAAGAATATTCACTGCCTTATTATTTGTAACAGCAAAAACACTGGAAATGACACAAGGTCTATCAATAGTAAAATGGATAAATTGTGGTATATTCACATAATAGAATAGTTTAATGCCCCAAATGGATGAACTATAACTATGTGTATCCATATAAATGAAAAATACAACCTTGTATGAGAGAAGCATAGTGTAGAATAATATGTGTAATATGATTCAATGTACAAAAACTCAAAAACATAAAAACGAAACAATGTATTATTCAGGAATGCTTATTCATGCAGTAAAGCCATAAACAAAAAAGGAATGATTGTCACAAACATTAGTCTAGTGTTCATCTCTTGGGGAGATAAAGTTGGGGTTGGAACTGGAGATGGCTCTCAAGTACCCTCTTAGTTACTGAAATATTCTATTTCATAAAGTGATTGGTATGCACATGAGTCTTCGTTTCATGATTAATCCTTAAACTGCACTTAAACATTTTATACACTTTTATATGTGTAACTTTCACAATAAAAATAGTTTTAAGAATGTACAGAGGAAGAAGAGGTCCTCTTAGGCTGCTATCCTGACTCAAACACAAATTCTCTGATTATTGACCTAATCTGATAGATGCTTGTCAACAGTAAACAGATATAATCAACTGCAAATAATCAATATTTAGTTACTTATTCAAAAAATCAATAGAGAAGCTAACCATCAAATTATAGACCAGGAAAGAGAAATAAGTAAACTAGAAGATAGATCTGAAGAAATTTCTCAGGGTACAGCATAGAGAAACAGATGGCGAACAGGAGAGTTTAAAGATATTAAAGACAGAGCTACCCACCGAATGTCTGTGTCCCCCCAAGTTCATTTGTTGAAGCAGTAATCCCCATGTCCTGATATTTGGAGGTGGAGCCTTTCAGAGACAATTCTGTTTAGATGAGGTCATGAGGGTGGAGCTATGTTGAGATTAGTGCCCTTATAAGAACAGGAAGTGAACAGAGCTCTCTCTCCCCACCATGTGAGGACATAGCAAGAAGGTGGTGGTCTGTAAACCAAAAAGAGGGCTTTCACAAGAACCCTACCGTGCTGGTGCCCTAATTGTATGTTTCCAGTATCCAGAAATGTTAGAAATTAATGTTTGTTGTCACCTAGTCAATAATATTTTGTTACCAGTCTGAACTGAATAAAACAGATAGAATAAAAATCATTATCATCAGAGTTCCAGAAGAGGGTAATAGAAACAACAAAGAAGAGATGGTAGTCAAGGAGATAATGGCTGAGTATCGTCCAGAACTGGTCAAAGCTACCAAAACACAAAAGATCAAATTGGGGAAACATCACCAAGTAAGATAAAGAAACCCATACCAAGAACCACTGTAATGAATCTGTAGGACATCAAAGACAAACAGAAGAGCTTAAGTATCCAGAGAGAAGTGGGCAGGGTAGGGGAGAGTAATGGGAGAAAAATGGGGACAACTCTAATTCAACAACAATAAAAAAATGTGGAAAAAAATAAAAAATAGAATTAATATATGATCCAGAAATTGCACTCTGTGTATATACCCAAAAGATTTGAAAGTGGGGTTTCAAAGAGATATTTGTGCACTCGTGTTCATAGCAGCATTATTCCCAAAAGCTAAAATGTAGAAGCAAGCCATTCATCAACAGGTGAATGGATAGCCAAAACGTGGTATATACAGACAATGGAGTATTGTTCAGCCTTATAAAGGAAGAAGATTTTTCAATATGCTATAATATATTTTATGCTAAGGACATTATGCTAAGTGGAAATAAGGTTTGAGCAAGGTGTCTTTGCAATCCTAAAGGGACCGGTCTTGCAGGTAACTGTGTGAGTGGTGTTTTGGGTAACATGGAGGATCTTAGACTCTCCTTCCTGAGGTTTTGGAATTGCACATGGCAGGGGCCACCGCAGCATGGCAAGTCCTCCAAAAACTGAGAGCTTGACTCTGTGATCTCACAAGTTCCTCCAGGTCCACAGCCATGACACTATCAGCTCCAAAGAGCAGAATTGGTATATGAAAGGAAAGGGTCAAGGGAGGAAAATCCAGTTAAGTACATTCCTACCAACAGAATCCAGTCTGTGTCCAGCCTTTTCCACTAGGGACCTCACGTCTCATGTTCTCTGGAATCATTGATTTGTGTCTGGATGGAGACTGTCCAGGCAGTGATAAAATAGTATTACCTGAGAGGTCCAAAGATCCAAGGTCAATTCCAGTTCCCTCAGAAGGAAGGAACATTTTACCATAGAGCAGAGTCTAGCATTTTTATGGAACTATCCATTCTGGTCTACCGTCAAATTTCTAGAGTTGAGTTTCATGATTATTCCTCCCCACTCTATCCTAGAACCTCTAAGTATTTTCCCAGATATGTTAACATACAGGAAAAAACATCAGATGCAGATTTAAGATTTTGGTAGTATGAAGCTAAAACCATGGTACAACTAAGGTAAACAGACACAGAAAAAGAGAGAGGGAGAGGGAGAGAGAGAGAAAGAGAGAGATTTGAGATGGAAAAGGGGTAATTAGATCCAATTAAAAAGTATTACAAAATAAATTGAGAAGAGCACATCAAGAGAAACGTGTAAAAGAAACACTCACTGATGGAATTGATGCCATTACTTAAGGAAGGTATGAACAAGCAGCTATCCCTGAGTCCTACTGCCTCAAGAGCTCTGGGAGGAGGACCCAGCACTCTGTGTTTTAATAAGCCCTGCCGGAGATTCTGATGCATGCTCACATCAGAGGGCCCAAGATGAAGACGAAGGTAGGCGCAGAGTTCGTGTAGCAGAGCAAGGACTCCAGTATGGCAATGGTGAATGCACACAGCGAACCAAAGCTACAATCAAATGCCAAAAGTAGAAAGAGTGGAAACACCACTATTGGATGCTGGAAATGAAAAAAGGAACTCTAAAAGGTGTGAATACAGACAAGAAAAGAGGAAAGATTAGCACTATGAAAACCACAATTAGGGAAACTAAAGAAAAGTTTCCTGATGGAAGATAATCTTGGCCTGAATTTTCAAGGGCTCTTAGAGTTTCCTTTGAGAGGAATCCAAAAAAAGGGCCCTACTCATCAAGTGGTTTTATTTGGATGCTAACTTTGCTTATTTTTCAACTTATTTATTCTGTTATAATTTCAAATTTATAATTAAGTTGCAAGAATAGTACAAAGACCTTCTGAATACCCCTTTACCCAGGTTCACCAACTGTTTCTACTTTGCCCTCTTTACTTTATCATTCCCCCTCTCTACCCATATGCATTTTCTTCTAAAAGTAATTTAGAGGCATTATGTCCCTTTATGCCAAAATACTTCAGTATATACATTTCCTAAGAGCAACATTCTCCTACATACCTTCCTAAAATACAACATAATTACAGAATAATTATTAAGATCTGGAAATTTTACCTAATAATCAATATTTAAATTCTGTCAATTGTCCCAATAATGTCCTTTTTAGACACTTTTTCCTTACTTGTGGATCTAATCCAGGGCCATTAGTTTTCATGTCTCTTTAATGTCCTTCAGTCTGGAACACTCCGTCTGCCTTTCTTTATCTTTCTTGATCTCAAATACAAGCAAACTATTTTTAGAATGTCTTTCAATTTAGGTTCATTAGGTATTTCCTCCTGGTTAGATTCAGGTCATGGATTTGGGGGAAAAATACCACAGATGTGATTGATGCTGTGTCTTTCTCGGTGAGTTAGATCAGGAGGCAGATGACACTGATTTATTCCAACATTGGTAATGTTAATTTTGATCTACTGCCAGAAGGGCTTTCTCTTGTCCCTTAATAAATTTATTAATTCATATTAGTACAAACTTATGGAATTTTATTTTGTTCCATAATCTGTTATTATCTTATTTTAGTACTCCAATAGCCCAGATTTGGTGAGCAAGACAGGGTTCAACCTGGCCCTATATCCATTTGACATGTTTCCATCATTTTTTGAAAACTTCCTTACTTTCCAGTGCAAGATATTCCAAGCTCACCTTGCGCTTTCCATGTCCTAACCCTGGAATCAGACTTTTCTCCAAGGACCCATGATTTCTTTTTGCACAGACCAAAACCTGGGTACCAAGTATGTTTGTTGCTAGTATGTCATCACTTTAAGCACTGTCAGAGGACAGAACTAGCACACAAATGCACAGGTACATACTTGCATGTATACATTCACATGGACACACACAGACACATGTACACATATGGGTACATACACACACTTATTATATACTGATACCTCCAACCTCAATTCTATTCCAACACCATAGGGTGGGGGTGGAGCTCTGCCCAGGTGAGAACAAGTCTACCAAGACATGTTCTGCTTAGGGAGGAAAGGTGGCCAATCTCTCAAAGGAGAAGGGCCAGGAGCCTTTTCCTCAATGAGCTTTTATTGGGTTCAGTTTGCACAGGAATACAGGTAAAGCTCATCAGTCATTGTCAGGCAGTAAGGATCAAACAATAGATAACATACAAAGAATTCTGAAGGGCTTATTCTGAGTCAGGGTCAGATAGCTACAGGGCCATAAAACTTTGGGAAACAAACTCATTTCATGCTTGGACCCTTATCAGAAACTTGAGGACACTCTTAGCAAAGCAGGTTTCACAGGATTTTATGTATTCTTTCTTAGGCCTGATTGACCCTGGGGAACTGCCCATTCCTGCCCAAGGCTACATCACCCTCCAGCATTGTTTCAGGCCTAAATTGGGCAGGGGAAGTAAGGCAGCCAAGAGATTAAGAGACTTTTTGCAGGCAGAATGAGGACTCAGGCTATGTCAAAGCTCAGGGGTGAGGGTCCATCACCACCTTTTTCTATAGTCCTTCCCTGAGGGCCCCTTTGTGACCATGCCTGTCTTAGGTCGTCTCTCCCTTGAGGAATCTTACCCGTCATTGGCTAACCAGTCATCTGCCCAGGGCCAAGCAGGGTGAAGTGAAACAGGCAGAGGCGGTACCCTTACCAGGAAGATAAGCTTTGTATCCTTAGTGCCTTATGGTCACAAGGTCTCTTACTCAGCCTCAGCCATGGGCAGTTACAGTTTCTGAAACCAGGCAAGGCAGTTCCCATCATCAGGGTATATTCTTCTGATCCCCTCCCCCTTTCCGTAATTGTAACTTCCTCCTCCAAAACTTTTACTGGATTTGATTTGGTTTCTTCCACTCATTGATGATGGCTGGTTCCTATAGATTTTTCAAGAAGAAAAGGAGAGATGACAGTGATTTAAGACCTGTGCTCTCAGATTTAACAGCAGAGATGGGCATGGGAAGAACATCTGCAGAAGCTGCAAACAATCACTATTTACTCAGGATCTGGCAAAGCTTGTTTTCCCTTTTACAACATTGGTTCTCAATGGTGTGCATAGCACATTTCCTGTGAATCCTTTCCTACCTGGTATGTAAAATTTATTGTTGCTATAACTGAATGTATATGCAGCAAGAACAACATTTGGCAGAAGGGATGTTGAACTGAGAGGGGTACTACCTCCTATGAGTCTAAGGTCAAGAGTAGTAAGTCAAGCCATCCCCCCCAAAAGACTGCATATGGGAAGCTGTAAGAACTGTGGGCTCTTAGATTCACAGCACTGTCCCACACACATGAGAATGAGTTCTGAGGGATAACCACATGATTCACGTGTTAGCCCTGATGCCCTTCTATTATAGCAGCAATGCTTTAAAGTTCTTGCTGACATGGTTGCCATTGCCTTGACTTTTTAAATCCTCTCAAGTGACAGGCCACATATGTTTTATTTCAAAATGAGCTACAAACACTGAGCTGAAAACCACTGTCCTAAATGGAGAAGACTATTTCAACACTTAGAAGATGTAGAACAATTTGCCGACAAAAATCATCAACTTGAAAATAACACAGAAAACAGTGAAGACTGAAAAAAGGCAACCAAGGAGAGATAAAAAGATTCAGAACATTATTTAAAATTAAAATCAGTTGGAAAATTGAACTTGAGGACTATCTGGCAAATAACAATGTTTTGGAAGGGATTCAGGCAAGTAAGGTACAACCCACAGGCCAGATAGAACAGAGAGAGGACGGTAAATGAAGTAAACTAGCAGCTAGATTTCTCCTCTCTAATGACTTTGTTCTTAGAAGTGAGGAGGAAATAGTTTTTTCAGAAATTAGTAAGGTAAAATGATTATCCTATGAACTCATTGAAAAGAAAATGAAAATGTTCGAGTCCACTATTGAAGCCACATAAGTGAAAAGAGAACATTGAGGCTATCA
Organism: Tonatia bakeri; assembly: GCA_004024845.1. Taxonomy (NCBI): domain Eukaryota; kingdom Metazoa; phylum Chordata; class Mammalia; order Chiroptera; family Phyllostomidae; genus Tonatia; species Tonatia bakeri. The sequence continues at coordinate 388,258 of PVIA01000522.1, read as the reverse complement.
GCATGGAGTGACAAAGGATGACACAGATTATATATATAACAAATAAGAACAAAAATCAGTAATCCATTTTCTCTCTTGAAATTAGGAAGACCAAGTGAAGCATGGAGTGACTGACTCCCTGGGCTGTTACAGTTCAGGTGGGCTCAGGTATGAGGTATGCTGAAACCTTGGTGGCAGAGCCTGAGGAGGAGGACTTTCTGAAGCAGGAAGACAGGGTCTGATAGCTGACCCACAGGGTTGCCTGTCTGGAGCCTGTCAGGCACTTGACAGTAGATTGTCTTAGCATTCTGAATTCTAAGATGGCTCCCTCTGATTCTGAAATCTGGAGAGGCCCACCTGACTAGTAGCACATGGCATAAGGGGTCCAGGAGACTATGATCCTGGGAGTCAGGTGAATAATTATCCTGGTGATTCTGCCAGTCATTCTCTGACATCCAAACCTAGCCATCAGCTGAAGAGTGTGGAAATCCAGGAACTGCTCTCTGGAGGGAAAGGTGTGCAAGACCAGGGCGGATGGTCAGGGTCCTCTTCCAGAAAGCTAGGGCTTCTAGGCAGAGGCAGGCAAATCCATAGGAAGCAGGTGAGAAAGAAGGAGAAAGCTGTTATTTAGTCAAAGCTGACACGGATCCTGTCTGACCCAAAGAAGGTTCTGGCTCCTGGAAGGCAGGTACAGATTTATTGGCATAAATCAAACAAGATTGGCTTATTTGAAGGGTACCAAAATAAATCAGCATCACCTGAACACCCAGGTAAAGATCAGAGACATTTTCCGGGATGGATGGAGATTTCCATTCCAGAATCCAGAATCCTCAACACGACGTTCAGAGTTGTGGAAGATGATCAGACTTTCCAGAATCTGTCCCCCTCCAGGCCTAGCACACAGTCTTATCCAGATAGATGGACAAGCTCACCTCATCCATTTGGGAGTTAGGCTATTTACAGCCCTATCCACTAGCTAAATCATCAGACTTTCAGCTAGAATTGCCTGATCCTGGCACATTCCTAAACTCAGATATGAGAACAAATACTAGGTGTCAAATACTTCGTGCTAACTAGCCATTAGACCAGCTGTGGGCTTATCCTAAAGATCTACTGAGCATCTGTCTGTAGAGTGGTGCCACAAAATGAAATGAACAGACATGACTGAGCAAGCCCCAGGACACTGATTTTAGCCATTAAGTTTCAAACCAAGAAAATCTTGGGGTCTAAATCTTGCTCAATTAGGTCAATTTCTAATTAGGAGGAAGGAGGAATTTTTAACACAGTTTTATAGCAGTTTACACTAGGTGCATGATAAATAGTAGCAATTTTGCATAATGAAAAAGAAGTTATTTTTTCTTTTTTGCAAGGTTTATTGTTTCATAGTGTAGAAAAACATCTGAAGTACTCCTACAACTCATTAAATGTCTTTAACACTTATGTTGGATGCTTTTATGTGGGGAAGGAATTTTTTCTAGGATGCAAAAATATCAACAGGCCATAAATAATTAACAGCAACAAAAAGTCAGTAATAAATACATCATCCTCAAAATGGAAGTGGCCAACATTTCAATCTAAGGCAAATATCCTCAGACGCTAACTTGTAAAACTCATTTCCACAGAACAGAACTACAGCCCCATTGCCAGAATTTGTAGCTGAAGTTTTGGAGTCAGAATTTAATCCCAGCTTCCACAAAAGTAGAGCTGTCTGGGGAAATTCATCTTGCCTCTCTTATTAGTTTAGATTTAAGTTAAGCCTAGAGTTGAGGAAGAGAGTTCATCCATTCACTCTTTGAACAACTATTTCTTGAGCACCTGCTCCTGCCAGGTACTGCATTAGGATCAGGGAATACAATGTTGACAGGACATGACCCATATCCTCTCTGGCTTGCAGTGCAGATGGTGAGACATATATTCATTATATTACCTCAATATCTTAAAAGCAACTGTGAACAACTACATGGGGAAAGAACACAGAATTAAGCAACCTAACTGACTGTGAGGATGAGGGAAGACTTTCCTGAGGAGGCACGGCCGATGGCCAGCCAAGAGTGGGCTGAGGGGAGCATTGGGGACCTAATGAGTGGCATGGGGGGACCAAAGGCCCATGTGGCCAGGGAAGAGTAGCTAGTGAGGCAGGCAGGGCCAGTTCTGGAAGATTCTTAAAGACTTAAGGATTTTAATTTTTATTCTAAGAGCAGCAGAAAGTCAGGTAAGAGTGAGGCCATGAATAAGCATTTCTGAAGATGATGCTGGCTGCCTGGAGGCTACTGGTGTTTGTTTAGACAAGAGAGCTCAGGCTTGGTGTGGATGAGGCAGAAGAGAAAGACAGAGATGGATACCTTTTAGAGAGATTGAGGTTGGCGCATGGGAAGTGGAGGGTGAGGCAAAGGAGGTTTTCACTGATAACTCCTCTCTCTTTAGCTATGCTGGATGGCTGGCACCTAAGGCAAGGTTTGTGGGAGGCTTCTGAACAAGCTGAAATGTACTCATCTCTCCCCTCATATCTATACTTTGCAGGTGCCACATGCTCTACCCCCACATATGTTGAACATGCAAACATCCAGGTCAAGAGTTACAATGAGAACTCCCGGGAGCGGTATACTTGTAACTTTGGTTTCAAGCGTAAAGCTGGGACATCCAGCCTGACTAAGTGCCTGCGTAACGAAGATACAAACATTACCCAGTGGACAATTCCCAGTCTCAAGTGCATCAGTAAGTAGCCATCCCTCCCCTATCCCTCCCCACCACCCTTGCCAAGGACACACAGACAGCAGTGCTGCAATATGGGTCACTAAATGAGTCCATCAGAGAGGCCAAGGGATTTGTGTTAAGGCCTGAGGCTAAATACAGCAACGGGACTGTAAACACCTTCTGGAGGTGGAAATACATGGGCTTTGCTGGGGAGAAGGGGGCTCACACAATTCTGGGTTCAGATCTTGGCTCTGCCACCTTCTTAAATCTGTGAGACCTTGGGCAAGGGCCTTAACACCTTGGAACTCTAGGTTTCTCATCTAGAAAATGGACCTGATGTCAACATCGTGGCTTGTAGGAGAATTAAGTAAAACCTGGTAAATATTAACTATTATTACCATCAATGCTTTAAGATTATGCTAGCAAGAATTTGGCTACGGACAAGGGCGTGTTCTCAAGCATGCTTGCTTCCCAGAGAGCTTTTCCAGTTTCTCCTAGGAGAGAGCCTGGAGGAAAATGATTGCCGTTCTTCTCCATTGGTATCTATCCCAGAAGACTGGGGAGACACATAGGGCACAGATTCCCTTTACTCAGTCACCCAAGTCTGGTGTCCAGTCAGTGCTCCAGGGCAAATGTGAGGGAAAGTTGCCAGAATAAATTTTTTTTAAACCATCTACAACTGGATAACCATGCCAGAAGGAGCTGAATAATCTTGCAGTGGAAGCCAAACTGTGCCATGTCTAGAAATACTAATCCCTTTACTCTAGAAAAATAAAGATGAACCCACAGTCTTCCAAGAGAATTTTGATTTAACATTTATTGCTCACTTGGTATATGTCCAACAGCGAGCTGGATACTTTCTCATATAACATTTGTGAAAATTCCCAATCTTTCTGTGGGGGGAGCTGACCGGAGGAGGTTGTTCCATAGCAAACTCATTGTGTTGAAGGATTCCTTGGAGAGCCAGACTTCCACATTGAATTCGTGATATTTAGATCACCTGACCGCCCCTCCCCCTCTCTTTGCATTACTATCAAAGGCAGGGCAATGAGGAAGCCTCCTCCAGTATGCAGAAGACTGACAGACCCTTTCCCTGAACTATGTTTTCAAGGATGCTTAAATATATACCTTTGGAAGATGGAGATAGCACCTCCTTCTGGGAAAAAGGCAGACATGGTGATGCCATTAATAAAAGACTCAGATCCCCTGAGCTCAGGCTTCCTGTGCTGTGATGCAGCCTGCTGAATGTATCTGTTTAGGTCCAACCATGTTGCCCCTGGGGGGCCTGGAGATGAGGGAATTGATTCAGACATGCTGATGTACCTGCTACCTGCTGTGTTTGCAGCCTGTGCTTGCATTTGTATGAGAACTGCAGGTTGGGAAACATTGTAGTTTATTTCTTGTGCTTCTGATCTAGCCTAGGAAGCCAGAGGTATCTGCTTTAAATACGCATACTTATTTTTTATTTAAATTCAGTTCTGAAGCTACCCCAGGTTCCACCCTCAAGAGCATAAATGCCATGTGCTTGTTCTCTCTCTAGGAGACCCCTCCCTGACTCGCCCGAGGCCACACTCCACAGTACCACCGACAGGGGTGACCCCAGAGCCAGACAGCCCCTCCCCTTCTGGAAAAGGTAGGGATGTTGGAAATGTTTTAAGGGCTTTCATTCTCTTTTAACACTCAGGTGCCCACACAGCCCTTAGATTCATGAACCACTGCTGGAGTTCCACTACAAATTTATGTAATAGGAAACATTCTTTTAAAGTCAAGAACAAAAACTTAACTTTAACTTCTTTTTCCATTTTAAATCAAAGGTGCTTGATATCCAGGTTTTATATGTGCACGATTAATAAGGTTTGAAATCCACTCTTACTACATCAGATCTAACTTAATTGTAGACTGCTACCTTCGTCAAAACTGGGGAGGGTCTGGGATTTTGCCAGTCTCACGCGTTAGCCTGCCACAGTTCCAGGGGTACTGGCAGAAGACACAGACTGCTGGATCAGACTTGTTGTGTCCATCACTTTCTAAAGCATGTAAATGTTGAATCGCTGTGTTGTACACCTGAAATTAATATTGTATGTCAATTGTAAATAATTTATTTTAAATCAACAACAGAAAACAGTACATGAGTTCTGGTCCTACAAGGAGCTCTGTAAGGGTTAATAAAGAAAGAAATGGCTCTCAGAAATGTGAGAGAGCCCTGCAGAATTGCCTCCCAACAATCCTGAACATCAGCAAACTAACTATGATGGCTGTAGTGTAGAAGCATTGCACAGCGCTGCCAGTATCCCAGATTTCCACTGAGTCTTAAGCAATCATCTACCCCAATTTCCTCAGCACTGTGTCATGTTAAGAAAATTTAAAACCTTGGGTACCAAATATCATGGGACAATGTGCCCCGTATCCTATGATACACTCACTTTACACTTAACTCTTGACATTTGGTGTCCCATTATCCAGTTTGTGGCTTTTCCCGACCCTTGTCTCCTCCCCTCCAGGCACAGCCATCCTGTCCTGCTTGGCATGCCTTCCAGACGGCACTGCTTCCTAAACTTGGCTATCCACCGAGATCACCTTATAACTCTGGAGAGCCATCTGGGAATCAGAATTCTAGAGGCTCTGCGGGTGATTCTTAGGTAGCCAAGGCTGATAACCACTGCTAAAAGGAGGAGAGAGGGCCAGAGAAAATTCCCTCCTGGTTAGTTGGCTACAGACAGAAGGAAGAGGTTGAGGTACTGGCTATATTTAAGTTCGGAGTAATTCTAAAGCCCCTTTGATCAGAGTCACATTTGATTAACCCAATTGATAAGAATAATTAAGTGGCCTCTCCTGGTCCTGCCTTTGTGTGCCAAACACTTGATCAGATGAAACTGTACAGTTGAAATCTCAGATGTGAGGGTGTCATCTTTGGTGCAGAGCAACGTGGCAATGGGCACTTGGATGGGATGGCTCTGGGGGAACTCGAAGTGCACAGTACCTGGCATGCTTGCAGCCTGGGAAGTATGAGGAAGTGACAAAGGACGACAAGGCATGATAACTTCTCACAGCATCTGTGGCTGGAAGCGCATGGGGAAGTGGCCCCAACAGTGTGGTCAGACGGCCAAAGATGCTGAGATTGGGGCAAAGCTAGGCATTCTTCAAATACACTCCATAGTTGAGATGATCTGATATCAGGCTTCCCCTTATTTAGAAGTTTTGTGAAAACACGTGTAAAAGAATCTAAAACCCGCATCCCAGATGTCTTTGGCAAATACTCTATCACTTGTTTTCTTGAGATCAATCTCCCCTAGTAAACAAGCCTGGCTCTACTCTAATCTTTGAGATATTTAACTTACATGCACCATGATATATCACTATAAATTCCCTAGCATTCTCAAAAGTCTGTGGCCATTAAGGGATTTTCATGAAGAGCCATGGAACATGTCCTGGGGGAGAGCTGACCCAGGGTGGGCTCAATATCAGCAGGTATTATGTTCACTCGGTTCTGGAGCTGAGAAAGTGACTATTCTAAACATTGGTGTTCTCCATGTGTTGCACCTTCCTACAGAGCCAGCTTTCACGTTCAAGTCAGACACCACAACGACCACAAAGCCAGGTACTACACCCCGCTCCAGGCTGATGACACCAAAACCTCCTTCTGCAGAAACCACAGAGGTCATTGGGAATGAGCCCTCCCAAGACCAATCTCAAACAACAGCAAAGGCCTTGGAACACACTCTCTCTGCCCCTCTGGAGAAGCCAGGTTAGCACTGACTTTGCATGCTTTAGGAGCAGTCAGCTGTGTGCCTGCACAACATTACACCATCCAAAGTCAGGACAACTTAGCAACCCTCTGCTACCTGCTTTCTGTCTGCTACAGCCTTCTTGCTCTGGTCTCTATTTTTCGTGCTCCATCCTGGCTCAGTCCGGTGAAAAAAGGAAGTCCATCTCCCATGTGTGACAGGGCTCACCGTATTAACCTGATTTGCCAAGAATCTGAATAATATCTGCCTCCTCGCAGTATAGGAGGACAGAGGAAGCTTTCCACCATCTGAAGTCATGATCTATGGGATGGAGGAGCTCTCGGTAATTTGTATCTTCTGTAAGGGCACATCTGATTATATTTTTTTCTTTTTCATTTAAAAAAATTTTTATTGTTGTTCAATTACAGTTGTCCCCATTCCCCCCTCCCCATTACTTGTAAGGGCATATCTGATTCATAAGTATGGCCCAACATCTAAAAGAAATGATTACCTTGCTTGTTCTTTGCTAAGATGAGATTGGCTTTGCCAGCCATGAATTTCTCAAGGCTTTAAGATGGGAACCAAATTGTCCAGAATTTCTCCTGCTTAATGAGAACAGTGCCTTTAGGACTACAGTCATAACTGAGATGCAATCTCTTCTCTGCAGGTGCGCATGCATACAATTCCACAGCTGTTTCTGGTAAGTATTTACCTTTGTCATGGCAGTGTTGATGCTCAGAGGACCATGGTCCCAGGAAGCTGAACAGTCCTGGTTTGTGCCTGCTGTCCCTGCATGATCACTGCTAGCATTTCCTTTCACTCTAAAAAATGTCTCAGTTTAGAGACAAAGTTACATGTTCACCCTATTTACGGAATTCTTTATTTGACATAACTTATCTTTATCTTGGTACCTTCCCACTGTCAGGCTCCTGATATGGAAACCAGAGAGTAGACACATCATGAAAGGGGCTTATTCGGCAATTCGGTTCTGCTAGTAGGGCCAGACTTCTGTCCAGAATTATTAGGAACCACAAGTGAGTGCTGGCTTCATTGAGATGATGTCTTGCTGACACGCAGGTTGCACTACCCTCCCAGAGTGTTACACCACATACGTACAGCCAGACTGTTCGAATTTCTCAGGCTAGAAGGCTTCTTTTTACAGAAGACGACAGAACACTAAGGCTAGAAGATAGAATGTCTCAGGAAAAATAAGTAGGAAAATTAAAAAGTGTTAGCAAGAATGAAAGAAAAAGACGAAAGGAGGAGAGGAGAGCTCAGAGAAGAGGAGAGAAAAAGAGAAACAGAAACAAAAAGAGAGAAATGCAAGTAGTAAGAAAGAATCTAATAATTTTGTCTGACAGATTTTCAAATGAACCAAAAAAGCTACTAATTCCACATGGGAAAAAATGATTTTTTTTCTGATTTCCCAGTTTTCCTGCTAGAGAAAGATTCATGTTTTTGTGGTTACATTTTATCTGCATTAGTGTCATCTGGAAAAAATCAAGTGGCTTTGGTCATTTCAGCAGTTCTTTGATTAAAATGACTTTTTAAAAAAATCAATCATATATGCAAAGGCAAGACATTTTAGAAAGGCTCTTTGTAGAGTATTTTCATAGAGAAACTATGGCATTTAATAACAAGGATGTGGAAACAAAAATATGTTTATCATTTAAGAGGAGACCAATAGATAAAGAAGTCAAGCTAATTTTTCTTTTTATGTCACATACTGCATTAATCTTTCTACAGTTTTAAATTTTTTATTCATTTTTTTAAATTGGTAATATTTGCACATGGTTTAATATTTTTTTAATTACAAAAGGATATATATAGTAAAAAGTAAGCCCTGTGTCTAAAAAATCCCCTTGCTGGAAGGAAGAAACTCCTGTACCCAGATTTCTGCAGGTCTTTTCAGAGAAAGTCCGGATGTAACCACACACATGGTGCTGGCCAGTCAGGTGTTTTATTGTCACTGTTCTGCACCCTGTTTGTTTCCATTAATGGTATATCTTGGAGATCCTTCTACATCAACACATAAAACCATGTTATTCTTTTTAACAGCTTCACAATATTCCATAGCATGAATTTGCCACAATTTATTCGGCCAAACCCTATTTGGACATATGATTGCTTACATTCGTTGGCTATGTTACATGATTAATTGGAAAACCGTGTATTGTTCTGCATATGTGTGAGTATAGCTGTAGGGTAAAATTCTACACATAAAATTTTGGGGCCATATTTTCTATATAGATTTTCAAACTATTTTATTGTGGGCTATAATCTAGAATATATATTTTTTCCAATTCATGTCTTTCACTGGATTAAACTATGAGAAAGTCACTCCTAAATTCTGAAATGTAATATAATAAACATTAACTAAACATGTACAATAGACAAAGAAATCTATGTGCAAGGAACTGTTAAAATACAGAGATTTCAAAGAAAAAAGTAGCTTTAAACCTTTCATATTATATGAATAAGACTGTCTTCTTTCAAGCCGCTTAAAATATAAAGATAGCATGTTAACAATTATAGGACAGAACTAGTAATTTCAGCAAGGAGATGAAAACTAGATATATTTCATTTGTATTACTTGAGTTTCATCTCCTAAGAAGGTATATGCTAAAATGAATAGCATGGTTATTTTCTGAAAACACTTAGTGATAATGCATTCAGAGTATGTCACATACAGTTGCAGGCACCTGAAACCTAAGAGTATGCCCAGGACAGTTACCAGTGACAGAGGTACGTGCTGGTGCCCTAGGCATCAGTGGGTGTTGCTATTTCTACATGAATAAGCAATCAGTTGAGTTCATCTTTGTAAGAAATATAAATGATGCTTTACTATAGTGGTCGATCAGTCAATGTTTACTTCACCTTTAATCAGCCCATTGATACTACCAATATCATAACTTGTTTTTTTAGTAAGTTTATAAAAGATATCACAGCTTTTAAAGTTGCTATTTTTAGTGCTATAGAAAATGGTAGATAGTAGATGCAGAATAAATATTGAAAAATGCACAAATTGGTAAGTGAATTTGAGGGCTTTAACCTTTAAATAAATACTAAAGTGTGACTCATCATTTCATTGCCTTAAATATCTACCGCCTCCCTCGGCAGTCCTCTTCATCAATATATTGATTCAGTAATTCCAACACCTGCTCTCTGATTCTCGACTAAGGTATTCTTGAAGAGTCTCAATTGTAAAATAAAAGGTCAAAAATGCTACCTATGACAGTGTTCACATAGCCATATTCATGTAGTACACTGGGAGCTGGGGTTCGATTTTCTGAATGCGTTACAGCTGTAGTCGGGCACATCTGAAATAAGTTCGCTGTGCTCAGTCTGCTCGGCCTTTCACAGGAGCTGCGTCTCTGTCATTCATCGGTCCAGTCAATGCAAATTGAGATCCTGTTCTGTGACAGATATGGTCCTAAACTTCAATGAAATGCAGATTTCTCATTAAAAAGCAAATAGCACTTACTTTTTTAAAAACATTTTTTTCCTTTTCATTGAATTCATTGGGGTGACTTGTTAACAAAATTGCAGGTGTCAGGTGCACAGTCGCACAACACGTCATCTGTACGCTGTGCTGTGTGTTCACCTCCCCAAGTCAAGTGTAAATGGTATTTGAAATGTGCATACTTCAACTTATGGAATGTTAATGATTTAATTCAATCAATTAAATATTGATTTTCTACTCTGACCGAAACACTTAGAATGTTCTCAGTATAGTAAGAGATAGAAAAGAAACTAGGAAAAGTGCCCAGGCATAATGAATTGTCATTCTTTTTCAAAATTGCCCTCATCAAATACAAACACACAAGGGTCCTGGGCACAGCAATATCAGAAATGCGTACTATTCCCTGAATGACCTAGTTTGCAGGTACTGCTAAGGAATGGCAATTCCTTGTATATTCACAAAGGACCTTTAATCATACGTGTCCAGTAGTGGCCACTGGCTGTCTGGGCCGCCTCACAGCCTCAGACCCAACATGCACTGTAGGTTGAACTCAAGGCAGCAGCACTGACCTTCTTGGCCGCCCGCGCAATAACTCACTTTTCTCCTCCCTTTCCCAGACTCTAATCCTCTTCTCTCATCCTCCACCTCCCCGAATCTCTTTCACTTCCCTTTTCTCTAATCCATGTACCGCCCCCAACCCCGAGGAAACACAAAGGGTGGAGAACTGTGGCAGTTCATATTTTAGTCCATTGTTTTAGTGATTCTGGTTTCAATTTCTCCACTAAATTTGTCTGTTATGACTAAGGAAGAGGCCAAGCATTTGAGTTTAATTCACTAAATTCAAATTGCTTTGTTTGGATCACTGGCTCAGGAGACCTCTTCTCACTTGAGTTTGAGTCTGCAGTTTTTATTCTCATGAAAAGGAAACCGGAAGAAGCATTGTGAAACACAACTATTGTTTACATTGACTTGCCTTTTCCAATAAATCTCTCTATAAACAGTAAATGCACTCCAAGCTGATTAGTCAGTGTGAAGAAATAGCTTATCATAGGCTGCAATATCTTTGCTAATAACAGATTTCTGACTTTTAGTCCTGTTGATGAGTAACATTAAGTTTGAAAACTCAAAACATCTGTCACCGATTTCCCACGTTTTCTGTTCCTTCTTTCGGAACAAATTTCCTATGCTTACTTCTACTGCAAGTAGTTTTGAAGACTTATAAAGTTGTAACATTTTGCCCAAATTTTTGAGGGAAAAATAAGGGTGAGGATTTTATATGAATATTAGTAATTCTGCATCTATATAAATGTTTTAATTGTTTTATTTATGCTGATGCATTTAAAGTATAACTTTAAGAAGCAATAATGATATCTGTATGCAAAACAATACCATGGAATACAATAACCAGTTTAGTTTCTAAATATAAACAAATAAATAAATAACTGAATTAAAAAAATTAAAATGAAGGATTTTTTCCTGAAAGTGTGGGCCAAAAAATGTGGGTGTGCATCATGTATGGCAAAATATGGTCCTTTCCCGTGTCCTTAGAATTCCTAAAAGCAGAATTGGAGAGTCAAAGGGGATGGTCTTCTCTAAAGCTTTTGTTATGCTGCCGAATCCCCTTGAGGAAAACTGCATGCATTTATACTCCTACTCAGGAGAGAACCTGGGTATTGCCACACATCCATGTATTTAGCTGTTTTTCGAGAGGGTTGTATTTTGAAGATTGAGCCATGGGATATTCCTCTTGCCTACAAAGTTCTGTGTTGGTTGTATAGGCACAGGTCCAAAAAATTTAATAGTCTAGGAGACGGAAGTGACTCATGGCCCCCAGTGAGAGAACTGGCTGTCCAGATGTTCAGGGTTGTCATCTTGTACATGGGGCAGCTAGGTGATTTTTGCAGGGAGATTTCATAACATTGACACACTGGCCAAATTTACTTGGAGCTTATTATTGACAAAAGTGTTTTAGAAATAGTTATGCTCATCCTGCCCACAGGATAAACTTTTTGCTTCCATACAAAGATCCCACTGTTCAGGTCTAATAAATCTAAAAGTTGTCATCACTGCCGGCCTTCCACCCTTAACTCCTCCCACCCCTCTGTGCTGTTCCTTACAACTCAGTCCACATGTTTTGTTCCTTTTCTTAAACATTACCTTATTCTCCTCTCATCTGTAGGACCTCTCTTATAACACCTCTTCTTTCTCCTTATCACCCTTTCTCTGTCATAAAAAGTAGCAAATAAAGAAATTGGAAGACAAATGGCACTGCAAGCTATCATTTCTATTTTCTTTTTCTTTTGGTTCTAGCCTTTTATTTGCAGTTCATTCTTGATTTTATTTTATTATTTTTTAAATATATTTTATTGATTATGCTATTACAGTTGTCCCATTTCCCCCTTCACTCCCCTCCACCCTGCACACCCCTCTCCCACCCACATTCCTCCCTTTAGTTCATGTCCATGTGTCCTAAGTTCTTTAGCTTCTACATTTCCCATACTATTCCTACCCTCCCCCTGTCTATTTTCTACCTACCATCTATGCTACTTATTCTCTGTATCTTTTCCCCCTCTCTCCTCCTCCCACTTCCCTTTTGATAATCCTCCATGTGATCTCCATTTCTGTGGTTCTGTTCCTGTTCTAGTTGTTTGCTTAGTTTGTTTTCATTTTTGTTTTAGATATGGTTGTTAATAATTGTGTTTGCTATCTTTTTACTGTACATGTTTTTCATCTCCTTTTTCTTAGATAAGTCCTTTTAACATTTCATATAATAAGGGCTCGGTGATGATGAACTCCTTTAACTTGACCTTATCTGAGAAGCACTTTATCTGCCCTTCCATTCTAAATGAAAGCTTTGCTGGATAGAGCAATCTGGGATGTAGGTCCTTGCCTTTCATGACTTGGAATACTTCTTTCCAGCCCCTTCTTGCCTGTAACAAGGTTTCTTTTGAGAAATCAGCTGACAGTCTGATGGGAATTCCTTTGTAGGTAACTGCCTCCTTATCTCTTGCTGCGTCTAGGATTCTCTCCTTCATTTTAATCTAGGGTAATGTAATTATGATGTGCCTTGGTGTGTTCCTCCTTGGGTTCAACTTGTTTGGGACTCTCTGAGCTTCCTGAACTTCCTGGAAGTCTATTTCCTTTGCCAGATTGGGGAAGTTCTCCTTTATTATTTGTTCAAATAAGTTTTCAATTTCTTGCTCTTCCTCTTCTCCTTCTGGTACCCCTATAATTCAGATGTTGGAACATATAAAGATGTCCTGGATGTTCCTAAGCCGCTCCTCTTTTTTTTGAATTCTTATTTCTTTATTCTTTTCTGACTGGATGTTTCTTTCTTCCTTCTGGTCACCTACACCTTCCTTCCTACACCACTGATTTGAGTCCCAGTTTCCTTCCCATCCCTACTGATTCCCTGTACATTTTCCTTTATTTCACTTAGCATAGTCTTCATTTTTTTCATCTAATTTGCAACCAAATTCAACCAATTGTGTGAGCATCCTGATTACCGGTGTTTTGAACTGTGCATTTGATAGGTTGGCTATCTCTTCATTGCTTAGTTGTATTTTTTTCTGGAGCTTTGATCTGTTCTTTCTTTTGGGCCAATTTTTTTTTTTTTTTGGATGTGCCTGTTATGTAGTGAGGGGCAGAGCCTTAGGTGTTTACCAGGGCAGGGCAACCCACATCGCTGTGTTGTGAGGCATGTGGGGCAGGTGTCCAAGAGGGAACAATGACATTTGTTCTGCTCTCTGCCGGATTTCAGTTACTTCCCCTCTTCCCCCAAGCAAACAGCGTCCTTCCAGTGCTGATTCCTGTGTGGTTGGGTTTGTGTATGTTCTAGGACCCTGTGGGTCTCTCCAAGGAACTCTCCTCTCAGGCTGGGAGTTTCTCCCACCAGGTGTTTTCAATCAGTGTTTTGAGGCTTTATCTCCCTGCACTGGGACCCTGGGTTGTGCAGTCGGTCTCACTCCTCAGTTTCGCCTGGTCTATCTGTGCACAAATGTGGGAACACCCAGTTTGCCAGCCGCCTTCTGCACCACGTCTGTCCACAATCCACCACCTCGCTGGGTCTACCAGCGCTGCTTTGCCTCGACCCCTCTCCGTCCTGGCTCCCTGACTCCACCCCTCCTACCAGTCTGGATGAATGTGTCTACTTTAACTCCTTGGTTGTCGGACTTAGATACAGTTCAATTTTCTGTCAGTTCTGGTTGTTTTTTGTTTTTAAATTGTTGTTCTCCTTATTTTGGTTTAGCAAGGAGGCACAGTGTGTCTACCTACGCCTCCATCTTGGCCAGAAGTTGCTGATCAAGCTATCATTTCAGGTTTCTGCGAAGCTGCAGAAAAGGGGGAAGTCATGTCAAAGGACAACCAACGAGGACCCTTGACGTGTCTGTTATTTTCCTGACTTTGGAGTTAGCAGCAAGTATTTCTTCTCACAAAGTGTGCTAGCCTCCTTATCCTCATATGTCCACCTCAGCTTCTGATCCCCTCCTTACTTACTCCTGTCCTTGCTCATCACCATATCACTCAGCTCAGGAAGCACGAGGATTAGGAGGACGGGACTGGGTGTAAGATGAATGGGGACAGTTTGAACTGGCAGTGTTGGTGGGAAAGAAATGAACTTTTTCCCCAGATGTAGGATTGATTGGATTTCATGGACCATAAGAAATGTTAACAACAGTAAGCTGGTTCGGGAGGTGTTTAGATCTCTCTTCAGGAACGTAAATTGTAAAGAATTTTTAGATTCTTGGAAATGAATCTGCTACCTGGACTTTTAGCATGATACCAACTTAATTCTCTTCTTTTACAGTGTCCATACCTGTCCTTGTGATTTGTGGAGTGTGTGTGGCATTTCTCCTAGTACGATATTGCAAAAAATCAAGGTGAGTGGCACAGGAAAATCACACTAGACAAGATGCTTCCATTCCTCTGAGAAAAGAACTTCATTGTCATGACTCTGGCCCTTTCCTGGCTAGAGACGCCAGCTCTCATTCTCACCCCCTTCTGTGCTGGCGAAAAGGAGTATCAGAGCTGAGGAATCAGTGAGCCAGTCCTAGAGAGCCCTTCACTTTCCAAAGCAGGCAACTCATCAGATATGGGGCCACCAGAACCTAACTGATGACACGGGGCCAATTTCACTGAGGGCCAGCTCAGAAGGAAAGGCTGTGCCAAATAACCAATTTGGTATACATGCAATTTGTACCAATTCTTATCATATAGTCATGAATATATTCTTCTTGAACACACATTAAATATGGAAATAACTTTTTATAAATATACTCCTTCATGTTATCCTTACTTTTATATTTGTAATAATTAAAATTTGACATGTCAGCATTTGTGACCAGATTGTTTCTGCTACTTGCTGAAATTTCAGATTTTACTACTTTTCTAGTCTTCAGTCATTTTCATCATTTTTTCATTAAAACTTTAAATGATATATTAGCCTTAATTTTATACTTCTATCAATCAGTAATCACTATTTCAGCACTCCATATTAATGTCATTGCTCTGAATCCTTCCTCAGCATTACACAATGAATGGATATCAGATTTGTTGAAAATAAACTTAGTCACTAGTAAAAAAAAATTATTTTCTAAATATATTACCATATAAAACTATACCACCCTCTGAGCCTAACTTTGAAAAAAAATGAACATTTCATGAAATGCTACTATAAAACCAAAATGAAGACATCATATAAAAATTTACATAAATCTTCAAAATCTGGCAATACCATCACAACCAACAAGAAGTGACATAAACCTTACAGTTTAGGAATTAACAAACTAAAGATAACATATTACTTGAACACTTATCAAAAAATCTTAAAATGTTGGCAAAATGACTTTTAAAAGGATTTTCAAAATGTCCTTATAATAATTTCCATATAAAATGCTGTATCTGGAGTTACACTCTTAAAAAATTGTAATAACTATATTAATTGACTATATTTTAAAAAGAATACACACACAATATGTTAAAAGATAATACATTAAAAATATATTCTTAAAAAATTTTGAAATGTGGTATAAATAGCCAATAAATATACTTATAAGAGGAAATATCAATATTCACAGACTATGTTAGAGAAATATTCATAAATATATCTTTAAGAATTGGTTAACCTCCAAGAGGCTCAAAGTGTTTATTTGTAAATGTCCTAAAAAGTGCTTATCCACAGGAAGTGGATTCAATAATCCAGGAAAGAAATCTCTGACTCAGATATTCATGGTCTAAAAAACATGGCAGAAATATGGAATTAAAGTGTTATGCTTCCCCTTCTCTTGGTTACTCAGGAACTGTCAATGTAGTTGTTTGTTTATTTATTTAACACTAAGTGCCAAATCACTACATCATTTTTATCAGGATTATCACATTGGACTTATCCGGGCTCCTAGTCTCTCTCTCCTCTTGTTCTCGCTGTCTGAACTACCACTTTTCAGCAGAAAGTTGGCAAAGTCGGGGGAAGCTGTTCCAACAACACTGGGAACTCTGGTGAATGAGGGGATTAAAAATACCAAAATATGAGTTAAATAGTATCTATGAATGGAATTTTCTCCATTTGAGTGTTCAACAGGGACTATCTGTTTCCTTCATTTGAGGGCAAGTCCTCTTTTTAAAACCTGTCAATTGTCTGCTTTACAGGCAAAATTCCTGGACACCCAGTGTTCAAATGGAAAATATGGAAGATAGACCAATGACTGGGGGAACCGACGGCAGAGAGGAGGATGCAGAAAACCACCACGTAGCCTAGGAAACTCCAGGGGTCAGCGGGACCAGCAAGGGCTTGAGTGAAGGCACTAGTTTTGCTCTGGCCAGAGGGAACCTAGAAGACTCAAGAGGTTGGGCACCAAGGAAAAGCTGCTGGGATGCTAAAATGATCGGGCATCATTTTATCCACTGTGCCTACCCTAGACACTGCCTGGATGAGTAGGTCCTCCAGGCTTAGCACGAAAACCGCATGCCAGGCCCTGCCTCAGATATAGGGCCGAGTTACCAAAGTCCCAGCTTGAAGGCCTCAGGTCTTCCTATCAGGGCTTTTATTCATTATGATATTTACTCAGGATAGCTTATCAGCTTCACTATTTCTTCTGTCCCTCCTCTTGGCTTGCACTTTACAAAGAAAAGAAATATACCTGAGGCTCTAAGTGAACTTAGTAGGCTCCTCTGGCTGAGAAAAATCTATAAGGATGGCATCAGGTTTTCACCTCCTAACACTCTCTCCAGTTAGGTGCTCTGCATTTACTGAGAGGGAGGGAAGAGATATTGTGCCCAATATCTGATTTAAGGATTTAAATCTGATTTAAGGATTCAGGAAGAAAACTGAACTCAGTGACATTTTCCATATATGTACATTTATATTTATATTCCCTTATCTATTATATCTACATATTACATGACTTCTATTTTGAAATTGTACCTTGTATAAACAAAATAAAATGTCTATTTTCAATTAAAAATGTAGTAAAAGAATCACTGAAAGAAAGGTACACACATACATAAAACAAAACAAACAAAAAAAACAAGAGGATAAAGAACAGGAATGTTGAGTCCCAAATGGTTGAGCTCAGCTTCTATAAAAGGAGAAATTCGTGCCTAAAGCTGGATCAGATCACAGTCTTAGAGAATTTCTTATGAGGTTTCCATGTGAGAAGCCACAAGTGGCAGGTTATGGCAGGTATGCCTGGTAAAAACATGCTCTTGTGCTGAATTGTTTTTCTCTTCCTTTCTTTGCTGTTTATAAAATTTTTAAAACAAAATCATGGGCCTATTCCCACATCCTCATTTTTTAAATGAGAAAATTGAGGCCCAGAGAAGCTGACTTGCCCAAGGCTCATGGCTCATTTAATGCCAGAGTTTGAATGGAATTTAGGGTGGGGAGGGCGGGTGGGGAGCAGGAATCTCTGTCTGTAAACTGGGATCAGCTGCCCAATCACACAGCCAGGGGTAGCCAGGCAGCCATCACAAGCACTTGTGAGGGGGGACATAGCAATCAATTCATGCTCTGCTAGAAGCTCTCAAAGTGTCCTTTCTTCTTAACTTCTTTGTGTTGCCAATTTAGATGGTTTCATCAAAAGCAAAGGGTAGGAATTTAAATGGCTGGTGCTGGGAATTTTAGAGCCATACTATTTTCACTATGTGCAAATACCTTTTTCAATGAATAGAAAACTCACTACCAACACATGAGCTGAGCCATTTTATTCACTATTGGCTTTAATTACTCCATTATCCTGAAGCTGCCTGATTTAAACTCTTTAGCTTCTTGCCTCTAAGTTTCTAGGGCTAGATCCACTTTGTTCTTTATAAGAAGTTTTAAGAGTTTGACCCTTGTTATTTGTAAAACTAATATGAGAGAAAACACAACTTACATAAAAAATTGGGCAGATATTCAGTGGAATCAAATTTTGACAGGTTTCTATGGAGTGTAAGAGGGCCCAGTCACAGGGCTAGTTCACAGATCTGTGGTTTGAATTCACCACTGTCTTTGGAAAAGTGAGTGATATGATTTCTGGGGGCCCATTTTTGAGCTTTGAAATCACTGGTTCAGATCCATCACAGAAGCAGCCCATGGGCCATCAGTCACCAATCAAGTTCAAGCTGGGTAAATTACATGACAAAAATTATATCTAGACAATTAGATCTAGACATGGAAGCAAGCAGGATGGGGTGGAGTTGAGGTCTGAAAGGACCAGGGAGAGTGGGGTGGGGTGGATAAATAAACAAACAAACAAACAAACAAACAAGTCAGGATTTTTTTCTCCCGAAGACCTGAAGTGGTAAGATGAACTCTTTTACCAGGTGGTGTAGTTCTTCTAGAGAAATGCTTACATAATTTTACAATGCCAAAACATAGTGCGGTCCCAGAATTTATCCATCAAGCAGTGACACACATCTCAAAAGTAAGACTGTATCTTCATCTTTGAATTCTCAATGACTGATGCAGTGCCCTGAAGGTGATTAAGAAGTGCTAGATCAATAAATTAAAAGCTTCTAAATGAAGTATGAAAATTTTTTTCTGGGACAGGGAAACCTGTTGTCAGGCAGAGCTACAAAGCAGGTGATATTTGGGGGCATTCAGCCACTTTTCTTTGTGCATCCCATCTCCCCATGCTTCTCTGACAGTTCCAAGCACTGCCTCAAGTTCTACATCTCTGTCCCCATTTTTACACACAATGGGGCTTGTAAAATTGCCCAGAGGGTTTAGGTTGGGAAAGCACAACATAACCTGAAAGTGAGGGACTGTACACGGAAAGCAATAAAAAGCTATGCTGGAAGGGAAGATAAATAGTACATAGGGAACTAAGGCACACTTTTTCTGTTGCATCAGTGCCCCCTTCCTAACCCATACCCCTTATCCCCTACCAGTAAGCTGCCTGCCAGAGATCTCCAAGATGACCACTTCCCCACGCCACCTGAAAGCCTCAGATTCAGCCTATCTGGGAAGAGTCCTGCTAACTGACCTGCTATGATGCTACTTGCTCTAGTTATCTATTGCTGCATAGCAAACCACTCTTTCTTATCTCCACGCTGACTGGGCTCTGCAAGGCAGTTCTGTTTTGTGTGCCATTAATAAAGTCACTCATTTGACTGCATTCAGTTAGAGGCTGGACTGAGCTCAAAGGTCTGAGAAGCCTTCACTCACTTGTCTGGTGCATCAGCACATCTCTACATGACTCTCCATATGGCTAGCTTGAACTTCCCCACAGTGTGGTGGCCTCGGGGCAGTCAGACTGCTAACATGGTAACTGAAAGAAGAAGCTGCCAGGCCCCTTACAGGCTAGAGAAGGAACTGCCATGTATTGCTTCTGCTTGTTTTATTGGTCTGGATATTTGAGGAGTATCTCACACATAATGAATGGAACTTGAGTTGAAGGGTGGGTGTGACTTAATAAACAAAAGCAGGCAGGGAGGGTTCTACACAAGGGGACTGACAAGGCAAAGACAGACAGGAATACAAGTGACAGGTTCAGAAAAGAAAGAGCAAGGCAGTTGGAATGACAAACTATTTGTAGGACAACATTACAGACAAGGCAGGAGTCTAATTGTGAAGAGTCATGCTTCTGTTATAACCCCCTGGGATTATATATGACATTAGCTAGAGTTCTAAGAGAATTGCTCGGTAACTACATGTCAAACGAATTTTTTTAAGGAGCCTTAAGAACGGAGGTATTGCAGGGACTGAATTCAATCAGCAGAACTGTAGGGTCTCTCCCCAAGTCCCTGGTTCTACCCAATGGCCCCCTCCTGGTAGGTGTTGCCACCATGAAGTTGGATGGTTATCTAAATTCCAGGGCTGTTTCGTTACTTCTCTGGGCAGAGAGCCAAAGCACTGATTATAAAACAAGCATGTAATCTTTAAAGTCCCCTTTGAGATCAATGCAATCCAGAAGGCACCTGAGTTGCTCCAGGACCCAGAGGCCCAGGGTCACCTGAGTTGCATGTAGCTGATGGTGTCTTCAGCATGTTTCATGAAGTTTCAGAGGCTCCTTAGTGGTTACCCCGGGGGCATGGGGGAGCTTAGAAAGAATTTCAGTCCTGTCTAATTAGAGCAGCTACACTCTTTAAACAGGGGTAAAATTTGGCTTGAAGATTGTCGTGGCTAAGAACATCTATGCTTTCTGTTTTTAACAAATGTGGGTTGCTTTTTTTTTTTTTTTTTGAGTCTAGCTCCAACTGTTTATATGATAGTAGTGGGAAAACTATGAGTCTGGGATGGCACTTGAATTTTAACCCAAGCTCTACTCCATGTGCCAGGGCACAGCTGTCTGGGCCCAGTCACTGTATAGCCTGTTCCATCACCTACTCCTCCAGGTTTGCTGTGATGACTAAATGAAACAATATACACAAATTCCTAAGTGTGTCTACTATGTAGGAGGTACTTAATAAAAGCTAACTTCACTTCCTAATTGAGATCTATTTGTATACTGGACAATATGGTATGGGTGGCTGCCTACTCCTCTTCTT
Organism: Tonatia bakeri; assembly: GCA_004024845.1. Taxonomy (NCBI): domain Eukaryota; kingdom Metazoa; phylum Chordata; class Mammalia; order Chiroptera; family Phyllostomidae; genus Tonatia; species Tonatia bakeri. Next base: position 367,432 of record PVIA01000522.1, on the reverse strand, counting down.
CCTTCTCTCCTGAGTCCCAACATTTGGCATCCTTACCCTCTTCCACACAGTCCTGTGCATCAAAGGAAGCTGACCTCATCTCAAGCTTCGGGAAAGAAAATGCTCATTATTTTAAACCATGCTTTTTGCTAGTGATTGGCTTAGGAATGGGCAAGTGACCTGCTTCTGACCACTGAGATGTGAGATCGACCAGGGAGGCTTCTGGGAAAGGTTTCCTTGCTCCTAAGGGACACAGAAGACGGGCCTTCTTCCCTCTGACACTGCTATACCTGGAACTGCCAGAACTGCTGCAAACAGCTTGTTGCAGAGAAGCCAGCCTGGGGCAGGGAGAGGCAAAACAACCTGTCTTCGTAACAACAGTGCTGAACAGCTGTCACCTCTTCAATGCCTGTCAAGAGTTTTTGTTTGGGGTTACTCATAGCCCCAAATGTCCTGATACTGAATTTAGTAATCGTAAGTGGAAGTATTATAACAGACCCTAAAATGAGGAACTGCTGAGCAGAAGAGGTGGGACAGAGGCTATGTAAGGTGCCTACCACTTTAGGTTAGGAAGCCAGTGTCCCTTTATTATGTAGTTCTGAAACAACTGATTAAAATGTTACCTAATGTCCTTCAGCTTTGCTTCTTAGATTTCTGCTCTTTTGAATCTTGATACTATGCAGGAAAAAGCTCAAGTCCCTTAAATGGCCCTGGCTTTGTAGCTCAGTTGGTTAGAGTGTCGTCCCAATACACCAAGGTTGTGGGTTTGATCACACACCAATGAATTCATGAATAAGTAGAAAAACAAATCAATCAATCTCTCTCTCTCTAAGAGTCAATACACTTAAAAAAAATTAAGAGTCTTAAACTGAACTACCTTTTTAGTACATAATTATCACTTATATACTGAAAACCCTAAAACCTTTATCTCCATCCCAAAGCAATCTGTTGAAATACAGACCTATTTCCCCAATAGCCCTCTGGACAATTCTACATGGATTTCTCAAAAGCACCCCAAACTCAACATGTCAGAAACAAGATCTATCACTGTTTTTAAACAAACCTACTACATCTCCTATTTTCTGTTTAAATGAAGGTACCCTCAACTACCCTGTAGAACAAGCCAGGAAATTGAAGGTTCTATGGAGATTCCTCTCACTGACTCACCATCTCCATGTGGGCACTCTCTGAGTCTCAGTGAGGCTACCACTTAATCTCAAAGCGGAAGTTCTCCAGCCCTGACCGGTGTGGCTCCATTGGCTGCGGTTCGTTCCATACATGCCTAGGTTGCAGGTTTGGTCCCTGTTTGGAGCATGTATGAGGGGCAGCCAATAGATGCTTCTCTCTCACATCAATGCTTCCTTCCCTCTCTTTCTCCGCCCCCCTCTAATAAATAAATAAATAAAAATCTTTAAAAATAAATGGAAGTTCCCAAAATCACTTATAGGGCTTGTTAAATACCAATTGCTGGATCTCAGTCTCACAGTTTCTGACCAGTAGATCTGGGGTGAGGACTGAGAACTCTGCTGCTCAGTGGGGACTACACTTTCAGAACCACTAACTTCTGTATCCACCCCCTCCTCACCAGTCTCACTTTAAATGCTTTGGTCCAGCCCATCAGCTGTCATTTCTTGCTGGGATTACAACTCTTAACCTCTTAATGTATCTGATCTTCATAAAACATCCTCCAATCTACGACTGGAATGTTCTTCCTTAAAAAAAAAATCATGTCTTAAAATTTTTCAATGAATCCTCATAATTTTTCAGAATACCACTCAAAATCCTTGGCCTACTGTTCAAGGCCCTTTATTACCTGGCCCTTTCATTAGCCTGCTACTAGTGAAGAAGATACACCCTAGCCACATATGCGTCTTATTTACTCAAGCTTTTTCTAGTTTCATACCCTTAGTGACTGAAGTTTCAGTTGCCGGTGTTCTGTGATATTTTAAAAGATCCATATACCAATATTTTAGGTTCATCTAATACCATCACCTCATTATTTAAAAAATCTAAAATCTGAAATATGTATTGAGAATAATTATGTGAAAGGACAAACTAATATATAGTCTACAATACACTATGGTATTTTAATACTTCTCTTGCAAAAATAATTTTTATTTTATGCAAATACCTTCTAAAATGGAATATGACAAAACATTTATTTTCATATGGGTAACTGCATCAGAATATCTGTGTACATGATAAAAATCAAAGAAGATAAAGACAAATCAAAAATGCATTCTCTGAAACAATAAACTAGAATTTACTATCAATATATTGCAGATTTTTAAATTTAAAAAGATCTCCTCTAAGTTATCAAATGAAAGGAATTATTTGAATATTATTGAACCAAAAAAAATACTGGGAACTAGCTTATAATTATTTTCTTTATATTCTCTCAATCACTGTGGTTTTAAAAAAAATTCTACAGAAAATCTTGCACAAAAATACAGGGGTGGGCAAAAGTAGGTTTACAGTTGTGAGTCAAAACAGAGTTAATAAAGCTACTATAATAATCACAACGTTCATGCCTTTTCCACACGGACAATGGTAAAACTACTTTTGCCCACCCCTGTATATTCACAACATGAAACCATGGGAGCCTCTTATTTTAAAGACTATACTTTTTAGAAGATCTAATATATCTTCATTTTTATTTGGTTAAAAGTTTATTTTTTGATGTTTTTATTCTTCTCATCTAATTACTTATATTAAAATGATAATAGGCACTTCATTTACTTTAAAAGTTCGTATTTTACTATGTATTTACAAATGCTTTTCTATTTGAAACACACCAAATATTTAGTTGTACTGATTTTTTTTTAAATTCTTTAAAAATCAAATACCAGTACTAATTCTTAGATTCTGTTACTTTCCAAAATAAGTTCCAAAATACTAGTTCTGACTGACATTTTCCTCTTGTAGGGCTATTACCACACACATCCTTTGTGCCCTTCATGTTGCTCCTTCCCAGAACATTCCTCCACTCTTTAATGGCTATTATTTAACACAGCTGCAGCAGCACCCGCCTCGGGGCAGCCTCTGGCCCTGGACTCCCATCCCCAGAGCACTTATGCAACCCTTTCTCCAAACACTTTCAGCTCAAACTGCAATTACACTGACTGCAACCTCCTTAAGTCAGGGACCACATTTTGATTCCATATACCCACTCACATGGCTCCTGCCACACCACAGGCGCTCAGTGAAGTTTCCCTGAGTTAATGAGTTGTCTTCCAATATATGTAAGTTGCTTCCTCTCTGGTTGGCAAAACTGTATTTCTATGAAACATGTTAATGCACCATCCCTTGCCACCTTTCCTCCAAACCACTCTTTTGAACGACACTGAATAGTGTGATCAATCTAAATTCAAATAACTTCCTTTCACCTGCTCTTTTATTCCAAATTATCCATAAGCATCAAATGAAGCTAGGCCAGGAATATCAGCCAAGTGGATGAAACCTCTTCCTCATTAAATTTGTCTTCAAGTCCAATTCTGTGAATTTTCCTCAATATGCAAACATTGACTTGGCACTCACCCTTGCCAAGCACCCCTGGCCCAATCCAGCAGCATCCTTGCTGTACTCACCACCCACTCTCTAAGCTCCACTGGAGCCCTGAGGTAGGAGAGGTCAAAGGGAGGCTGCAACAACGGAAGCTCTGAGGTTGCTCTCAGACGCCACTCAACTGGCTCAGACACTAGATGTGGTGAACTCTTTGGGCAATGGCATGCCAACCCCCTCACCTGCCATCTACATCCCTGGAGTGTTATATGGCAAAAATGTAAAAATACCAGATCTGTGTACATCTAAGCGATGTGAATTGTTCACTGGTTTCTATCACAATAGCTTTATCAGAACCACCCCAAATCCCCAGGCAGCCATCCAGGCACCAACTTTCCATCTCTGCCTGCTCCCATTCCTCCACCCCCAAGCCCTTGGCTGGCTAACTCCACTTCCCTCTGAAGTATTTTTTTCTTTTGGTTACAAATTACTGCATAATAGTAAGTTATTTTCTGGTATTGCTTAGTAATGCCTGTGTTTGTTTGTTTGTTTATCTTTTAACCTTTGACCCCTTTCACCCACTCCCTCTCAGGTATTTCTGATCTTTAGTTCTACCTCTGGAAACACAAGAAGCCTTGCTATTGTCACTTTGTGGTTGTCTTCTTCTGTACGATGTTGCCTCCTCGTTTAGACTGTGAACCCCATGATGACAAAAGCGTGCATTATGTCATACAAGTGTGAGTCTCCCCAGCATGTAAATCTCATTTTTGAAACAGAAATTGTCACCCTGGATATTAAGTCTCACATTCTGCTTGGTGTGTTGTATAAATAGTGACCGAGCTGTTAAAAGGAGTGAGTGAAAAAAAGAGAACTGGAGAAAGTTCAAAACAGCAGGGCTGAAGGCAGGTGTCACACATTGGTATGTCAGTTCTACAATGCTTGTTTAATTGAAACCTTGTAATAAAAGTTTAAATACATAAAATGTTGTATTCTTTTTTTTATCAAAAGAACTTCCCAATTGTCCCCAGCCTGTGTGCATGGAGTGGGGGCAGTGGAAACCGGCAACCTCTAAGGAATGGAGAAATGGCAGGTCCAACTCTGGTTGGCTTCATCTTCCTCAAAAATGCTCTGTGAGTGAATTCAGAGTCTCAGGTGAATGAGAACCCTACCTACGGGCTTTCTTCAAGTAACTGAAGTCTACACAAGGCAATCTGTACCATGGAGAATGTTCCTCCTGGCTTTCAGAAGACAAGGAAAAGCAGAGCTTCATGCCTGGGCAGCACTATGTTCTCGATGGTGCGCTCCATGGAGTGCACCTGCTCAGGGGAGGCAGTCAAGAAGGCCAAAGGCCCAATGCGCTGTTCTGCACAGGAGTGGCAGAGGTGGCCACCCTTGTTTTCCTTTCTGTTGCTCTGTAGTGAGGGATAAGGAAAAGAGGAAAAAGGAACAATCAAAAAACAAGCATTTTCCACCAAGAAGTGCTGAACTGCTGTCAAACTGCCAAGGAACTTTGTTATGATTCTGATTATTTTCAGACTTGTGCAAACCTCTTAGGTAATACAGTCATACCTTGGTACTTATTAGCTTCAGAACTCACCGAACCCTGTACTTGTCAAATTTTGACAAGAAAAAAATGTTTCAGCACTTGGTGCTTGCTCAAGACTCATCTCACTTGCTAGAACTTGGATGAGCCACAACGCTGCCCCACAAGAGAAAAGGCTTCATCATTTGTCACTTGCTTAGTATTACTTGTCAGTTTCAGCATTCGTCACAAGCTCTGGAATGAATGAACGATGAGTACCTAGGCATTACTGTACTTCCCACTTCATGGTCATCTAGGGTAGACTCAATTCTATCAAATTCCCTTACAGCAGAAAACGGAATTACTAAGGCAAGGGATGAGCTGACAAGAACAAGTTCACCAGGTAGGCAGTTCTCCTCAGAGTGTCGGTCACAACCCAACCTTCAGCCTGTGCTACCCACACTAATTTGTTATCATCATCTCTGATACAGAGGTAGATCTGGCATCTCTTGTGCCTTATATATGAAAAGGCCTCGAGAAGGATTATATCAATTTCTCTTTTACCTCCCTCACCCACAGCCTAGACAGCACACATGCAATAAAACACAAATGACTGGATTAAATTCTACAGAAAACCAGAGCTGCATCCAAGACCACGTACGTAAGTGATGGGGAGCTTCTTCATGGTGAGCACAGTGTCCACCGGGATAGTGTTGTTGCACTGCCCCACACAGCAGTGGACCACTCCTGTTTTTAAAACGTTGCTCGTCAGCTCTGCTTGCAAGAAGTACTCCTGGAAAGAAAAGAGTGAGAAAGAGAATAATAGTAATACCTCTGCTACATTAATAACTAAGGTTAATAATAATTAACCTCTCTTAATAACTAAGGAACTGGAAACACTCCAACTCCCAAAATCTTGCTGCTAGATCTGAAACTGCCTTAGGGCTTCCTTCCTAGACTGTAAGTTCCACGAGATCACAAAGCATCTTACTTGTTTTGTTACCAAAACCTCCTAGCACTAACTACAGTGAGAACAGGGCTCTATAAATTAATATTTGTCAATTAAATGAATAGGTAAATCAACTAATCAAGTCACCCACATTCTTTAGTGACATCTTGGGTGCCCAGTACTTTCACAGGTATGAAGACCAGTAACTCTTGGGAAACACCATCCCTCAAAGAACTGCGAAGGACATACATCAAATCATGTTACGCACTGGCAGAGGGACCACTGCCAACTGCTACAAACACAATCACAGGCGAAAAGCTTCACTGGAACCCCTGGCCTTCAGGAATCCAAAGGAACATGACTCTACTACCTACACCTCCCTCCTTAAACCATGCCAGGCTGTTTTGTTTTTAAATGCCTTGCTTCCCTACTAGCAGTCAGGTCCTTTGCTTATAAAGCACAGTACATATAATCCTCACCAATGATTTCTTGGGGGTGATGTTGTCCTTGTCCCCATAGCATATATGAGGGCACGAGAGCCAAGAAATTAGGTCACTTGTGCAAAAGATCACAGAGCTAGACTGTAGCAGATGTGAGGCTCAAGCCTGGGTGTGCCTAAGTCCAGAGCCTGTGCTTTTAATCACCAAGCAACAGAGAGTCTCTCCGTCTCTCTTATCATCTCCAGATACAAAGCTAAATTGACTCAACAGCACTTCTATCGTGTAGAAAGTGCTCAGAATTACTGCTGAATAAATGAGCACATGTATGCCATGACTACACAGCTCTACTGAAAATGCCAGTTCTCCCCTTGATACCTCACTGCTGGGGCTCAGTGTCTCAAAGACAATTAACCACTTTTGAGTGTCCCCTCTGCTTCCCCCAACTGAATGTAGAGCAGTTATTTCACCAGTTCCATGTAGCCCTCCATCTGCCGCCTCAGAGGTGCAGCCAACAGAAGTATAGAGCATTATAAGCAGCTCACCCAAAGTCACCAAGTGTCCAGCTGGAAGAACTGAGATGTGAACGGAGGCAGTCTGGTCTGGGGCCTGATTATGTTCAGTCTCAGAACGCGAGGGGATGCTGCTTTCATCCATTCACAAACACTGAGCACCAACCATGTGTCAGGCACTATTGTAGGGATATGCTTGTGAGATTTGGATTAAGAATCTAAGATGCTGGGAGGCTAAGAAGCTATTTCTGAGCGATTAGCATAACTCCATGTCACTTTACAATTTGATAGTGTAGTGATTCCCTTCATTTCCTCAAAAACTAAAATAAGCAAAGGAACAAATAAGTTCCTGGTGATTAGCTAGATTTTCTAACAGTGTCAGAGAAAAAGTAGGCTGGCTGCCCTACTCTTGGTTATAGGGGAAACCAAATGATTTATTACTCTATGTAGTGGTAAATAATGGCTCACTTTTGTCCTAAAACCTCACCATGTATGACTATACTGTTCACAACGTGCTTTCACATTCTCTAAATTATTAACCCTCCTCCCCTCTGTCAGAGTCTTTGAGATCCCTATAACCTTCCTCTCTGAGCAGAAGGTGCACTTAGCCACTTCTGAAACAGGATGTCCCCAAATTGATTCATAAACTATGATAAAGAAAAAGCAGAAGTACTCATACCTCACCCAAGGTCTCTGAGACTTATAAACATCTGTTCACAAAATGGGCTATGTATCTGGGGGTTCCACAGAGCACCCCGGGAGCCAACAGATGTTTCCCAATCCCAACTCATAAGGGTTAAGTCTCTCTCTAGATTCCATATTCTTTATGAAGAAAACTCATTTCCCTCCAAGAATGTATGTGGTACCCAACTGATAAGCTTCCAGTTAGCTTTAAAAAGCCTATTTGACTTATACATAAATTGGTGGGACCCTAAGGTATATGATCTCTGTGAAGGATTTGGCAATATCCAGAAAAATCACACAACTATTTATCTTTTGCCCAGAAATTTAGATTCTAGAAGTGTATCCTCCAAAACGCACAAGCAAGAATAGAAAATGACTACGCATTATGGCATTATTATTCAAGCAAAAGGTTAGAAAGAACCAAGTGTCCATCAGTGAGAAACTGCATGAATCATGACGTGCTGACACAGTGACTACTCAGTTGTAGGAAGGAATGAGGAAGAGCTTCACAGACTGACAGTGATTTCCATGCATATTTCTCGGTGACAAAGTGAGATACAGAGCATTATAAATAGAATGATACCTTTTGTGAAAAAGGAGAATATAAAAATATATACATTTTTACAAAAAAACCTAAAGAATAGATCAAAAACTAATTTAAAAAATAAGCTATTAGTGACAGAGGGAGAGAAAATCTGAAGGGGACAGGGATGGAATGAGACTTCTCTGATATATCTGTTACAAAATTTTGATGTTGAAAACATAAATGTCCTACTCATTCAAAACAGATTAATTGAGTCAAAAAGAAGCCAAGCAATTCCTACAGGGATTATAAACAAACAAATGTATATCTAACTATAATTAAATTGATGCTCAAACTACAGGGGTAAAAAGACTTATTTCAATTGCTTTCAGATAAGATATTCTGCCCTGGCTGGTGTGGTTCAGTGGATTGAGTGCCGGCCTGTGAACTGAAAGGTCCCTGGTTTGATTCCCAGTCAGGGCACATGCCTGGATCACATGCCAGGTCCCCAGCTGGGGGCACGCAAAAGGCAACCAGTCAATGTTCCTCTCATGCATTGATGTTTCTCTCCCTCCCTAAATTTATTCTCTCTAAAAATAAATAAACAAAAATTTTTGAAAAGAATATGATATTCTGACTATACATCCTTAGTGGAATTTGGAGAAATGGGGCTGTTAGGAAATTGTAAATTCCATTCAGCATTCAGTAATATTGCTATTAGTTTAAAATATCTTATATACAGTTGAATAGTGTAAATAAGCAATTAATAAATACTGTTTGGAACCAAGATTTTCAGGGTAAGAGAAAACTTCAAGTGCAAAAGAAGTAAAAACCCCTTAATGCTCATCTGACTTGGATTGTAGAACCATAATCGGTAAGAGTTCTAATGTAAAAAATAGCTCCCAGCTCTGACAATACAGACACAGTGCAGCCTTACGATAATGAAAGGATGAAGACGGCGTGTGCCCAAATGTTTTTCTTACTCATATTGTTGGTGGTGCACACTTGGGAAGAAACTATGAGAAAAAGTAAAAAAAGTCCTCACGGTGAAAGCTGGGATAGTAGCCGCTCTCAAGAGGGCTGGGTGCAGGGCTCCCTGGAGGCAGCTGGGACAGCTGGCAAATCCAGCCTCCTGACCTGGGGGAACAGTCAATCATCCTAACTGCAAAGTGCACATCTGTTTTCTCCATTTGTGTTATACTGAACCACAAAGAGTTTAAACAAAAAGTTGGAATTATCAGTATGAACTCTTGACATTTCTTTCTTTTCAAAAATATGGATTTCCAAGTTCTGTCTACTAAAAAGTTGAATGATCTTAGCATCGCTAAAAAGGAGATCACCTGATATCATTGTCTTCTGATGTGAGGCAATATAAAGCAAAACCCCGCTCGGACCCCCAAGTAAAGGATTCCTCCCAGAAAAGTTAAGCCTCAATTAAATTAAGCCTCAACTTCCAGTTACCGGGAATCCAGGGTAGGTGATAGTAAAAAAGCTATATAACCACACAAGGAAGCAAATCTAGAATGTGAAACATTATGTAGGAAAACTGACTCAGTTTCTGCAAAAACTCAGAAGCATTAAAAAGGAGGAAGGGGGTCTTGACCACTCTATATTAAGAAACTTAAGAGACCTAACAACAAAATGTATGTTTATGGATTGAGCAGTAGAGGCTACATGAAATTATTATAAGTTTTATAAGATGATAATGGCTCTTTGGCTATGAAAAAATATGGCTCATTTTTTTAGAGATGCATACTCCAAATATATACAGAGATGATTTGTATATGGTAATTTAATATATCATTTTCTCAACTTTTAAATGTCTCAAGTTAAAGAAAAATTCTATTTAACCTATGTTGTGAAATGTTATTATTGCTCTACAATACCTCCATTAAAAGTTACCAACATGAGCCCTGGCTGGTGTGGCTCAGTGAATTGAGTGCCAGCCTGCAAACCAAAGGGTCACTGGTTTGATTCCCAGTCAGGGAACATGCCTGGGTTGCAGGCTAGGTTTCTAGTAGGGGGTGTGAGAGAGGCAACCACACACTGGTTTCTTGCCTCTCTTCCTCCCTTCCCCTCTCTCGAAAAATAAATAAATAAAATCTAAAAAGTTAGCAACATGACAATTTGGTTTTGTTACAGATCTAACCACTAATGTAACACTATTTCTATGAGAAAAGCATACTGCAGGTATACTCAAGATCAAAGTTTATATAAAAAGTTATGTGATAGGTATAGATTATTTGTACATAATAATTATTATTCTATTGCACTCCCTAAAATTAGGAAAAGCCACACTTATCTCTAAACCAGAGGTCAGCAAACTACAACTTGGGGGTCAAATCCAGACTAGCACCTGTTGTAAATAAAGTTTTATTGGGACGCAGTTGCACTCATTTATTAATGAATTCCTGTGGATGCTCTCTTACTACCACAACAGAGCTGAGTAGATGCTACAGAGACACCATGTCCTGCAAAGCCGAGCATATTTACTGTCTGCTCTAACTCATCTCCAATGGTGACCCAGGTGCCACTGAGGATAAAACCAAGGAAAAAGTCTTCAGTAGAAGCTCTGCTACGTTAGCTGCCACACAAGGTGAGATGTCATACAAGGTGAGGCCCAGGTAAACCAAAACTGCTTGGGAAAACATGCTGCTGATTTCAAATTCCGGAAACATTCTTACAGCCAAGTAGGCTTGACTCAAGAGAGGTATGGGGAAAATGTGAGCAGGAGGCTTGAAAGAACAAAGTTCAATAAAAATGCAAGGTAATCAGTCTTAGGCAAGAAGCTTTGCTGTTCTGACTGGTCATATAGAGTATTTACCTGCAAAGTTCTCCCTTTTAAGCTGATATTCTCCTCCTCAAAAGGTGAAGAGAAACCCTTTTTGCTTACTTGTCTACTGTCTCTCCACCTACAATACAGGCTCTGTGAGGGCAGGAATTTCCCTTGCCCACCACTGTAGCTCCAGTGCCTAGAAATGTGCTTGGTACATATTAGGCACTCAATAGATATTCAAGTCTGAGGGTCAGGGTTCTATTTTACCACCACTTAACAAATTTGAGACTGTGAATACCATTCATTAAAAATGACTACTGTCCCACACCTCCAACCCATCCAGAGGTTCAAAGCCACTGGTAGCAATGCTTAGATTCTACAGCTCCACGTATTCTCCGCTCCTTGAGAGAACATGCAATATGGCACTGGGACTAAATCAGTCTGCAGTACAAAATCTTACATGTTTTGGAAATAGGTAAGGATGAAGGAGAATTTTTAATAACTTCTGTATTTAAGTTTTAGATCTCAGGCTTAAGTATCTATGGTTAAGGGAAAGATGGACTAGGTAGTAACTGTTAGCTCAAATTTCCGTTGTAATTTCCAACAGGGTTGTAAAGTTGGCTTATACCCCAGCCCATCGCAGGCAGAAAGGCAGTAGAAATGGGAGAGTGTGGGAGAAGGCTGGTTTGCCAGGGTAAAGGGTGAGGGCTGATACTTTCTTGCATCTCACTCAGGACAAGAGGCCAGATGCAGGAATACTCATTCTTCCAGGCAAGGACATGTTCTTTTTGGAGAATTCCACTGGTGGCAACAGCAGTTGCCAGTTCAAGAGAAACTAGGGAGTGAGAGGGAGAAAGTTCAAATGCAGAAAACATTCTTGCTGGGTTTTTTCCCCCAGTAGGAATGTTGAGCACTAATTAAGGAAGAAATTTAAAAATACATGAACATAGTTGATATTTTTTTAAAAGAACTTAAAAAAAATCCTCACTTGAGGATATGTTTACTGATTTTTAGAGAGGGGGGTGGGGCGGGGAGAGAGAAACATTGATTGGGCGCCTCCCATACATGCCTTGACCGGGGATTGAACCCACAACCTTTTGGTGTATGGGACAATGCTCCAATCAACTGAGCCCCGAGACCAGGGCTAAAAGAACTTCTGAAACTGAATTAGGAAAGAATATAAAAGAGAGCCCACATTTCTGTTTCTTTAGTTAGGACGCCTCCCACACTAGCAATAGGCCTCTGTGCACTCAAGAAAGAGAAGCCCTTCTCTTCCAATTCAGGGTAGGTCGATCCCTTATTCAAACCCAATAAAATCCAAATGTGGTAAGCTAATTTGTGCTACCAGTTCCTCTTACCCCAGCCAAAGTCAAGATGTTTTCCAATGATTTGGTCATGATGAGCTGCTTCTTGGCACGAGTTACTGCAACATACAGTAAATTCCATTCATCCTCAGAAAATGACTCTAAAGATAAGGTAAAGGGGCAAAATATATCAACTCAAAAGCCTGCTCACAAAAATTTATGTTCTCATCTAAATGTTAACTACCCCTCATCCAGCCCTGCAAAAAAAAAAAAAACCCCCAAAAAACAAAAAACAAAGCTACTCAAGATTTGCTGGCTATATCTACAAAATTTTCCTAAAACACCAACTCCAAAAATAAACAAAAACCTAAAGACTATTGGCACAAAATACTGAGTTTCAGTTAGTGCTACTACTGGTAAATCCTAGGAATTGGTTCACTGGTTAGTCGACACCTATGATGGCCCCAGTGTATATTTTCTGTTCATTCTCCCAGTTTCCCTCACGACCTGTGGAACTGATAGGGAAACTGAGGCTTAAGGAGGGTAAAGCATTTGGACAAATAGGCACTGGCTAGTCAAGGGTCCAGGAGTTTAACCCATGTCTCTAAAACCCAAGTTCTTTCCTTTTCCTGATACTTTCTTACTTGGGCCAATGGGGAAATGCCTTATGTTGTTACAGAACAACCAGAAGAGAAAAACAAATTACAAGTCTTTATTGCCTACTTTACACCTCGATTCTCTCATTTATAATACTTAGCACAATGGTAAAAATTCAATAAAAAGCAGTTAATCTGTGAATACACTAAAAGCCATTAAACTGTATACTTTAAATCAATGGATACCAATGGGTGGTATCTCAAAGAGCTGTTCCTATATAAATGTGTAATGATCAGCAGAGGGGGAAAAAGTAGTAATACATTAAATAAACTTCTCTTCCCCAATATAAAGCAACTGATAACTCTCTATGGACATTTTTCCCCACCCCACCTTAATTTATGTTCAATACCATGCCTTTCTCTTAATTTTATGAATATATTCACCAATATAAGGAGGTTTTAGTATTTTTATTTAAGTCCACCAATGTATGCTATGCCCCAAATTTTGAATCCACAAATATGTGAGAGCTTTTGTTTGTTTGTTAGTAGGAAAACTTCAAATGATTTTATTCTAAAATTTAAAACTAAAGCAATAGCATTTATGCTTACAGTTTAACTACTAGCCATGAATATAAATTTATACAAAGGCAAACAAATAACAGAGAGATTTTATGATTTTATGACCTCTTTAATAGAAAGGAGAGTTAGTTAAAGAAAAAAAAAACACCTTGGTGAGCAGGTAAGCTGTACGTTTTAAAGCTTTTACAAGTCTGATGGTGAAAACCCAAAGGTGAAGTGTTGATGCAGTCTAAACAGGAACACTAAACCAAAGTGCCCTAGAGGCAGCACCAAGAGAGGTGGGCTCTGGAAGTACAGTTTCTAAAAATGTAGTATATGAATAACAAATTTAAGACTGGGAGGTGCTTTTTTTTCCTTCTAGGAAAATCCTTCCAAGAGGCTACACAACCCAACAAAAAGGAAGGCATCCAAGGAAGCATCTCTAGCCAACTCTTAAAGAGGATCCTCAGTGCAACCAGTCTTACCAACTCTAAAGTGGGGCAGCTGGGCAAGGTTGTGCCTGGCGCAAGGCACTTTCACAAAATCATCCAAAACATGAACGGTATCAAACTCCAAGCCTTTGGCTTTGTGCACAGTACCCAAAATGTACTCTGGAATAAAAACACAGCATAGCATTAGATGGGGCAGAAACAGGAAGAGAAACAAAAGAAAGGGAAAAAATGTACTCTTCCTACTGTACCCCTAAAACTCTAACTTCGTTTTCCCACCTGTGTGTCGCTTTGTGGGAAAAGGACGAGAGAGGAAAATACAGCCAGAAAGGAAAAAAAGAGCGAAAAAGAGAAAAATAAAAAGATGAGGGGAAAAGTAGAAAAGTCATTGTAGGTCAGTTAATGCATCTCAGAACCACCTTCCAGAGCTCACAGTGACCTGCCCACCTCCTATGCTTCACACATGAAGGGACAGAGGCCCAGAAAAGGAGTGAATGTTTTGCCCAAAGTCACACGGCAACAGAGTTGGTACCCGAAAGTCCCATTCTACCAGCTTGGAGGTAGAGCAGAAGCAAAGGACCCCTAAGGAAGAATGGCAGCTCTGCTCCCTATTCTTAGGCAATGTGAGGAATGCAACAAAGTCGCCCTTGATTACACATGATATTCATACAGGCAAGAAGCACCAGAAGACCATCTGTTCCTTCTCCTGGTGGGAAGTGAAAAACTGTTTTCCGCACCTGCAAAGTCCACGTCTTGTATGTGGCATTTTGCTATCCTTTCCACCAGTTCTGGGATCCTGATGTTATACTTTTCAACAACAGCAATCTTTGCTTCAAGCTCCTTATCCTCGGCTGCAGTCACATACCTCTTGAAGCCACTAAAGCCTTCTTTGTGTACCCATCTTCTAATAAACCTGTCTTTAATAATGAGGTTCCCTATGGAAAATACAAAGACAAGTTAATGTGATACAGGCTACACTAACATATGGTGGCAGCAACTACACGTTCTTAACCAATAGCATAAGTGAATGGTATTAAGATTGGGAGATCCAGGTTCTAGTCCCGACTACATCACTAACCAACTGTGTGCTCCTGGGCAAGTCAGTGAAATGACCTGTGCTTTAGCCTCTCCGTCTCCAAACTGAGGATCAAGAGCCCTACCTTTGAGATCCTTACCTACTTCACAGGGATTTGAAATAACACAGTAATGAAAAGAAAAGTGCTATAGAAATGTTAGCAACGATCATTTGGGGCACATGCAGAAGTTTTCATGTATAAAGTTGCCCAGGCAGACAGAAAAGATGATGAGGGAAGACAGCCTAAGGGCCAACAATAGAAAAAAATTAGACTCCTAAAAGAAGGATCTGGAAAAGGCTATGAGTACCTCTGAAAACAGAAGGCCTCAGGCATCCCAGTCTTGATGGGGAAAAGAACAACACAAGCTTCACCCTTCTCCAGATTTAAAAAACTCTGACTTAGAACATGCCCATCCTTCTCCCATCCCTCGTCACTGGAGTGCTTTCGTCCACTGCACCACGGCCAGGAAGGTACTCACGTTTCTTCCGTTCTTCCTCCGGCTGAAGAAGGATCCAAATATCAATGATTCTGTCCAATCCAAATGATTTAATCCCCTGAAAAAGTTTTTTTGGTGGGATTTTTGAGGTTTTTTTGTTGTTTTTCATTTTGTTTTGTTTTTGTTGTTGTCTTAACAAAACAAAAGTAAACCACATGTAGAGATGTGATTTTGGAAATTAGATATTTTCTTGGAAACAAATCTCAAATTGCACCCAGAGCATGACGACAATAAGCAGGAAACTTCATCGGGCATAAAAGCACTAGGCTATAATGCAGCCTGGAAATTCAGGATTACCAAATGCTGTTTTAGCTGCTACCTCAAACTCTTTCTATGTTTTAAAAAAGGCAAGAAACCAGCTGCGTTTTTTCTCACAAAAAAGGGCAATTTAAATCATCTATCTTGTAGGAATATAAAAGGCTGCAATGAAGAAATAAATGATACCTAAAGACAAAGAGTGAAATATGAACACTTACCATTGTTTCTTTTGAGAAAAGAACTACAGAATGTCTATAGGTCCAGATTACTGTGTTTTAAAAGGTTATTAGGTCCTGGAGGAGAGGGCCTGACTGTACCACAGTTCAGCCCAATTCTACTTGGAAGTGTGTACTGAGCACTGGCTGGGGCCAGCATTTGCACGGCACCAGGTGCCAGTATAGAAGAAACATATGTCAAAGGCTTTAGCATCATTATGAGAAGGGACACATAACACATTAACATAAAACAGAGACCAAAATAAGACAGTATACATAATTGGAAATCAGATGTGACCATGTGTAATGATCCATGCTACAGGTGATGAGTAGATACAGAGAAGGGAAGAGAGCAACTTACGTTATATCATGCCTAGCATGAACAATGTTCCCCAAATATGTATTATTTTCTTACAGTAACAAAAATGGCTAAATTATGCTATACCCACTGCATGAAATATTGTAGTCATTATAGTGGCAACATGAAAGAAAATATGCTTATGCGTTGAGTTAAAACAGCATCTTTTTAATGTACACTATAATTACAATTATGTAAAAATAAACACCTAGAAGAACAATGAGAAATAATTAGCAAAAAGAGAATGATATGAAATACTGAGACTAATGCTGAACTTTCTCCTATAACTTGGTTAATATAATCTTTATAAATAAAGAGGAAAAGTCAGAACATCTTTTGATTATAATTCACTCGATACATTTATTGAGTGCCTACACATGGAAAATATCTTTTTCATAAATGAATGAGTGAATATCTTTTAGTCATATAACTTGGCTTCAAAGAGTCAAAAATGCCACATACATGTCACTGATCCCTAATTTCCCCGTGAAACAGGTAAAGGAAAGGCATTATCTTTATCTTAGAGATGGAGAGAATGAGGCACACAGAAGCTGTGACTTGCCACAAGCCACACAAAGTTAGTGACAGAACCCGAGCTAGAACCAGGTACACACACTCTATTCACTGGAGCCCACTAGCCTGTCCCACTGTGCCGTCCCTCACTGGTTCTTACACTAATGAACAACACACACTGGGACACTCAGAGAGAGCCCGTGGCCTCATTTGCATAGTCAAAGATGAGAAGGGCATTTATTTTTTAAAGAGTAAGAGAAAAGATCCTCAAGTGCTTGTTGGATCCAACTTTACAGAATGTTTGGCTAGCATAATCAGAATGTTTAGGGAGAAAGACTTCAGTCGTGGCGCAGATGGTAGAAATTGTCAAAAACCCAAATGCTTGCTTGCATAATAATCCTAATTAAAATTAAACGTTTTCATCGTCTATGTTTGTCTGAAATGTTTCTGTGCATGAAGTGGTCAAGAGAAATTTACTCTTACCCCAATCAGATGTATCTTTGCAGGTACTTCTCCATCGGTCACCCGTACAGCCTCATCAAACACATTGGCATTGGTCCGGGACAACAGGGCCACCTGCCCCTTTGTATCACCTCTAATGCCACCTTTTGGGAGAGAGCACAAACTCTACAGCAAACCCAAATAAAGGGGAAAACCAATTTTTGTAACAAATAAGAGAAAAGTAACTGAAAGCCTTACTCTGATGGTTTCCTCCAACCAAAGTCTTTTTCCGTACTCTCTTGCAGACATCCAAGATAGTAGCTCCCACATAAGCTATTTCCACACCAAATCTAAAACTCTGTTGGGAAACAGCAAAACGAAAGGAGTTAACAACCTCCCCCTGAAGTATGTTAGCATATTTCTATCACTGCCAGGTCCCGGCCTTGCCAAACTGATCCTTCCTGACTCACCTTACCTGGAAAGTATGTTTGGAAATTCTCTACTGTAAACTCACTTGTACTGAATAGGAACTTGACAAAGAATCAAAGACTTTATTTCTAAGTTTTCAGAATAGCATTTTCTATCTTGAAACCTTAGTTACCTATTTTTCTTTACCTCTTGTCCCCAAATCCACATCTTGACAATTCATCCACCAAATTTTTTATACTATTTGTCTTACCATTGCTGCTAGGTCAGCTCAGAAACTCAAACTTCATGCCTCACCTACTTGGTCTGTTCCCCTCTAGTTTCCTCCCACTGCCAAAAACCTCTCTACACCTCTGTCAGATCAATCTTTTTTTTTAATCCTCAACGAGAACATGCTTATTAGTGACAGAGAGGGAAGAGAGGGAGAAAAAGGGAGAGAAACATAGATGTGAAAGAGAAACATCAATTGGTTGCCTCTCGCGTGTACCCTGACTGGGGACCTGACCTGCAACCGAGGCATGTGCCCTGACCAGGAATCAAACCCACAACCTTTTGGTTTATGGGAAGATGCCCTACCAACTGAGTCACACCAGCCAGGGCTGTTAGATCAATCTTTCCCACACATTGTCCTCAAGCCATGCGTTTGCTCAAAAAGGAAGAGCAATACAGTAGGAAAAGGTGATGCACACATTTTCAAGATTTATCACAGCCTTAACGACCTATTTCCTTTTATTCCCAAAACCAATAGTAAACATTTCTAAGCAAATCTACCCTTCTTTCCAAATCAAATCTAAGAAGTATTAAATTATACAAAAGATTAAGGGAAATTAGGAAAGGCTTCTCTCCTTGCCTTTGAAATTCTCTCTACATTAATCTAAAAATATTGTCCTACATAACCACATACGGAAGTATTATATAATCATTTCCTGAGCATTCCCTGCCTACTCTCTGCCTTGGCATATGGCAAAACAATTACCTACCCCTCAAAATTCTGCCTAACACCCTAATTCCTTGACCATTGCAGTTGGAAATACATCATTCTTCCCCAAACTCATGATATTCATTGTCTTTTCCATGCATTTCCAATTCAAGGCAATAAAGGATGATGTGCTTTGGTAAACATTAACAGTACAGTCTAAGAAAAATGAGCCTTTCAACAAATAGTACTTTGTTGCTATAGAACTTTTCTAAGCAAACCATAACCCAAATCATAAAATAAATATCTGTGAGTCAATGCTGATATAAATAAATGACTGAACAAATAAATGGGAGAGAAGACACAAATCTCCCTTGCAGAAGAATTACAAATAATTTATGTAGCCACTCCAACACTTATTCCTTGAGTAAGGGTTAAGTATAGTGACTTCCTTCCAAAGTATATATTATGGTATGGGAAGGGCAAGAGGCAAGGAGAGTAAGTTCACAGTGGAGAAATCCGACAAACACTACTTCCACTAGATGATCAAGGTCAACATCAATAGTCATAAATCATACTCCCTCGATATTTTGTGATAAAAATGATAGTATGTACCCTCGATATTGTGATGATAATGACAATTTTTGTTCTGAGAGATCTTCCCCAACACTCATAAGATCATAAGAAAAACAGTCGACAAATTTTAACACAGGCATCCTACAAAACACCTAAGCGGTACTCTGTAAGTGTCAGTCTTCAAAAACAAGGAAAGTCTGAGAAACTGTCACAACTAACAGGAGGCTATAAAGACATGACAACTACATGTAATATGGTAAGAACAAAAAAGAACAAAGATCCAAGATCCAAGAACAAAAAAGGACATTAGGTAAAAACTAAGGAAATCTGAATAAACTAAGGGCTTTACAATCATGTGTCAATACTAGTTCATTCATTGCGGCAAACACACTACACTACCATGTTAATAATAGGGTAAATTGAATGCACGGTATATGGGAAATTTCCATACGATTTTCTCAGTTTTTCTGTACATTTGAAACTAAAAAGTCTTTTAAAAAAAAGTTACTCTGAGTTGATGTTACCCCAAATCACTGTAGAATACAACAGGAACTCAAAGGAATAAAGTAACAGAGTAGGTTACAGAACTTTCTACAACAGAACAAAACAGTTCAGATTACACTTGAATAGCTGGCACATCTCATATCCCCTAACCAGAAAAAAGAGTTTCTTAAAAGCAGTGCTTCTTGAACCTCTTGGTCTCAGTACTCTTTACACTTCCAAAAACTGCTGAGGCCCTAAAAGAGTTTTAATTATGTGAGTTATATCTAACTATAGTAATCATAGAAACTTTGATTCATTTAAAAACAATAGCCTTGGCTGGTATGACTCAGTGGATTGAACACTGGCCTGTGAACCAAAAGGTTGCTGGTTCAATTCCCAGGCAGGGCATATGCCTGTGTTGTGGGCCTTGTCCCCACATGGGGGCATGTAAGAGGCTACTGATCAATATATCTCTTGCAAATTGATGTTTTTCTTCCTCTCTTTCTCCCTCCTTTCCCCAGTTTCTATTTTAAAAAAAAGTAAATAAATAAAAATAACAATAATGGTTCGGGCCAGGTAGCTCAGTTGGTTGGAGCATTGTTCTGATACACCAAGGTTGTAGGTTTGATCCCCAGTCAGGACACATACAAGAAGCAACCAATGACTGAGTAAATGGGTGGAACAATAAGTCAACATCTCTCTTTCTCTCGAATCAATCAATAAAAATAAATAAATGATAAAAAGACAATAAGAAACTTACTGCATAATAATATAAATAAGACATTTTTTAAAAAACATATTTTCCAAAACAAAAAAAATTTGGCAGGAAGATTGTCACTCTTTTACATTTTTGCAAATCTCTTGAATGCCCAGCTGAACAGAAGATAGCTGGGTTCTCATTCTGTCTGTGTTCTATCTGCGATGCTGTGGTGTTTTAGTTGAACAACATGAAGGAAATTCAGCCTTACACACATGCATATAGAAAAGGGGAGGGAAGTTTAATAACCTTTCTGGACAATCAAGGACACCATGAGTTGTCATGCTCACAATGGCAGACATAAGTTTTCCAAAATTTTCATTTCACTTGAAAGTAAAGGTTTTATCTTTGGCAACAGAAAATTGTAAGTTGTTTTCCTTGAGTCACAGCTCATTTCATTCATTTTTGGGAAAATGTGAAAAACCCAAATCTGAATAACCATAAGTCTGTCAGCTGTTCTTTCAATGACAAGTGGTATTACAAGAAAAAAAGCTAAGCCCTGGCTGGCGTAGCTCAGTGGATTGAGCGCGGGCTGCGAACCAGGCATCGCAGGTTCGATTCCCAGTCAGGGCACATACCTAGGTTGCAAGCCATGTCCCCCAGCAACCGCACATTGATGTTTCTCTCTCTCTCTCCCCCTCTCCCTTCCCTCTCTAAAAAATAAATAAATAAAAAATTAAAAAAAAAAAAAAAAGAAGAAAAGAAAAAAAGCTGCCAGTGTAGCTCCCAACTCAGTCACAAAAGTGCTCTTCATTAGAAAACCAACATACTTCGGTATGCAGGAGTATTTTATTCATACTTCCCACTTCATCACCCAGAACACTGAAGAGACATCTTCAAGAAATAGGAGTTAATAAAATTAATCATTTTTGCTATGTGAAGTACATTCTTACGTGAACTGTGTTTCCGTTATTGTTGTTGTTTGTTTTTAAACTGTATGAGTACATGGCACTAAAGAACATAATGACTGCCGGTACCATTTCGAGTGGATGCCTTGGTTCATGGCAAGGCATGGGCAGTTTCACCCACGCTGCTTTGCATCATCACTTCAAATGTCAACACAGTGAAAACGGCAAATTACTATTATGAAAACTGTTTTGACTTTGTAGATCCCCTAACAACCACAGAACCACTGCTTGGAAGCAAGGATTGGCTACATACTGTGAATCTGACACAAAACCTTGCACAGGTTCTGGCACATGGTAAGCACTGAAAAAGAAGGACGGAGAACCACAGTGCTTACTTATGTACTGCTGGGGACTTGGAAGCAAAAACTCTTACCTGTGTGAGATAGAAGACATGAGTGTGAGGGACTGTGAACAGGGCGTTGACTGCACCACGGAAGGTATAGATCTGCTGGTGTGGGTCCCCTACGAAGATCTTTCCACACGGCTGAGACAGGACTATATTCATGATTGCTGCAACCAGTAAGATGGGAAAAGTAAGAGATCTAAAAGAGTACCAACCCACATGGCAAAAAGAAACAACATTTCAGACAAAAAGGATAAAAATAGTTTCGTGAAACTAAGCCAGGGCACACTGTCCAACAGAGTTAAGTTTTCCTGCAGTATAGGCACACTCAATCCAAAGAAATCACTTAAGAACAGACAAAAGAACAGTCTCTGATCCTAGGAAAGTAGATTATTTTTAGTCCTAGGCAAATTGTTGTGTATAAGAAGCCACATAGGCAAGTATAAAATGAGGTAGTCTTTTCTCTCTTAATATTATAACTTAAAGTCCCCAAATGACCTACAAAGTCACACTGTCTATTTTCTATTAGCCATCTGAAATATATACAACACAAATTGTTCACTCTAAATTGACAATCTCTTCCCACTTGGCATGAGCCTAGGTCCCTACCCTCTGATGACCTACCTATGCTTAGTCAACATTTAAAAAAAACCCAGAGCAAATATTTAGAGGAAAATTAATCTGCCTTGGGTGGGGGAAAGGATAATTGTTGAAATCCAAAGTCAATAAGGGATTTCTGAGTGACTGAATATCATTTGTTCCTCTTCTTTAGGACAAATAAGAACGATCAACTCATTTCATGCATATATCCTTTTATATAATCGTGATGTTGTTTCTATGTATTTGAGACTACTGGTGTCCTGAATAGTTTGTCACCTGGGGTACAGTCCTGGGCCTCATCCACAAAGATGGCATCAAAAGAGGCAAGCAAAGGTTTGCTCAGCTGCCAAAGTTTCAAGTAGCCTAAAAAAGGGGAGTAGCAAGAGTCAGAACTCATAACTAAAGCAGTTACATCTAACAGATATCAAGATTTGGGGACTTGCATACCATCATGAGTCATTTGGTAAGCCTCTTCTTTGCATTCTCCCAGCTTCTGCATGTTATCCCAAAGGCGGCTTGCTTCAAGAACACTGTTCTAGAAAACAAGTAATTGGTAACTCCTAGTTTAAGGCCCTGGAAAAGACATCACCCTGAAATCACACTTCTCATTTCCACATACAGAGCAGAGGTCAGAATAAAGGCACCATCACAGCTCAGTGAGTGGCAGTCACTTCCCTAACCTCCTTCCGGCTCCACGACAGCCTAGTGACAGAACATTGCTCAGACAGCACAAAAGCTGATGGACCAGAAAAGGGTGGATTATTTCTCTAGATTTATGACTAATAATTAATTCATAAAAAGAATGAGAAAGGATTGAAAAAACTTGTTAAAAATTAGAAAAGAGACTCCTAATCTTTAGATTTGTCTAGCAGCCCCATTGAAAAGCTCTTATAAACCCTGGGTAGGTGCCTCACTGCTGAATGGGAAGACTGTATGGAGTGAGCTGTCTATGAATGCTCTTTGCAGAAAACGCTTTACAACCCACAACTACAACTGACCTACAGTCACCCCTCTACCTTTATCTCCTGCCAGCGCTTATGAAGAAATGAAAGACAAACATAACACTGTATCATGTCAACTCTTCTCATTTAACCCCTGATCCCTGATTCTAAAGGTATTTAAATACTCACCAGTTTTTCACTCTGTTCAACCATGACTCTCTGTCCTTGGTTGTCCTTACACCAAATAGGCACGTGATCAATAGTCAGCTCTTCGTCAGCCGAGGCGAAGAAGTTTTCTAAAGTCTTACACACTAGCTTGGCCCTTATGAATCCACCTTTCCCTTCAGCAAGGACAGAATTGACCATGAAGGGTGTTAACTTGAAGAGATTCAATTTCTTGTTTGTTTGGTACCTGTAATACATACCCCAAATGAATAGTATTTGGCTTTATTGACAATGCTAATAAAATGTGCCCTCTCACTCCCAATCCCCTTCTCTCCAATGACACCACAAGGTCACTCTCAGTGTCACATACAGATAAGGGAAAATAGAAAGCCAGAGAGGTTGAGCCAGGTCCATGTATCATTTGAAATGGCTTCACATTAAGCTTTCAGGAATTTGCATACAATAACTCAGAAGATGAAGTGGATCACGGCAGACACTACTACTCTAAGGTGTGAAACAGACTCCCCAAGAGGCCCCCAAGGGCAGACACTCAGAGTTTCTTGAAACCTTCACATCCAAGGGAATGCTGATTCAGAGGCCTCGAGAGACCTGGGGCGAGTATACCTCAGCTTAGTCTTCTCCCTCTCACCCCATTCCAAGGAAAGCCTAGAAGTGACCGATCAGATTGCTGATACCCTGAACTCTAGACAAGTCTTTTACTTTCTGTGCTTCAATTCCAGAGAAATGAGGTTGGCTCCCCCTTTGGATATTATTTGTAAACAATGTATTTTTATTGAGTAAAAGTACAAATTGCTAAATCTATCTTTATATTTCCTGCCTATAAATGGAGAAAAAAGGTTAAATTTTCTTAGTGTCATTGTGGTATAAGTCCATATGTGATCATGAGGATTGCAACATGAAAAACAGTGATTAGACATAATAACAATGGTGGCAATGTAATGCTCACTTCCGCCCAATGTGTCCATAGGCCATGGAATGAAAGGTTTTGCAGGTGACATTGCTGGGGAAGACTCGCTCGGCCTGCTTTGCGATGCTCTTGTTGAATGTCACATAAAGAAACCTGCTCCCAGACCACTTCTCAGCATACTTGACCAGGGTAGAGGTCTTCCCAGTGCCTGGGGAAGCCAAGAGGAAATGAAGTGACCCTCTGACCAGGAAAAACTGTTCCAAAGGATGCCTTCATCAGGGCTTATTCATGCTTATCTCACCTCTTATTTGAGACTAGACTGTGACAAGTTTTCTAATACCGATAAAAATGAACAATGGTATAGTGAAAAAAAAAAAAAGATTCTAAGCCAGGTTAACCTGTGTGGGGATCATGGCTCTGTCAGGGTTTAGTCAAGGAATGAAGGGCAAGCTACTTGGCCTCAACAATCTTCAGTTTGCTTCTCAGTCATGAGTGGGTAACAATGACTTTGTAGAGGCAGGCAGGATGGAGATAATCATCAAGATACCCAACGGAAGAATGCAATGCATGGTAGCTATAGCTGGCCTAGGGCTCATTAACGCTTTGATGGCAAGGGCATGCAAATGAGATTCATTCTGAACTCTGTCTGCCCTACCTCTCCATCATTCATCCAGTCATTCAGTTATTCAACTC
Organism: Tonatia bakeri; assembly: GCA_004024845.1. NCBI lineage: Eukaryota > Metazoa > Chordata > Mammalia > Chiroptera > Phyllostomidae > Tonatia > Tonatia bakeri. The sequence goes on along the minus strand of PVIA01000522.1, from coordinate 342,549 downwards.
TCATTCATTTAAAAAATATTTATTGAGTACATACTACATGTTCAGTTATGTTAAGTACTGGGAGTATATTAAAAGACATAAAGCAATGTTCCTACATTATAATCTAGTTGAAAATAAAATACCAACACAGTTGAAACAATTAGAACAAAATGAGAGTATAATGATAACACAGTAAAGTGAAAAAGAATATGAATTTGGAAACAAAAAATTCTCACCAGTCAAAGAAGAAAAACAGTACCTCTTTTTCAACCTTACAGGGTTGTTTTAAATATGAATGACATAGTGTAGAATTATTTTATAAAATGTGTGTGTTGGCTATTCTTACTATATAATCAGGTACCAAATAGTTAATATGAATAATTAGTTATAGAAAAGAGTTCAGAGATCATATAGGACTCAAATGACTAAAGAAGCTTCCATCAGGGAAAACCAGAAATGATGAGAGTCACAATGGTAGGGCAAAGAATAAGAGGGAAAGGGAGGAAACAGAGAAGGAGAGGAAGAGGGGGAAAGGCAGGTTTTTGGAGAGGAACAAATCCAGTTTTGAATTCTAATTTAAATCCCACTTTGAATCCAGCTTTGAATTTTAATTCATATAGTATATACTCTATTGTGTACTATGTAGTTCTTACTATATGATTATATAGTACGAATAGTCATATAGTAAGCATATAGTAACCATATAGTAAGAATAGCCAACATGCACATTTTAAAAAATATTTTATTTTATTTATTTTTAGAGAGAGAGAAAGGGAGAGAGAAAGAGAGGGTGAGAAACATCAATATGTGATTGCCTCTTGTACACCCCCAACCGGTGACCCAGCCTACAACCCAAGCATGTGCCATGACTGGGAATCGAACCGGCGACCCTTTGGTTTGCAGGCCAGCACTCAATCCACTTAACCATGCTAGCCAGGGCAGAATAGCCAAAATGCACATTTTACAAATATTTCCACTCTGTGTCATTCATATTCAAAACAACACTGTAAGGTTGAAAAAGAGGTACTATTTTTCCTTCTTTGGTGAGAATTTTTTGTTTCTAAATTCATGTTCTTTTTTACTTTACTATGTTATTTAACCTAGGACAAGTCATTTTTCTTTTTTTTTTTGATCCTCACCACAGAACATGCTTATTGACTTTAGAAAGAAGGAAGGGAGGGAAAAAAAGGAGAGAAACATTGACATGAAAGAGAAACATAGACTGCTTGCCTCCCACATGTGCCTGCCCAAGGACTGAACCTGCATCCAGGCATGTGCCCTCACCAGGAATCAAACCTGCGACCTTTTGGTTTATGGAACAACACCCAACCAGCTGAGCTACACCAGCCAGGGCCTGGGGCAAGTCATTTTAATTTCTCTCAGACACGTGGCAGGCATTTAAGAAATAGCTGTTGTTGTTTTTACTGGGATATGTAGGTAGAAAACAAAAGGGAAGGAATTCCAGGTAGAGAAAATAGAATGAGCAAAAGTTCAGACAAAAGAATAATAAACACTTTAGGAGACTATGAGGACAATGAGCTGACTGAAAGCAGGAGAACAGTACACAATATGTTTAGGAACGTAGGTTAGAAACAAATGATGGAAAGGCCTTCTAGACTTCACCAGATAGAAATCAGGAGCTACTAAAACTCTCTGAGAAGAGATTAACACGACCTGCCAGTCTATAAGCAATCAGTGACTGAGCACATATAATGATAGAGAGAAGGAAGGGAGGGAAAAAAAGGAGACAAACAAAGGAGGCTGGATCAACACCTTTGGAGGAGAGAAAAAAAGGAGGCTGGATCAACCCCTTTGGTAACTACTCAGCAAACTAACTCCTATGAACTGTTGGTCTCACAGGGAACTCCAGTGCGTATGCTCCCTGGAGTTGTAAGAAAAAGCAAGATCTGCTTGGCAACTGCTTTTATGATTATTTCATTGCAGTGGTTTAACAACAGATCAACGTAAAGATACTCTGGAAGGTAACAGGGAAGGGGGATGTAGTGATATGAGTCATGACCCTGACCCTCTATTCAAGTACTGGTGAGTTCGCTTACCTGCAAATGCCATAATTTTCACCACCTGGAGAGGTTCCATCTTATGATTCAGAATCAGCTGCTGTTCATGTGTAAGTTGGATGGCTGTTTTCTTGCTGTAATCATTACAGAAGAAAAATTAGAAAAATACAAATGAATTGAAAAGACCAGGAAATGGACTGTCAAAAAGCAAACAGCTAAATCAGAAGAACAAAATTTAACCAAAAACAAGACCTCCCTTTAGTGTGTTAAAAATGTTCTAAAACTGGAATATGATATCGACTGCACACTTAGTAAAACTGATAAAAATCTCTGAATTATACAATTACAATGGTAAATTTTACATAATGTAAATTATACCTCAATAAAGTTGTTAAAACACCTCTCCTCCTAGGTATAAGAGTCAAGAATGGAAGACAACACACACACATGCTTACTTATCTGTGTACATACCCTGGCCAAACTGATGCTTCCTCTTTAACTGATGTGACCTGAGTGCCGGAATTCTCCTGAATATACAGGCAATAGAAAATGTTGTAGTGAATCCTAACAGGGAAAAAGCAGATTTAGGGATTATCAAATTAAGTCCCAATCTGTATCTTATTTTTTCTCAGATATATTTATACTCTACTATTTCTTTAAAAAAAAAAAAAAAAAAACCCAAATCAATAAAACTCTACCACCATTTTATGAAAAAAAGGAAAGAAAGGAATTTAAGTATACCTAGATCTCACCAAAGCCCTCCCAGAGAGCATAGTTCTGGGAAAGACACCTGGCTCCAGGTGCAATGGCAAAAGGAGAGAGACCAGGGCATGCTCTTTGGGGAAACAAGGCATTAGCTGAGATCATAAGAGACAAATAATTATAAGAGCAGTATGAACCAGCTGAAAAAATCTATTTTCTGCTCCTACTGGTGAGATTCTTGTTCAGCATCAACATAATGTCATCTTATCTTTCTGAGCCTCCGTTGCTGCTCTGCTCCCTGAGTCTCATGAGGTAATATTGCTTTAGAAGCATGAAGAACATTCTATCTTTTAAGGTTCCAAAGACAGTTTGCTACATGGGTAACAAGACATGATTACCATCCAAAATATATGAAGAACTCACACAACTCAAACAATTCATTCAACATCAAACAAACAATTCATTTAAAAAAAGTGGGCAGAGGACCTGAACAGACACTTCTCTCAAGAAGACATACAAACAGCCATCAGATATATGAAAAGATTTCCAACTTCACTAGCTAATAGGGAAATGCAAATCAAAACTACAATGAGATATCACCTCACTCCTGTTAGAATGGCTGTTATCAACAAGAAAGTAATAACAAATGTTGGAGAGGCTGTGGAGGAAAAGAAACCCTCATTCACTGCTGGTGGGAATGCAAATGGGTACAGCCACTGTGGAAAACAGTATGGAAGTTCCTCAAAAAATTAAGAATAGAGTTATCTATGACCCAGCAGCCCCTCTTCTGGGTATCTACCTAAAAACTCAAAAACATTTATTTGCAAAGATATGTGCACCCTTATGTTTACTGCACGTTATTCGAAGTGGCCAAGGTATGAAAATAACCAAAGTATCCTTAGATAGAGGACTGGATAAAGAAGATGTGGTACAGATACACAATGCAATAGTACTCAGCCATAAGAAAAGATGAAATACTGCCATTTGCGACAACATGGACAGACCCCAAGAATATTATGCTAAGCAAAATAATTCAGTCAGAAAAAGCTAAGAACCATATGATTTTGTAGTAAAGGGAAGGGAGTCAGATATATGCTGACAGAAGATGATATCACTTTGGGTGGTGGGCACACAATGCAATATACAAATTATGTGTCATAGAAATGTTCACTTGAAACCTGTATGGTGCTATTAAATACTGTCACCCCAACAAATTTTTTTAAAGATAAGATTACCAAGAACTAGAAAAAAAGACAGCCTGCAAGTCACCAAGAGAGACCAAAGACGACACAGTGCACTCAACAGAGGCACTAGACATGGTTAAACATGTCCCATCACAAGCCACTCAAACATCACAGGGGGTCTGGCCCAGCCACTGGAGTTTGATAGTAATTCTTGCTACAAGTGAAAAAAAAAGATTATCTCCCAGGTAAAGCAGGAAAAAAATATATAAATACAACATACCATATCTCCCATTCCTCATCTATGTCCATGTAAACATGCAGACTATTTATAGGTTCCTACTTGTACTTATGGTCGTTATTCATCATTTTTGTATTTGTCTAGTCCTAATTGTGTCATAAAGCTCCATGCCTCACATCTCAATGCCAGGGAGTGAGATACAACATAAACTCTATTTAATGAATTGAAATACACCTTGGAAACACAGCAGATACTCTTTTCTGGAGAATAAATGTTCCATACTTAAATTTCACCATGAATGGGTAGGCCACAGCTCACCTGGTGCCTCCAGAAGCTCTTCCTAAGGCTCACTAACTCCAGAATAGGAAATCTGGAAATCTTCTCTGTAATGCCTCCTTCTCCAAGATCTGCTGCATTGTCACACTGCCTGTCTCCATGCCAGGGGTCAGGGCCTCCTAGAATTTGCCCTTTACACCTTGGATTTCATTCTAACTGCTAACATGGCCTACAACAACTTCCTTCATCTGGTCGCTGTAGACCTCTCATAATCATATACCAGTCTCCCTCCTATTCACTACATTCTTGTCACTAGGCTTCTTCTGTTATTTGTGTATACTAAATTTATTCCCATCTTTGGGCCCTTAAAGTATCTATGCCTTCTGCTAAAATGCTCTCCCCATAAATCTTCAAGTGGCCAGCTCGTCCTGACATTCAGGTTTCACTTCAGATGTTACCTCCTCAGAGAAGCTTTTCTTACCCAATCTAAAGCAGTGCTCCTCATTACCCTTGACCTTCACCTAGTCTTTCCTTTGTATCACTAATCACCCATTATAATAATCTTGTTTAAATTGTTTACTTATGCAGTATCTCCCCTCACTAGAACATACAGTCCACATGAAAGGCATTGCTAGTGCCTGGAAATCTATCTGACATGTAGTAGGTGCTCAAAATTCTGCTGAATGTACACATCCCTCTCAAAACTGACCTGTTCATATCTGCTGGTGAGTGAAACCATGATGGTCAGTCAGAATTAGCAACCCATTAGCTATAGCCTTTCTCACATTAAGTTGATAAACAGACAAAACTTAATCACAATTTTTATATCGTATCCCAAAAAAAGTGAGAAATGGGGGAACCAAATCCTAACATTTTCCTAGGAAAATGTAGCCACAAATGACTAAAGAAGGCGTCTTTTCGTGAGGAGACCTCACTTGGAGCTTTGATACCCTTACACATAACTGCGTGTAAGGGTATTCTTTTTACAGTTGTACAGCACTTTATATTTGCAGAGCACTGTTACCTACACCACTCCACTTAAATATCATAATTCCTTTATTTTGCAGATAAAGGAATTGAGCAGTGTGAGTTTTATGGCTTGCCCAGTTTAAAGTGGTGGAGCTGGGACTTGTCACAAGTCTAGGACCTTCACCCTATCAGAGTCTCCACCCTCCCTCCCAGTACTTTACCGATTGCTGATGTTAATTCCCTTCTCCCTCATGGCATAGAGAAGCACAGCAATGCAGTATAAGGTCTCAGTGATGTCTGGCATTGTCACAGTGGAGCTAGGTCTCCTGAGGCAGAAGAGTAGCTGCTGGATGTCATTTACGCTGTTGGAGAGGAGAACAATGGTTGCTACCAGAGCCCACACGTTGACACCCTGGAGGGAGATGGACCAGGAAAGGAAGAAAAAAAACAAAAATACAGGTTACGATTAATAAATATCACATCAGACAATCAGTGAGGAAACCCAAGTTTGGGGTTCAGATGCCAGGTACATATTGCCTGAACTGAGTGCAAACTTCCCAAATGATATGAGGGAAACAATGGAAACCCTTTCTTTTGCCCTGGATTCCTTTCTTCTAATCACTTCTGGATTTAAGTTCTTAGTGTAATTTAATAACATTTATAAACTATTGAATATAGACCTTTGTGAGAGATGATGCTCTCATCTCCCCACCCCTCTTCTCCAGGTTAGTGTGAGCTCTCAGGTCCACACACCCTCAACAGCATCACAACAGGATCATTATTAAATGGGTGTCTGCCTGCGAGGCACAAAAGATGAGAGATACAAAAGAAGACAGTAGGCTATAGGGATGGAATCAAGACTGACAATTCTCTGGTATTAAAATATTAATTTACTATTTACTTTGTTATTATTATTTAATAATTATTAAATATTAAGTTAAATAAATATGAAATACATTATTGAAAATTTATTATTACAAACACAGTATGCTCTATTTAGTAATGTCTAAGAAAATGTTCACTGATGTGGAAATAGTCAATAATGGACATATATTTTTATCAACCTTAACTTTACAAATCTCCCTGTTTAAAAATGCATTCCAATTTCATCTGCAAAATATATAAAGAACTCATACAACCCAACACAAGGAAGATAAATAACCCACTTAAAATATGGGCAAAGGACCTGAGTAGACACTTCTCCAAGGAGGACAGATGGTCCATAGACATAAGAAAAGATGCTTAACATCACTAGCCATCAGAGAAGGTAAATTAAAACCACAGTGAGATATTGCCACCTGTCAGAATGGCTATCACTAATGAATCAACAATAAGTGCTGGCAAGGATGTGGAGAAAAGGGAACCCTAGGGCACGGCTGGTGGGAATGTAGACTGGTACAGCCACTGTGGAAAACAGTATAGAATTTCCTCAAAAAATTAAAAATGGAACTGCCTCATGATCCAGAGCTTCCACTGCTGGGAATATACTTTAAGAATCCTGAAACACCAATTCAAAAGAACTTATGCACCCCTCTGTTCATAGCAACACTATTTACAATAGCCAAGTGCTGGAAACAGTCCAAGTGCCCATCAGTAGATGAGTAGATTAAAAAACTGTGGTACATTTACACAATGGAACACTATGCAACAGAAAGAAAGAAGGAAGCCCTACCTTTTGCGACAACATGGATGGACCTGGAGTACATTATGCTAAGTAAAATAAGCCAGGCAGTGAAAGAGAAATACCATATGACCTCACTTATAACTGGAATCTAATAATCAAAATTAACTAATGAGAAAAATAGAACAAGGCACACGGAAATATTATAGCTGTAGGAGGAAAGGAGAGGTGACGGAATGGTGAAAGGAAGGAGAAGGGACTACGCAAAGAACATGCATGAAAGACACATGAACATGGACAATGGTGAGGCAATTGACTGTGGGCTAGAGGGGTGGGCTGGGTGGAGGAGGCAAAAGGGAAAAAATTGGGACAACTATAATAGGATAAACAATAAAAATAAAAATGATAAAATAAATAAATAAAAATGCATTCCAAAAAAGGTACATTCCATGCACCTCTCATAACAATCATCCTGTGAAAGAAAACTCACTCCAACATCATCAACAATCACTGAAGACAGAAGGAAAAATGCACGTGGATGAATTTCTCAGTGTATTGGTTGCAGGCTGGGGTTGCATATAGCTTCTAAAATAAAATTTGAAAATCCATGATCTAAATGAGGAACCACAAGTCAGGAAACTGAGGACTATTTCTACCTTCTCATTAACTCACGTGCATCTGTAGCAAGACCCTGAATTTCTCTGGTCCTCACACAACCTACATTGTTGACAATGGAATGGGCTGTCCTGTAAAGAAATCTTTATTAATAAAAGTGTTCAGAGGTTCAATGACCATCCTCTGTTGAGGATTTCTCAACAGCATGGGACATTGGACTAACTTCTCTTAAAAATTTATTCCAAATATAAGCATCTACAATGTGGCCTTTTACTTCTCTAATGGGACCAACGACAAGTTTAAGGATTTGAAATAGAGATAAAAGAAAGATTTTAAAAATAAATCTAAAACAACATTCAGCCAAACTTCATCACCAATACACTGAGAAATGAGAAAAATCTGTCAACTCCCCAGTAATTCCCCACAGCTTCTTCACATACCGCAGCAGCAACGTAAAGGTCAGGGAGGTATTGACGCACACACGCCTCTGCCTCAGGAAGGAGGAGATGATCCCTCAGACTCCACAGTGCCCTTCCAGGATCCACACTTGGGGAGCATTTAGTGGTGGCTGTATAGCTGTAAGACATTCACAGAGAAGTCCATGAGAAAGATGGTCATGAGTAATAATATATGGGAAAGGACTTCAGAAATTGTCTTCCTTGCAGAAGAAAAGCAACTCACCGGATGAGGTTAAGCACAGAGAGGTCTGACTCTTTCTCAATACCATAGTTCAACAGGATGCCATCTACTTTGCTGACAGCTTGCTCTTCATTCATCAGGTATTGATGATACAACTTTTTCCAAGGAATGAACTATATAGTTGAAAAATCCAAAATAACATGCAGGAAATGACTATTAGCAGATTAGACCACAAACATATGGATACTCTTATATCAATTAAAAAGCAATTACAGCCCTGGCCAGTGTGGCTCAGTTGATTGGAGCATCATCCCATAAACCAAAAGGTGGTGGGTTTGATTCCCAGTCAGGGCACATGCCTAGGTTGTGGGTCCAGTCCCAGGTTGGGGCACACATGCAGGCAACTGATCAATGTTCTCTCTCACATTGATGTTTCCCTCTCTCTCTCCCTCTTTTCCTCTAAACATGTCCAGAGGTGAGGATTTTTTTTTATAAAAAAGCAATTATAGCTAACAATTTAAAAGCTGAGAAAATACGGTACAAACAGTACACAAATTTTGGTGGGAAACTAGGAGAACCAGGTCTTGGTTTGGGTTTGAACACTAACTTGGTATAGAATCTGGCAAAACATAGTGCTTCAATTTCCCTGTTGAAATATCAGGACACAAAGGCTCAGAGCTTCAACAAGGATCAAATAATACGAAAGCTGTGGCTATACTAATACCAGAGAAAAGAGACTAAATCAGAAATTATTACAAGAGACAAAGAAGGAGATTATATAATGATAAAAGGGTCAATTCACCAAGAAGATATAACAATTATAAATACATATGTACCCACAACAGAGTTCCTAAATCCCAGAAGCAAGCACTGACAGAATTGAAGGGAGAAACAAGCAGCAACATAACAGCAATGGAGACTTCAGTATTCCACTTTCAAGACTGGACAGAACAACCAGTCAGAAGAGCAATTAACCCTGGCTGGTGTAGCTCAGTGGATTGAGCGCGGGCTGCGAACCAAAGCATCGCAGGTTCGATTCCCAGTCAGGGCACATGCCTGGGTTGCAGGCCATAGCCCCCAGCAACCACACATTGATGTTTCTTTCTCCCTGACTTCCCTCTCTGAAAATAAATAAATAAACTCTTAAAAAAAAAAAGAAGAGCAATTAAAAACAAAGAACTTGAACAACAGTAAGCTAACTGAACCAAACAGACTTATATTGAACACTCCACCCAACAACAGCAGAATACACAGTCTTCTCAAGTGCACATGGAACAATTTACAAAATAGATCACATGCTAGACCACAAAGCATGTCTTAACAAATTTTAAAGGCTTGAAATTATGGAAGGAATCTTTTTAAATCCTTGTGGAATGAAACTGGAAATCAATAGCAGAAAGAAAACCTAAAAACCCACAAATATGTGAAAATGAAACAACACACTCTTAAAACAATCAATGGGTCAAAAAAGAAATCACGAAGAAATTAGAAAATATCTTGAGACAAATGAAAACAAAAACACAGCATACCAAAACTTATGGGATGAAATGAAAGCAGTGTTAAGAAAGAAGTTATAGCTGTTAAAACTTACAGTAAAAAGAAGAAAGTTCAAATGTATGTTGACAAAAGAAAATCTGACTTTGGATGGTGGGCACACAATGCAATGTACAGATGATGTATCACAGAATTGTACACTTGAAACCTGTATGATTTTATTGTCATTGTCACTGCAGTAAATTTTAACTAAAAAATAAAATAAAAATAAATTAACATTGACAATCAAGAAAAAAAAGGAGGAAGATTACAAATCAACAACCTAACTTTATACCCACAGGAACTAGAAAAATAGTTGCAGAAAAAGAGGAGCAAACTAAACCCAAAGCTGGCAGGCAAAAGGAAATAATAAAGACTAGAGCAGAGATAAATAAAATAGGGATAAAAGAAATATAAAAAATCAATAAAACTAAGAGTTGTGTTTTTAAAAAAGATCAACAAAGTTGACAATCCTTCAGTAGATAAAGAAGAAAAGAAATTTCAATAACTGAAATCAGAAAGTGGACATTATAATTGCTGTCAGAGAAATAAAAAGGATTATTAAGAAAATTGTATGATACAACACTAATTTTTAATTCACCTATAAGTAAAATGTCATGAGGCACAATGGAGAATGCAGAAAACATTTATAGGACAAACTGCCTTCTATCAACGAACTAATAATTTAAAGCAGGGAGGAAGGCTCTCTAAAGTGAAATACAGAATGTGATAAGTTTGTAACAGGTAAAAATTGCTACAGTAGTGCAAGGAAGAGAGACTGAAATGGGAAGGCATAGAATGAAGCCCTGAAGAAGAAGTAAGATGTCAACGGGTATGAGGGACTCCTTACATTGACGTACAGGTCAGGGCATTAGACCAACATGTGGAAAGCAATATGCAGTCTTTGGTTGGGGTGCAACAAATCATTTGTTGTGGACAGAACACAGGGATGTGTTGAGAAAAAGTGAGCAAGGAAGCTGAGATAATAAGGTGGGACAAACATGGAAAGGCTTACATGCTTCCACGGAATTGGGATTTTATTTGGAAGCAAATGGAAACTAAACACTAAGATCAGAAGTATACATTAAAGGAAGCTAATCTATGTATTTTTAGAGAAAACGTCATAGAACTCCAGGTGCTTTACATACCAGTGGATCACTAATTATCTCCCTCCAGAGGTGGCACACCAAGCAGAGATTCCAATAGAGATCTTCCACGGGGAGGAAAGAAAAAATGTGCCTTAGGACTTCACTGGGCAAGCTACAGATGTGGTTCTGCGGTTCTTGGCAGGGCAAGGTCCCAAGAAGCCCATAGTAAGAGTCAGGGATGGGATCAGGACCCATGTCCTCTACTTCTTGGCTGGACTCTTCCGACTCTGCAGAGAGCCATGACAAAGAGCCCTCTACTTCTTGCCTGGCTTCCCTGGCCTTTGAGCAGGACAGGGAAAATCGATGACGTAGGGTTTTCTTAGAAACTCCACCCCACTCACTGGTCCCTATAGCTTGATTCCTCTCATCCTCAAGGGACCGACAGCGTTTCCTTGCAGGCAGAGCAGAGCCTGATGAGCCCATCCTTGCTTCTCCATCACCTTCCCGAGGCAGGGAACAATTGCTTTCTGCAGCAAAGATCATTTCACTCTCCGAGTCCTGAGAGTGGTCCTGGTCCACAGAGTTGCTTTTAGCCATGTCATTGGTGCATCGCTTCTGGCCTGCTAGGAGGAATTCAGTGATGTACCTTTGAGATCCTTGACCTGTACAGAGAACACAAACAGAATAATGAGAAATAAATAATGACTGCTGACCATTATTGACCCAAATGATACAATTTTCAATTAAGAGATAAGCACATAGTTATTGGCTAATTGATTATATAACAAGATAATACCCTTTGCAACAGCTTGGATGGAACTGGAAAGCATTATGCTAAGCGAAATAAGCCAGGTGGTGAAAGACAAATACCATATAATCTCACTTTTAACAGGAACATAAACAATAAAGCAAACAAACAAGCAAAATGTAACCAAAGACACTGAAATAGAGAACTGGCTGAGAGTGACCAGAGGGAGAGGGGAGGGAATTTCAGGGGAAAAGGGGAAGGGTTTACAAGAACAAGTAAAAAAGACACATGGAAAAAGCTAGGGAGGAGTGGAAATGGAGGGAGGTGAGGACCACTGGGGGGTGGGCTGGGATGGGAGTAAAAGACAGAAAACTATACTTGAATGATAATTAAGATAAAAATTTAAAAAATAAATTGTAAAAAAAATTAATACAAAGTTATATTTGGTTTTATCATATAGTCAAACACACATATGGAGTGAGACAGAGACCTGTCTTCAGATGATGTAAGGACAACATTATACCTTGTAATACATATGAACTGAACACACGAATGGACAGACAAAAACCAAATGAATGCTCACATTCATTCATACATCCACCTATAAAAATTTATGCCTCTTGGCTTGCTATTATAATAAAAAAATCTAAGTTTGCTTAAGTAGAAAGAAAAGTACTTTATGTTATCAGGATTCAGTAAAACCCACTCTCTCCTGTGACACAGTTAAAACCCATTTATTTTCTTATTCTCCTGTGAAGCTGACACAATTTATTTTGAAATAAAAAGGAAGGAGTCATAATTCTTTTATATTATTAGGGTGCTATCTAATCTACACATTTTATTCATAAGCACCTATGATTCTAAGACAAAAATGAGATAAAAGATGGTATATATAGTCCCTGACCTCACAGGCTTTTCAAGCACTAAGGGAAATCAAATGGTGATTTTACAGATTACCACTGCATTTTGAACTCCTATAAATTATTATAAAATGCCAATGAAGTATTTAAATACCTTATCACATACAACAAACTATGTGGTTCCTTTCTGAAATGACTATAGCCAAAATTCTCACTTTGGAAAATGAGAGAGTGGAGCAAAACTAAGTTTGGCCTTTAATAGAATTTAATGTTTTGGTTTTTTTTTTCTAGGTTAGGAAAAAGAAAACCTACAATTTTCTGGGGCAATTTGATAAAAACCCAGAGTTCTGAAGTCAACGGGCCTGGGTTCAGTCTTAACATTTTCTGCCCTAACTGGTATAGCTCAGTGGACTGGACATTGTACTGCAAACCAAAAGGCCACTGGTTTGATTCCTGGTCACAGAACATGCCTGGGTTGTGGGCCAGGTCCCCTGGCTGGCAACAGGCAACTGATCACACATTGATGTTTCTCTCCTTCTTTTTCTCCCTCCCTTCTCCTCTCTCTCAAAATAAATAAATAAAATCTTCTACATTTTTTGACATTTTTCTGACTGTGGAATCCAATCAGGGCAGTATCTGTTAAGAGCCTACTGCATTCTCAGTGCTAGGACTCCGGCACTGAAACATACACATGCCGACAAAGTCTTTGGTGGTAAAGAACTCACAAAAGAGGAGAAGTTGACTTATACACACAAAGCAAACAAAATACAACCATTTAGTTTAAAACTGCCTCATAAATTTGTTATGGCAGTTCCAAAATGTGATAAACACATATTACAATATTTAGAGAAAATTAGGTTAAGATTTGAGTTGGATTCTGAGATTAGATATATCAAGGGGAACTAAGGTAATCTGGATCATACTAATAGATATTAGCAAATGTAGGAGTTCATCTGGCACATAGAGAGGTAATAAGAAAACCAAAGTGTCAGAAATAGAACTTGCATGTAATCAATAAAACATATCAGGTGGTGGCAAGTTTGACCTTGAGTCCATAATAGTAACAGAGAGACCTTTCACTGTGGGTCTTCAGAGAGGCAGTGACATGACAGGAAATGGTACTCAAAATATTAACTTGATGTATGTTCCAGCTGATTTGAAAGAAACAAAATCTAAAGGCCAGGAGCAATGTCACTGTAGCAGTCCAGGTCTGAGGTGACCAAGGACATGGCCTACCATGAAATCATTGAATGAGGGAACATTTTGAAGAAAAATAATGACACAGTGGACCCAGTGACAACTGGACAAAGATAATTACTGCAGAGTCAAGAAATCATAATGGTTCTAGATTGGAATGGTGGTGATACTGGTATGTGTTTTCCTACCATGTTATAATTAAGCAAACTAAGAAGTTCATTCGCTCACATTTTCCTGAGGCCTTTACCAACAACTACAATAGGATGGGATTTTCACGGAAAACTCACAAATAATTTTTTTAAAAAGTGTCTAACTATTGCAACAGGATAACAGAATCACAGCAGTAGTACTTACAAATACTTGGGAGATATTCAAAGGCCACACATACTACAGATTCTGACATGTGAGGTACTTCTTTGGAAAACATACCTCTAGTCCCTCTTTTTGTTCTGGGTCTAGGATAGAGACCATGGTTCGGGTCTCTGTTTGTCCATCGTTGACAGAAGGGCTGGGTCACAGCCAAGTGACTCCGAGCCAAATGTTGGCAGTCGATGGCTGTAAGATGCTTCCGCTTAAACTGTCTCACTGTTTTGTACAAAAAGGCAGAAGAAATGGGACACTTGTTAGTTACCACCAATTCTACAAGCAGGCCAGCTAATTGTCCTTCATTTTCAAGGAATACAGTGACTGTGGACCACCCCAGACAGCCCTTTTCTTTTTGCTATATTCCCATCAACTTTTAGTCATTTCATAGTTTGTTAGCATTTCTTCCTCAAAATTTAAGAAAGAATTCTAAAATAAGATACTAAAAAGATATCTTTTTCACTTATTGTATTTTCTGCAAGCCCAGATCATAAAATACTCTCCCAAAAAGAAGTTATCACTAATGGATAAAGATCCAGCATCTTTTCCTTGACTATAGGCAGATGTGTATGTTCCCATAATAACCATAAATATTTAAGAGTGGGTTATAGCTTTTCAAAAATAAACTCATTAATCATCCCCTACACAGTATATACCAGCTTCTCCAAGTCTCGAGACCAGAACACAGTGACTAGTAAAACATTGTAAATTACTAGAGAAGACCACACTGTCCTCCCCTCAGCATCCAAGAGGATCTTGGACATAGGATAGAAGTAAGGCTCCCAAGTAGAAGATGATTAAATCTTCCTGTAAGGATCTCAAAGGAGAAAATCTCATATTCTCCCTTAGGAACACATTCTAGCAACTGTACCTAGAATCCTGTCTCAAGTCTTCAGTCGCCCACCCAAATATACAATATACCTCAAAAGTCAGTTTTTGGAATGATACAAGACAGAAGCTGTCAGCAGATTTGTATGGAACAGGCACACAGACATACATAATGCACCTTGGAACATTTTCTGTAAAGAGTCCATAAGAATGGCTTTATCCCATCTTTCCCCAGCCAACTAACTATAATAATGATGCCACAGTAAAAACACAGAAGCACTGAAAATAACCATCAACAAGATAGTGATGTTTTGATAACATGCCTAAGAGTCAAAGCATGCTCCAAGAAGGTAGGAAGTATTCCATGTTTTCTGCTGTTGTACCCTCTGCGTGTAGCATGATGCCAAACACACAGTATATGTTCAATAAATATGGAAAGAATGAAGGATGACGAGAAGACAGAAGAGTCAGAATGGTAAAGTTGGGTGGCAGAGGAACCTAAGCCTTAGATCACTAGAAACTTGCTCTAGAACTGCATTCATTTAGAACTTGGCAAGGGCAGATCAGATGGGGGAATCCTTAAATGTAGCACACCAGATAGACACAAGTACATCAAAAATACCCAAAGAGCCCTGACCAGTGGGGCTCAGTTGGTTGGGCATCATCTCTCAAAGCAACAAGTCTCCAGTTCGATCCGTGGTCAGGACATGTTCCTAGGTTGCCAGCTGGCTCGCTTGGTCCCCGGTCAGCACGCCTACAAGACGCAATCAATCGATGTTTCTCTCTCACATCGATGTTTCTCTCCCTTTCTTTCTCCTTCCTTTCCCATCTCTCTATAAATAAATAAACAAAATTTTTAAAAAGTGCTCCAAAGAAACTATTCTGGAAAAGTAGGTAATATGAACAAAGGTACACTTTTATTTAAGGATGTATTTTGTAAAATATGTCTGAATCTTAAATGCTTGTTGAAAAGATTAAATGTTTAAAATTTAACAAAGGCACAGGAACCAAAGAAAATGGGTTAGGGGAGTGAGTGGAAGAACACAGAGTTCTGCTTCCAGAGTTCCTGTATATTCCTATATGTTCTGGCAGGAAGCCACCATGGAAGGGTATAAGGTTAACAAATCAGGGGAAGAGCACCTAGACGGGGCAATCTGGCTTCTGGGTACTAAATATGGCTGCCTATATTGTCCATTTGAAATGGCATCACCTGAGCCACGACTGCTTACCTGGGATGCGGAGCTAACACTTTTATTATATTTATATGTCCAAAATTACTTGTCTGACTTTAGCTAGATAGCATTCAGAAAAATTGTACTGCATTTTATCTGCCTCTCAGATCTCTGAGAGAGGAGGTGCTATGATTCACTGAACTGGAAATCAGGAGCCCTGTGTAGAACAAATCATTTCACTAAAAGGTACACAGTATATTCAGATTTGGAATCAGAAGACCTCCTCCACTTGGTAGGTATATTAATCACTAAAAGCCTTGAATTCTTTATTATTGAAAAGGAGGATTATAATAACCTGCCACACTGAATTCACAGAATAGTTATATGAGGTTCAAATGAGACAATATAGATGAAAATGCTTTGTGACACCCACACTGAAGCTGACAAAACCAATCAGCTGAAATGTCAGAATTACATATCAACCACACCATTCTGAGTGTCTTCTAGAAGGTGCATGAGGTTTAATAGCATTAATACTCTTGTAACATTATTTTTAAAACTATAGTAAAATTCTAACCACCCTTCTATTCTTAATATGCTTTTAAACCAGCAGTGTAAATGTAACTTTATCAAAATAAAGATGCTCAAATGCTACCTCTTCCTCCCGAGTCCCCCGAAGCTTATGGTACTTTTCCCTCCCCTCCTCTACACAGCAAGTGCACTTTGCACCTCTCTTAAAGGACACTTATTGTTAGAAGTTGCTCAAGATTCTTAAAGGAGCAAAGTCAAAGAGGGCTCCATGATAAATGTGCACCAGTAAGAAAGGTATGGAGAGAGTCAGAATCACTTGTGGACTTTCCAAAATCTATAAGGCCCCAAAGATGCCCAACTGGGTCTCTTCCAAACCTAAGTGAGTATTTGAACTCTTATGGGAGACTCTACCACAGCAACTAACAGAAATGTGTCATATGCCTCAGGAGTTAGGACAAAAAAATAAAGCAACTGAGATCATATTAAAATCACTTTGTCAAACACAATTTCCCCTTTCCACAGTTTTTCTGCAATGGCTTTCTTACAGGGTGACATCTCTCATTCCCCCATTCCCATGCCCCCTTTCTAAAGCCCCCAGCTCAGACGGCTGGTCCCAGGTTTTTGCCATATGACTTCAAACTGGTGATTATCTAGTTTGGTCCTTACCCATCATCAATCTCTTCTTCACCCTGATGATGATCATCCCATCCTCACCCTACTTCCGTCCCCCACCCCATCCTCCACCAGTCAGGCCCACTGATGAGATTAGACTCTGATCAGCCTCCCTTGGCCTGTAGTTACCACTAAACCTCTATTAGACTACAAGCCCTTCAAAGACAGGGAACATGTCTCATCACTTTATTCCCCACGGCACTTCACACAATACTTTGCAAATAACAGATACTCAAATATTTGTTGAATGAGCAGTATGTGGCTGATTCCTCAATTGTTTTAACCTGCCTGGCTCCAGTTTTTAATCCTTTTATTGTAAAATGATTTACAAAACAAGTTGCTGAAAGTAAAATAGACTGCTTTGGGTTTGTGGCTATGGTCTTTAAAGACCATAGTTCCTCTTCTTCCTCAGCACACAGCTAGTCTACACTTCTGCTAGCCAAGGATGTTGTCTTAATTGAGCTCTAGCTCAAGGAAAGTGAATAAAGGGATGTGTCCCTCTTCCAGGCCTGGCCCATAGAAACCCGTCACGCTTGTTCCTCCATTCTCTGCTTCCCTTCCAGTGAACAGGGAAGCAAATTCCCCAGGGCATCTTTAGAAGACACACATTCAAAAAGAAAGAGCCTCCAGCAGCTTGGGTCCTCAGATTATAGCCTACAGAGGACACAACTCACACTTTCTCTCTCTCCCCCCAGCAATCCGGACATACCTTAGACTATTAAGGGATTGAGGACTGAACTCTGATTGTGAGGTTCCTGTATGTTTGCATCTATTCCAGGATCATTTGAAATTGATATCAAATAATTTCCTTTCTTCCCCTAACTTTACTAATCATAATTATACCAAAAAGTCCTCTAAAATTTATAGGTTACAACCCTAAATGGACAAGATGAAGATAATAAATACCTACAATTCCTGGAGAAGATTATTATTATTATTTAATCAAGGCAATTCTAGTATAAAGTACCTGATTAGAGAGATTCCCCTTAACAAGAAACCACTGAGGGCAGTTTTGCTAATCTAGAAAACTTATTGAGTTCCTAACCTCATCTTGTTAGTGCCCCACAAGTCTCTCACTTTTCTATGAGGGACTCTGTAAAGATTAACTAGCAGATACTTCCCCTCTTGCGTTTCCTGTGGAGATGTCAGAAGGGCATTGTAATGTAGCTCATTATTACCAGGATTCAAGTACTTCACAGGCCAAAATGCCACCTGTGAGACATAAGAGCACAATTTAAACACAGTTAATGGTGTGATTCCTCAACTCTAGTAGAGGAGAAAATATTCTTTCCAGCCAGGAGGCACTCTGCTGTAATAAAACCACCCCGTATGTCTCTGAGATACTTGTCATAATTATTTGTATAACTATTTGGTTAATATGTGCCATATACAAATAATTATTACTAGGGTATATTTTATTATTGTATTATTAACAATTGTTTGTGCAAGTGTGTACTGATATGCCTTCCAGCCCTGGACTGAAAGGTCTATGGTCTGGTGGGAGGAAAGAATGAGAAACTCACACCACCCCAGCATCGACTGCATATTCCTCCATAAATAACTGTAAAATACATGAACAACTGCACAACTACAGCACTTTCCTCTAAAGAAGTTTTGCTTGTCTTCAAATCCTGTAGTATCTTTCAGTTCCTAAATGTTTCTTAGCTTTTAAAGTTCTTTCACATACTCTCATTCGATCTTCACACAATCCTACAATTGTGCTATAATTAAACTGGATCTTGGAGAAGGCTTGCTTGAAGTCACAACACAACTTGTAGGTGATAGAACGTAGCCCCTTTGACTCCCTGAGTCCAGTGTTCTTCCAGCTATAACATCCTCTGTTCCATGCTGAGAAAGATTTAAAGCAGCCTCCAAAAACCTTAGGTTTAATTTGTCACTTTTTAAAAATCATTGTGCAATATCATAACCAATGAATTAATAACAACCAAGTATATGAATAACAGAAGTATAGGAAAAATATTACTAAATACTGTAGACTCAAAATGGAAAAACTTCAAAATATTTTTGTCCCCTTTAGTTCTAAAAGAGACAAACACAGAGAGAAAACACTACCAAGCTAGCTCCTTCCCAAGTACCCACTCTTGATGCAAAGCCAGGTAGGTCTTCCCCAGCACCACAGCCTACTTCTCCACACCCAAAACTACGCTCCAGGCTCACTCATCCTTAGGTCCTTACACATCTTGCAGGTGCCTGCTCCTCCCTTGGAGACACATTCACTTAACATCGCAAACTAGGATGGCAGGAGCCTTTCTCTGTGAATATTTCTCACAGGAAAAGAATGATTTTCTTATATTTCATTTATTTATTTTTAGAGAGAGGGAAGTAAGGGAGAAAAAGAGGGACAGAAACAGCACTGTGTGGTTGTCTCTCGCGCACCCCCTACTGGGGACCTGGTCTGCAACCCAGGCATGTGCCCTGACTGTCAATCGAACTGGAGACCCTTTGGTTGCAGGCCAGCAGCACTCAGTCCACTGAACCACATCAGCCAGGGCAAGAATGATTTTTTTTAATAAGGAAATACAAGAAAATAATCATTTTTTACAGGCTAAAGCATGTTTTTTATATATTTGAAAGACTTTTTCTACGGTCAATTCATTCTACAACCACTTTTAAGCATTCACTATGTCCAAAATTCATTATGAACACCACAAATGCTTTTTCTCTTGGTATCTCTGGTGTCAAATGTCACTTTAGGCACTGAAGGTAGAAAAATCAGTAAGACTTAGCTTGCCCATAAGGCAACTACCAAAACAAACACAAATTATTATACATAAGGCAATGTAAGTTCCACACAAATGCACACATGAAGTGCTATGATAATATATAAATAAAAGGGAATAGTTAGGAAAGTTGAAAAAGTCTTTTTGAAGAGCTCAGCCTCAAAACATGAGTAGGATTCAGTATGGCAAAAGAAACAATATGTTCAAAATCACAGAGACACAGCACAGCAAGCATGTGATGGGAAGTTGAGTTTCATTAGAACGAGGGCTTTGCAAATCAGGGACAAAGCTGGAAAAGGAAGTTGGAGGCACAGACTATAAAGGTCCTTAACAGGAGTGGGCAAAAGTAGGTCTACAGTTGTTCATATGGAAAATACTATAATAATTCATAAATAATACAAGCATAAATTCTGTGTTTCATATACTCACACAGTAAACCTACTTTTGCCCACACCTGTATAATGTTAAGGAAACTGGACATTATTGGGTAGGCAATTCAGAGAACCATCTAGTTTTTAAGCAGGGTTGATATATTATAGAATCAAATTAACACGTTAGAACAGTAACACTGGATGTAGGGTAAACACAAAGATTGTCAGGAAAACAAGGCAGAACGTGACTTTACTAACCAAAGCAAGAGTTGGTAAAGGCCTGAGAGCAGCAGCAGAAATAAGGAGTAGGGAAAAGTGAAAATCAACAAGTCTTTTCTAACAAGACTAGAAGAGAAAGATAAAAAAGGAAAGAACAAAGATAACTGACATTTCCAGCTGGAACTTAATGATAATGTCATTAATACATTAAGAAGTAAAGGAGAGACAGCGGTTTTCTTTTAATCACTTTTTCCTGGAGTGAGAGGAGGGTAAAAGTTTTCAGTTTTGAAAATAATTGTTTGTTCTGCTTTATCTGTGGAGCCCTGGCTGTGTTGGTTGGAGTGTGGTCCCATGCACCCAAAGGTCATGGGTTCAATTCCCAGTCTGGGCACATGCCTAGGTCTCTGGTTTAAACCCCAGCTGGGACATATACAAAAGGCAACTGATCGATCTTTCTTTCTCTCTCCCTTCATCTCTCTAAAATCAATAAGAAACATATCCTCGGGTGAGATTTTAAAAAAAATTAAAGTTATCTGTGGAATGCTAGGTAAAGCTCCAGGAAGTACTTTGATGAGACTGGTCCTCAAAAGGCATGTGAATGACAGTTGAGACATAAGATTTGAGGTGTTTTGGTGAGATGCTTCTAGAAGATGATTCCACAGCCAGAAGGGCAAAGACAGAACCAAATTCAGTCTTAAAACAAAGTCAGCCTAGAAAGGACAGAGGGATATGACAAGCAGAGAAAAGATGATGACAACAAATCTGAAGTTAGAGCTCTAAGTCCAACACCAATAGTCTGGTGCTCACACATTCACAGATCACAGAACATGTCAAATGATCAAGACACCAATGACCACCGCTGAATGCTACATGACCATGAAATACAATGGAGGAGAAAGGAACGCAGACAGACAAGAGGCAAACCACAATGGCAACATGACTCCATGCATAATGACACAGTAAAGGCCAGACCACAAAACACCACAAATTCCAAAAGCCTGTAAAAAGGAAATGGGCAACCCAAATGGAAAATCAGCAAGAGCCCAGAATAGCTCCATCCATTTGCTTCCCGTACACCAAGGCTTTGCTCCAGAAAATCACAGGGGCTGTGGACATATTTACATACATTATCAATTAGTTATCTAAAGGGGGATACAGATCAAAATAAGTTTCTAAAAAGACAAGGGAATAGTTGCATCTGATATCAGCTAAGTAATCATCTGGATTTAAAATCATCCTACCATGCATCCCATGTCTTTCCATTTTGTTTTTAAAACAGGGAAACTGGAGGCATGAAGCAAGAGAAGGTGGACTGATTTACAATTAGGACAGGCAGAGCATTTGCAGCAGAAACTGTAAAGCTACCAGATGCCTTAACTTCCATTTGCATTGACTCCAACAGCAGCAGAAGGAACAATGGTTGGCATTTTCTAAAACTTCATGTATTTCAAATCACTTTCATGCCTTCTTTTTTTTTTGAAGTGACAAGACACAATGGCAAACACTTTGGCAAAGTTGATAGAGGACCTGGTACTGTCTCCAGTGACTGTCGATATTGTTCAGTAAGTTAACCAAATTTAATCTGCTCACTGTTAAAATGGGTTTTCATAAGCCCATACCAAAGGCCTTTTTTTTTTTTTCCCATTTTATCCCCTCAATTTACTTTAGTGCAGGGCCAGGAACTAGCAGGCGCTCACTAGGTGTTACCATCCTTCCTTCCATCGGACTTTATTATAATCTATACTTTCATGTCAAAATCACTAACTTTTTAGGCCCCATCTATGATGATGCCTCAAAGGGTTGTCTGCAGGTTACATAAAGTGCTTTGTAAACCAGAGAGTGCAATATAATATGTAGAGCATAATTGTTTCTAGGTCTGGCAAATAGTAGCAACTCCCATTTTACCTTTAAAGGAACTGAAAACACCAAGAGATTTAAATAACTAGTACCTAATTAGATCGAGAAAGAACTCAACACCTACTCAAATTCCTTCCAGCCCCCCATACAGCTTGCTGAGATCTTAACGTATCCTCCACAAGCTCAAGGCCTTCCCACATTATCTCAATTTTTCTTAGCACTCAGGTAAGGCGGGGGGGGGTGGGGGGAGACTACAAGTAAAAGAGGCAAAAGGACGCAATAAAATGACTTGCCCAAGGTCAAAATACCAGAGTAGAAAAGGAATGCTGGCTTGCCTGGAGCCAGGCCACATTCCCCATGACTCCTACAAACACCGAGAAACGACGACCTCCCCACTCCCCCAGCGCTAGAACGTAGTGTAGGTGCGCCCCTCGGCCTCCACCCTGCAAGCCCCGCCGCGAGCCTTCAGCTCACCCGCCTCCCGACAGGCCAGGCCCGGGGTCCTCACGGCCCCCGCAGACCCGCCCCCCGCCCGGAGATACCAGACCCTCGCTCAGGACCCCAAAAGATTAAGTGTTCACTGCTCAGGGTCCCGCCCGCGCTCCCTGCCACGTCCGTGGTCTCACGCACTATGGCGCTCCGGACGGGGTCTGCAGCCACCGCCGTCGCCCCCGGACCCGGGCAGTCTGGCCTCCCAGTCCTGGCGTCCACAAGGCAGCGCTAGACACAGCAGGCCTCGGACTTCCTCTGACAGCTCGGCCGCAAACCAGCCTCGGGAAGAGCCAGCCCTGGGCTGACGGACTTCCCCCGCGGCCAATCGGAAAGCGACTGTGGAGGGGGCGCGGCCTCGGCCAGCGGCCCGCCTGCCCGTGCTTCCGCTGCGGATTAGAGGCCAATGGAAACTTTCCCAGAGTTCCTCCGAACTCCCGCGGACCTACGGAGGGGCAGCAGTGGGGCGGAGGTTGCTTACGGTTTAGTGAGGTAGTGGCCGTGGATCTGGACGTGCGGGACCTCACCCCATTCCCAAGGGCGGTGTCTCCCTGGTAAAGAGTGTGGGCGGTGGCTCCCGACAGGCTCCTTCACCGGTGTCTCGTGGGCGCGGAGCTGCCTTCCAGCGGGCCGGGATCGGAGCTCTTCAGTAGTGCGGGTACCTCACTGACCCTCTTCCCTGGAGGAAGTCAGATCCCAGGCTGCCCCAATACGACGCAGAGTGAGAGTGGGCCCCGACCGGCGCCAGGCGGCCAGGCGGCCAGGCGGTGGGTTTGACAACAGCTAACCCACTATCCAGTGTTTTGCCCCCAAATGAAACCTGTGCGGGCGGCAGCTTCCCTAAGTACCGCGCTTCCAGGAACACGGCTTTGCCCGCACCTGGAGCGCGCGTTACCAGCGACCTGCGAAGCGAGTTTGCAAGTGCACTAACCACCCCCGCCCCACGCGAGTGGCGTCCAGAGTGAGAAACGGACGCCAGTACGGCCACCCCAGGGCAGGTCAGGGGACTCTTGACACCTCGTCTGGCCCCGGTGACCATGGCGGCACCCGGGGACCCGAAGCGGCTCTTCAGGCTGGTGCAAGAAGGCCGGCTGTGCATCCTGCAGGAGGAGCTGCAGAGACTTGGGGGCGCTGGCTGCCCCGGGCTGGCGGGTGACACCTTGCTGCACTGCGCCGCCCGCCACGGGCGTCGGGACATTCTTGCCTGTCTGGCTGAAGACTGGGGCTTGGACATCGAGGCCGCCAACCGAGACTACAAGCGGCCTCTACACGAAGCTGCCTCCATGGGCCACCGGGACTGCGTGCGGTACCTGCTGTGCGGGGGAGCCATGGTCGACTGCCTGAAAAGGGGTGACTGGTAGGTGGCGGAATATCCAGGGGTATCCAGAAAGATACCCTTTTCCCGCAGAATCATAGATTCCCATTTACTTTGCCTCTACTGCATAGCTTCTCAGCCTTCCCCATTAGGGCACATTGTTCCTACCCTTGGAGAATCAACTGGTCCAGGCATTTGTTTCCCTTTATAAGGCAGAGGACAGCACAGAATATTACCAGATGGAATAATATAAAACAATGAATTGTCTGTACTACATATAACGTGAGCCCCAGGATATGTAGTTCTTCTGGGGACATGTAGGTAAATGATTACTTCATCAGTGGCATTGACTTAACTTTTTATTTTGGAATAGTTACAGATTCACAGAAAGTTATATTCAAGGAAATATTCAGGGAAGTCCCACGTGCCCTTGCCCCAGGCTCCCCCAAAGTTAACATCTTACACAGTTACATCATAATAACAGAACTAAGAAACTGACATTGCTGCAAACAATATGTTCATTCACAGTCCACCAGATTATACATACACTTGTGTGAAGGTGGTGCTCTCTGTGATTTTATTATGCGTAAAACCTTGTATAACCACTTCCACAGCCAAAGATACTCACTTTTACTATCACACAAACCAATTGCACTTTGTTAGAACAATGTTGTTTTCAGTACTTCCTGTGTCCAACTCCTTAGAGATTATGAAGGCCTTAAGATTCATAATATAATGAAGTTCTTACAAGTAATTCCTGATGTGATATAAATAAGAAACACAGCAGACAACCATATGCAGTAAAGAGCATTTACAGTAATGAGGGGAGTAGGCCTGGATGTGTTTTCAGGGTTGCACTTTGGCTGTGACTAAGCACAAGACTTCTTTTCTTGTGCTGCTAGTAAATTGATCTAAAGACAGTTCTAAACCCTGGCGGGGTGGTTTGGTTGGTTAGACCTTTGTCCTGTGCACCAAAAGTTTGTGGGTTCAGTCATGGGTCAGGTCACACACCTAGGTTGCGGGTTTGGTCCCTAGAGGGAACTGATCCAAACTCTCTATCTCCCCCTCCCTTATCCCTGCCCCCTGTCCCCACTTCCACTCTCTCTAAAATCAATAAACACCCTTGGGTGATGTTTAAAAAAATAAAATAAGCCCTAGCAGGTGTGGTTCAGTGGATTGAGCACCAGCCTGCAAACCAAGGGGTCACTGGTTTGATTCCCAGTCAGGGCACACGCCTGAGTTGCAGGCCAGGTCCCCAGTAGAGGGCACACCAGAGGCAACCACATGTTGATATTTCTCTTCCTCTATTTCTCCCTCCCTTACCCTCTCTCTAAAAATAAATAAATAAAATATTTTTTAAAAATAAATACTAAAATAAAATAAAGACAGTTCCAAGAGGCAAAGACCTCATATATTCCTTAAAGCAATTCTTCACATAAGGAAAGAGCCTCCAAACGCACACGCACACACACACACACACACACACACACACACACTCACTCTAAAAGGTGGAGGTTTATTTGATCATGTATTTGGGATGTGTGTAGTCACAGTAAGACATTTTTCCCATTCTTACCTTTTTTGCTTTCTGAAATACATTCTCTGCCTTTCCATTTATCCAGTTATGCCTTGCTCAAGATTCATTCCCTCTGTGAAGCTCCTCTTGAAGATTTCAGCCTTCATTTATCTGGGTTTTCCTCCCGTAATTTCTCATTCACTATCATTACCACATTACCTTTTTTATAATGAAACTTTAGAGATCATCCAAGTATAGTGAGCTCCCACTGTGCGCCAGACACAGGTTCTTACTGTGGGAACGAGAACATAAACAAGACCTGCCTCTGCTTTTAGAAATCATAGCCCCTTTGTTTTGCAGACAAAAAGCCAAGACACTCATGGAAGTAAAATGGCTTACCCCAAATCATATGTTCACTCTCCTATAGTTGTGGACACAAGTCAGTTCAGAAACTTATTATAATCACATTGCTTTATTTGCTTCACCAGTGTATGCCTCTTATGGCTAGATGCTGTGTCAAGTGCTCTTTTTAAACTCCTTTTCAGCCAATGTAATTAATAAGTGGTTTCTGTCTGAAATGGTTGGGATAAGGCCAGCAGAGTACTTCTTACGCAGTATTCTTCAGGACATACTTTATTGTTTGTATTAGCTTGGTCCAGATTCAGGGCCATACTATAAACTAGCTCAGGAGCAGCTTTGCCTCTTCAGTATCCCCTTCCTGTAGGCATGCCTATATCACAACCATTTTCCTCTTGTTATTTCACCCAGGGTCATCAGGACAGGCAGAGAAGTTGCCAGTTTTTCCAGCTTCCAAGACTGCTGAGTTCTCTAGGTTCTTCATCTCTATGAAGGATGTATGTTTCTTTAAAAACCTGGTTGCACCCTTCTCATGTCTCAGCTGCCCCTCCACCTAACAGCTTGTCCTATTTGGCCTCAGGACTCCTCTGATGATGGCTTGCACAAGGAAGAATCTTGGGGTGATCCAGGACCTTGTAGAACATGGCGCAAATCCACTTCTGAAGAATAAAGATGGCTGGAATAGCTTCCACATTGCCTGCCGAGAAGGTGACCCTCACATTCTCCAGTACTTGCTCACCATTTGCCCAGATTCCTGGAAGACAGAGAGCAAAATTGGCAGAACTCCTCTGCACACAGCAGGTATGGTCCAGAGTTCTGTAGGCATGCAAGCACAGATGTGCAGCTTGCCTTCCCAGCACTGGCGAATGTCACCAAGTTGGAGGGTTTTGAAAAAGAGATCAGGGAATAAGAGCAGCTTTTGGGTGTTTTGGCATATACTTAGTTTCTGAAGCTAATGCCATTTGGCACTTAACATGCTCTTCTTTCTTATATTAGGTCACTGTTAATAATATCATTCCTACTCTCCCCAGCTAGATGGCAAGCTGGTTCTGTTCCTCACTAGCAGGTTTCCTCATCAGCAAGATAATGATGATAATGATGCCCATATCACAAGGTTCTTATAAGGTTTAAGGAGCCAGATGTATGTAAAACCCATAGCACAGTGCTTAACGTGTGAGCATAGAACTAGTTGCTACTACTTTATCATTTCTACATTGTTTGTATTATTAAAGGCAGTAGGAAAAGAGATGGTTTTTTAAATATCTTCAGCAATACCAACCATAGCACTACCCATTTAAATAAATATAGGTGCTTAAAATTAATACTTGGATCTGAGTGTATTTGACTTGTCTAGTGATAATGTCAAATATAAATTTGGGGCACAGCTTTCATTGTTTTGAGTAATTATTAATTCTGAATTATCTATTTGTACAGTATTTTAAATTAATAACAAGCAAAAATGCAATGGCATAAGATGAAATAGATGTTAATGAGCTCAACAATCCAGACCAAGAAATTTAGAAAATAATCTTCAGCCTTCTAAAGAGTGCATTGAGTTAGAATACAGGGTTGTTAGTTTCTCTAAAAGTCAATGCTTGTAACATGATATAGCTTAGGAAATAAGCATACATTTGTTATACCCACAGTGGGCAGGTAGAGACCAAGGAGTTCTTTTTAAAACTTTGCCAGTGGACAGCAAATGTTCCTCTGCTCACAGATTGTCTGACAAGCTCCCCTGCCGTTCTGAAGAAAGAGCACCCTGTCATATACACAAGTACTAGAGCACAGAGAGTCAAAGATCTTTATTATTAACTATAGTTATTTTCAGTAGGAGAATTAAATTCCTGGTTATTTTGTCACGGATTACTCTTAAAATGTTTTACATTTTATGGGCACGAAAGTGAGGAGATAAGTTTAGGATTGAAATTTGTTGTAAAATTACTAAAAAAGACAATCAGTTTTGGCTATAGACCTATTCAGTAAAAACATTCTTTACCAGTTATCCAGCCAAATTTTTATTAATGTACCTAATATGATTATACCTTCCTGTAAGTCATAGCTAAAAAATGGGACAGAGACCGGTGCCAGGAGGAAAGAAGCCTTTTATATGTCCACCTGAAAGCTCTAATTCTCCACTCTCTTCTCCCAGCAATGCATGGCTGTTTAGAAGCAGTAAAGGTGCTTCTTCAGAGGTAAGAACAAAACAGCAAATTGAGGAAGATACATGCTATTTATGACAGTTAATATCAATGCTACATGAAGAACTCAAGCAAATCGTTCATAGAGCAACTAAGGCACCAAGGGAGAAGTAAAGAAAGGACATAAGCAGATAACTCAACATAAAACAAAAATAGCTAACAGACATGAGAAAAAATCATTCATTTGTCTGTTCATTCAACAATATTCATCTATTTATTCAGTACCTATCATGAATTGTACCAGATGCAGGGGCTGCAGCAGAAATGAGACAGTGTGGCTTCCCTTTCATGGAAGTCGCAGACAGTGCACAAGTCGCGCTAGTCTAGTGACCATTACAAAGAATTGCAGGGTCCCTAGAGGAGCATATGACAGGAAGACACAACCAGGTCTAAGAGTAAGAAATCTCAGCCCCAGTGATATTTAAACTGTTACCTGAAGGAGGTGGACAGTAGGAAGCAGGGGGGCACTCCAGACAGAGGAAACAGTACCTGGGAATGCTCAGAGCCTGGAAAAAACACAGTACACATAAGAAACTGAAAGAGGCTTAGTATACGCTGAAGCCTGTAATGAGGGGGGAATGGTGCAGGGTAAGACTGCAGGGGAAGGCCAGGTTTTAGGTTTTATTCTAAGAGTATAAGATACCACTGTTTTAAGCACAGAGATGGGTGGTAAGAAATCTGCATTTTTCAAAGATCCTCTGGTTGCAAAGTATTGAATGAATTGGAGGAAAAGCAACAGTGGGTGCTATGAAGGTTGTTGGGAGACTGTTGGGAGGCTGTTGTGGTTAGACAGGAGAGAAATCATGGTTGCTGCACTGAGAAGCTGACTGTAGGGATGAAGAAAAAAATTTGAGATGTTTACGTAGACTCGATAGATCTAGGGAAATAATTCCATAAAACAAATGAGGGAGAAGGAAAAGTCAAGGATGACTTTCAGGTTTCTCACTTAAGCAGCTGGTGTGATGGTGCTTGTGCCATTTACTGAGGTAGAGAGCAGTGGAGGAGGAGCGGGTTTTGTGGGGAAGTTGCCAGTTTCACTTCTGGACACGTTGAGTTGCATGTGCCTGTGAGACATCCAAGCAAAGACATCAAGGGGACAGTTAGAGGCAAGGATATGAAGTCCAAAGGACAGGTACAGGCTGAGATGGAAATGTGGGCCTCATCAACATAGAAATGTTCGTAAGAGTACAACGGATTACCTGAGGAGACAATATGAAGTAAGACAAGAAGAGAACTTAATGCAGTACCTTGGAAGCACTGCTTATGTGTAAAGCTTATGTGCTGCAAATTGGAACATACTTGGTTGTTTGAAAATTTTTAAGTATTCATCCATAGAACAGACATTTTTTAAAGCACTTCCTGTGTGTTAGGTGCTTGGTGGTAAGCAAAACAAACACAGTCCTTTCCCTATAGGCTGATGTGGAAGCCAAGTATAAACAATCATAGAAATAAATACCATAAAATTATAAATTGTAATACAGGTATCCCAACTTTCTGAAAGTTCACATTATCCCCCTTTGCCTTTACATGAGACCTACATTGCTACCTGTTTTCACTAACCAAAAGAAATCCAAAGAGGATTTTTACTTAACAAGAAAAGTGGTTACTGTACTAATATAGGTCTTTCATAAAAGTGGAGTAAGTGGTGTAGGTAATGCAAACTTTCAGGAAGATGGAGATACCCTTTACACCATTTTGGCTTACAAATGGTTTCACAGGAATGCTCTACTTTCAGATAACGGGAAACCCATAATACTACAAAAAATGTATACAGTGGTATGGGGAAGCAAGGGTACTGTTGATGCAGGAGAGAAGACAGGCCTCTGTGAGGTCACATTGAAGCTGTAATGATAAGCTGGTGTTTGCTGGGTGAAGAATGTAGAAATAATGTTCCAAGCAAGGGCATCAGCAAGTGTAAAGGCAGCAAAGACCTGGGCAAATGAGAGAGCAGGAAAAAAGCATGAAGAAGGTAAGAGAGAAGATGATTGGACTTATGGGAGGTGAGACTGAGAAGATAGGGCAGGAGGTTGAAGGCAGGAACGGGAAAAGGAGAGGTGGGACAGAAGATAGGACAAGAAGAAGGTATGACCAGGAAGACAGTGGGGCAGGTAGGATTGTAAGGAAAGTAGGAATGTAAGAAGATAGGACAGGTGGGACTAAGAAGATGGTAGGACATGTAGGACCAGGAAATAAGCAGGACCTAGAAGAAAGGACAACCAGGAAGAACATAGTTTGCTGTAAGCTCGGGGTGGTTGGTATGTGAGAGAGAGAAAGCTGGAGAGGTAGGTTTGTGCTACATTATCTTGACCACAAAGGTCATGCTGAGGTTCCAGATTTTGTGCTTTTTTGGAAAGTATGTAAAGGTTTTTAACAGGAGTGGCCACACTCAAATTGCATGGTGAAAAGATTATTCTGGTAGCTGTGAGAATGGATTAGCAAGGCAGAAGCCAAGATGAGGAAAATGGTTAGGTTATTGTCTATTAACTTGGTCCTAAGGGGAGAAAGCAGAGATAAAAAGTTACATTTAAAAAAAAATTTCTGAAAGCATTGAGAGGTTTTGGTCATATATCAGTTATGAGGGCCTAGGGATGACTGCGGGGCTTCTGGCATGAGAAGCTGGACAGCTGCTAGTCCATAACGTGGGGTGACAAAGGTTACAGAAGGAGCAGATTCACTGCTGGAAATGGACGCACTGTTGAAGACCTAAGTTCTGATATTGAGATGGGTGGAAAGAGGGAGAGTGCTCTGGATTTTCACAGATCATTTGTAGGGCATGTCACCTACTGCAGGTGGTCAAGACTCAACTGTTCATTGGGTCTGAAGCGATGGCTTTTCTCAGCTCTGTTATTCTGGGTTTGGGCCCTAGGTGTCAGTATGAACCAGACTCCAGAGACAATTGTGGCCTCACACCCTTTATGGATGCAATTCAGTGTGGATACATCAACGTAGCCAGGCTGCTCCTTGAAAAGCATAAGGTATAGTAATGGTTTGGTTTTATTCCTTTGTTATTTCCTATGAGTTTTAGGTCATGGGATAAACAGAAGTCATAGTTATTCGTATCCTGGATTCAAATTCCTGCACTGCCATGGTCCCCACGTGGGGCCCATTGACCTCTTTGAGCATCAGTCTTTTTATGTGTAAAATGCTGATAAATTTAAATTCTTCAGAGGGCATTCTAAGGGATAAATAATATAATGTACATAAAGCAATTAGCAAAGTAAGATTTCAATAAACAGTGGCTGTTTTATAGTAATAACAACAAACTCCCCATGGAGTGCACCATTAGCACACTTTAAAGCAGTGGTCCCCAACCTTTTTGGCACCAGAGACTGGTTTTGTGGAAGACAGTTTTTCTACAGACAGGACCAGGGGAGGGGGTGAAGGGAGGGTGGGGAACAGGAGGCAGAGCTCAGGCGGTAATGTGAGCAAAGCTTCCCTGCCCTTGCCTGGTTCCTAACAGCCAGGGGTTGGGGGCCCCTGCTTTAGAGCATTAAATCTTAACCATTTTGATTGTTTGTTTGTTTGTTTACAGTCTTTTAAGAATCTGACAAAAGCTATTAACATCATCCCAGAAAAATGCACATGGGCTATGTGCCCATAAAGTTTAGCTAATATGTCAGAAGATCTGTGAACCCAGGTTTCTCTGCTTCTTATTTTTGTTCCTATCTCTTCCCAATCTATTAGGCTTGCATTTCTGCTGAGGATTCCTTGGGGGCCCAGGCTATACACAGGGCAGCAGTCACTGGGCAGAATGAAGCCATCCGATTCTTGGTCTCTGAACTTGGCATTGATATAGACATGAGAGCAACATCAACCCACCTCACAGTACTTCATTATGCAGCTAAGGTTTGTTTTTTTCATGAGGCTGTCTGTGGTTCCTTGGGCTTGCCTTACTCCACTAATGAACAGCTCCACAGCCTTTTTCCCTGGCTCCATCTCAGTGGAAGAAAGAAATTGCTCATGATATGCTCCCAAAATGTTCATGATTCTGAATCCCTGTGTCCCTTTAAATAGAAATCTGCCTTTTTATTTGTTGCTAGGTAGAAACTGAAAACACCCCTTTTTCCATAAAATGCCCAGAGTTTATATTTCCTCCAGCCCTTTTTTGTTTTCAAGAATAGTGCTATTTGAAGCTATAAAATTCCATTGGGTCAAATTCCTAGCTCTCTATACCTAAGTAGATTTCAGAAATTAAAATTTCTTTAACTAAGGCAAGGGAATTGCATTTACTGGCCTCTCCAATGTATAAAATATTTAAGACATGCAAAAAGTTTTCACTATAAAAGCAGCTGCTTATATCCTCCCATTTAAATGCTAGGCATCTTTTGCTTATTGTCTTTAACATAATTGGCTACTTTCCTTTTCTTGTTTTTCTAGCAACAAGAATAAATATATTCTGGCGAACTACACATTCTTGCCTGCACTCCCCTATGAGAAAGTAGATAGATAAATAAGGGTGGGCTATGAGTGTGATCTGTGGCCACAGGGGCAGGAGAGTGGGACACTGTTGGGTCCACCCACAGGAAAATTGAACCTCCAACCTTGATTTTAGTCTCACCACACACTAATGGACTAATTGGCAAGATAAAAGGTATATGAATTACCTCATGAATGATAATGCCAGCTATAGTAAGAATCCTATCCAGGAGAGGTGACCATCTTTTCTAGTTTATTTCTGCCCTAAAGATTATAGCAAAGCATGTATGTGCTTGAGATAATTTGGAATTATATGTTCACAAGCAATCACAATAATTACACTCATTACACTGAAGGAAATCCAACTGTTTTAGTTGATAATTTGGCCTACAAAGTTGACTATCTATATTCTAACAACTGAATATCACCAAAACCTATCTTTAATGATTTATTCTGGAATTTGAGGGTGATGTAATGAGTTTTCCTTTAGATATGAAAATTTAGCTTTAGCAGTTGAGTATTTTAGAAAAAGGACCTAACATATATATACACACTGTTGTTTATGTTTAAAGGTCCTTGTCATGGTGATAACAAGTTTATTTCAACTCTCAGGAAGGACACGTGAGCACAGTTCAGATGCTCATATCCTTGGGTGCTGACATCAACTGTAAAGATGAAAGAAATCGATCAGGTATGACTTCTGTGTGCCTTGGAAATTATCAGTCAGTGGAATGTAAACAATACATGGACTTTTAAAAACATTTTTTTTACAGATGTACATTTTTTTTTAATCCTAGCTAATACTGAGCTAATACTAGCTAGCAACTTCCTTAAAATAACATCTGTGTTTTCAAAGCTATAGAACTATTACTGTTATCATGGCAATGATGGTGACTACTGTTCATTACTACTGCTGTTACTATTATTGTTTTTGTTTTAAACTGCAATAATATATGTGACATAAAAGCACTTTCTATTTTCAGCCATGATGCTACTAGCTATCCAGGTATTCATTCTATAGATTCTTCATAGGTCATCTCTCTTTGAAGTGTATGTAAAAACTGTAGCCATTACAATTTTCTTAATTTAGGGCTCAAAAGGGTATTGTCAGAGCTAATTGTTTAAACTTGGACTTTAGAATAAACCTCAGTAACATTCTCTGCACCATTCTTCAGGAGTTTAGTGGGAGCTTCATGATGCTTCAAAGACTCAGAATTAAAAAAAAAACAAAAGCCTCATAGATAACTAACTACTCACTCCCCCGCCACAGAGGGTGGTCACTAAGTCCAGGGACACAGATTTCTCCTAAAGATGAGAGCAGAGCCAGAGTCCCTCTAGTGCTAATTTCTAACCAAAACAGGAAGATTTGTCAGCTGTTTTTGTTTTATTGCTTTTTGGGGGGTCAGGGGAGGGATTTGGTCACATTATTCTTACTTGGGGTGATATTTTTACTTACACAGAGATTTCACAAAACTTTGAAAATGTTTTCTGTACCATTTGAAGTCTCCTATTTCTCATAAACTTGCTTTGTTGCTTTAGACAAGTCTCTTAAATCTTCTCCAGTTGGTCTTGTTATTTTTAAGCCATTTCTAATCCAATCAGGTTAAAAGGGAGAATGTTTTGATCTCATATAGGCAGGCATACGGGCAGATTATGGAAATATAAAACCTGTACTATTGAAAGAATCAGTATTTTCGTTAGGAGCAACCTACCAACCAGGTCAGTATTGCTTTGGGGATCATGCACTAAGTTCATGTGACTTCTGTCTCTACCTAGCTCTGCACCTGGCCTGCGCAGGTCAGCATGTGGCCTGCGTCGAGTTTCTTCTGCGATCTGGGCTGAGGGACTCTCCAGATATCACGGGCACCCTGGCTCAGCAGCTCACACGGAGCACAGACATCCTTCGGTGCTTCAGCCACAGTGTGACAGCATGAAGCTGTTTCTAAACAAAGGCAGTAAACTCATGGTAACTTCTGTCCTGCTGCTTAGTCTTTACCAGGTTCAGTGAAATCTCTGCCCTCCTTCTCCTACACTCTCCACAGCATCTGAAATTTGCAGAAGATGTGGACACTGGCTGCCTAGCTGGGGGCAGGCACACTCAGAATGTCTCCTTACCTGCATTTCATCGTGGCCTTCAAGTAAAATAGGTGTTTGTGAAGTCAGTGTCTGGGCTCCTTAGAGAAGCATGTAATGTGTGTGAATATAATGTAGTATACATACTTTTATATATGTATGTTTGTATGTGTGTGTGAAATGTTTTATAGTAAATATTATATGGTTAGGCAATAATAACATTAAAAATATAACAGATTGCTATTAACTTGAACCATAAATAATTGGCCTGTTTACTTTCTTTCATAGGCATTTTCTTGGTTGTTACAATGGTTTTAGTTGTAGCCAGGAAAGAAGTGCTTTAACCTGTTTTATTTACAGACATTTGCAAGGAATTAATGAAAACATTTCTGTATTCTAAGCACTGCTAGTTAAGCTATGCTTTGATCTTGGGGTTATTATTTTTTTTATTAGACACGTTCTATATTTAGTCCCTTAGGATAATAAATACACCTACAAATGCATCTAAGATATTTTCAGAACTTTTCTATTACCTCAGCAAGGAAGGGGGTATGTTGTTGAAGCCTGCAGGGCACGTTTGTCCCATGCCATCTGCCGCTGAAGCCTGTGACTGTGAAGGAATGAACACTTGATGTCGTACCTTTTAAAAAATTTGTAGCAATTTAAACATATTAAAAATAGGATGAGTCCTCAGGTATTTGGATTCTTTTCCTTTTTGGGGGTTGGGGGGATGATTTTCTCTGACTTGCAGAGGATAGTAATTAGTCCAAGTCAATCTATAGAAAGATCAACTACATTCATCACAAGCAAGGCCTGGTCCCCATGTTCGGTGTAATCCCTTAAGAGCTTGTCACATACCCAGCTATTCTCGGTGGTGTGCTGGGCTAGGTGAACAGCCAGAAATGCCAGTTCTTCTTTATTATTCCCAGGCATTACTGGCTGAGTCTTGTCCCCAACAATCAGGTAAACATCTGGCAGTAACATAACTTGATTATATAATCGTGAGACCTCTATGACATACATACTGCATCTGCGCTGATTCGAGCTGGAGTCACGGTGGCTTCAAAGATGTCTGTGTCTCTGCCCCTTGGGTATGAAGACAGCCCTGTTATGTGCAGGTGGGATAAAGATCAGTCTGGTGCTGGCTTCAGTGTATGTGTGAAGCTGCTGTTAATTTGCAATGACTACGTGTGAGACCCATTCACAAATGCAGCCTTGCTTCTACTGTACCCACTAGTACTAGTTCACTACCGGGCAGTAATGAGGAAATATCTGATTACACGTTTGTTCCCAGGAGTTCCAGAGATGGTAGTAATGATGATAACATCAATTGTGACAAAGAGAGTAGTGCTAATATAATAACCATCTTACTGTAATAATGTATTAGGAATGCTAATGACAATAGTGATAATAATTAATGTTATTTCCTACTTCTAGTTATAGGTACTTTTCTCAGTTCTTTGAGTCTTAAAAGTCACCCCATTGAGGCCTTCCCAGACCACCCAATCTAAAATTTTGTTCCCTTCAGCATTTTATATCTCCTTAGCTTTTTTCTCCTTTGTGATTACCACTATAAAGTATACTATAAATTTTGAGTTACTTCATCTTGTTTCTTGTCCATCTCCGCACTAGAATGTCAGCTTCTGGGGCAGGGCTTTTGTCTCTCTTGCTTACTTACTAAATCTGCAAGCCCGGAACAGAGCCTGGCACATTGTGATGTTTGAAATTATTATATGATCAACAAGTGAATGGTATCAATTCATGTTTCTTGAACACTTACTATATCCTAGATTCTTTGCTAAGCACCTTACCTAGATGGTCTCATTTTATCCCTTGGCCCTTGCACAATGCAGCCCCTCCTATTTATTGGTCCATCCCAAGCATCTTTTCTCACCCAGCATCCCTTAAAGGGGCTACCCTCGGTTCCATCAGCTCATAGGCACTACTCAATCCACTGCAATCCAGTTTAGCTGCTACTCTGTGTAAAGATTTTCTCTATCAGGTTACCAGAGACTTCCCAATAACCAAATCAAGTAATACAGTTCTAGCCACGTTACTGATCCATTCATTTTAATTATCCATCACTCCCACCTTCTAGAAGTTTTTTCTTCTTGCCTCCAATAGCATTCCCCTGGGCTTTTCTTTCTGACTGTTCTTTTTTTGTCTCCATAATGTCCTGTAAATGCTAGTGTGCCTGCTTCTGTCTCCAGCTCACCATTGTCCATATTCTGTGTGTGCTCCCAGAGCCATCTCATCCATTCTCCTCATTTTACCTGCACCCTAATGCTGGTGACACTCCAGTCTCTAACCTTTATTTTCTACTGCCTGCTGTACATTTTTTGCATAGATCTTCTCAGACTATCCCACACTCAATTCATTCAAAACCTAGGCTTCCTCTTAACCTGTTTACGTGTGTGCCCATGTTTGCTGCCTAACTTGATGACACTGCAAGTCACCCGGTCTCCAGAGTTGGAAACCGTGAATCTGTGACTCTTACTCCAGCAGGAAGCTCTGCTCAGTCTATTACGCTGCAGCCCTACTAAGACTCCCTGGTTCTAGCCTTCAGACTTTTGTCCAGACCACTGTTGTGGCAGCTTCCTAACTGTTCCTCCTATTTTTTGTCTTGTTCTCTTCAAATCCATCCTCCACACAGCTCTGAGCTCCCACTCACATGACCAAGTGCAATGAGTTGTGGGGGGCTCACCAAGTATCTCCTCCAGAGAACACACCTGCTCACTCACTGGGATTTTCAGTGCCCTAACAAAGAGTCATTTCCTCAGAGCTTTTAGCTGGTCCTGA
This sequence comes from Tonatia bakeri, assembly GCA_004024845.1. Lineage (NCBI taxonomy): Eukaryota > Metazoa > Chordata > Mammalia > Chiroptera > Phyllostomidae > Tonatia > Tonatia bakeri. Next base: position 304,965 of record PVIA01000522.1, on the reverse strand, counting down.
AAGAGCACCTGATCCACTGTGACAGTCTGTTCCTGAGACTGATCAAGCAGAAGTCCTGGGAAGAGATACAAATAGTAAGAACTGTAAATATTTGAAAATGGCCAGGATCTGACATATATCAATTACCAAGAAATATTTACAAGACAGAAAAGGGAGGAACTTCCAGCCAAGATGGAGGTGTAGGTAGACACACTGTGCCTCTTCACACAACCAAAAGTACAACAACAAATTTAAAAACGAAAAACAACCAGAACTGACAGAAAATCGAACTGTATGAAAGTCTGACAACCAAGGTGTTAAAGAAACATTCATCCAGATGGGTAGGAAGGGCAGAGACAGGCAGCTGGGTGGAAAGGACTCTCAGCAAGGTGGTGGCTGGTGGACTGGGTGGTCCCACACTCAAGCATAGATAAACCAGGAGGAACAACTGGGGAGCAAGACAGACCGAGCAAACCAGGGTTCCAGTATGGGGAATAAAGCCTCCAACCTCTGATTGAAAACACCTGTGGGGGTTGAGGCAGTGGGAGAAACTCCCAGGCTCACAAGAGAGTTCTTTGGAGAGACCCACAGGGTCCTAGAGTATACACAAACCCACCCACCTGGGAATCAGCGTCAGAAGGCCCAATTTGCTTATGGGTAGAGGGGGAAGTGACTGAAAACTGACTGAGAGTGGAGCAAGCAGCATTCTTTTCTCTTCGTCCCCTCCCCCACATACAGCATCACAACGCAGCAACGTGGGTTGCCCCGCCCTGGTGAACACCTAAGGCTCCACCCCTTACTACAAAACAGGTGCACCAAGACAAAAAAAAATGGTCCAACTGAAAGATCAGATCAAAGCTCCAGAAAAAATACAACTAACAGATGAAGAGATAGCCAACCTATCAGATGCACAGTTCAAAACACTGGTCATTAAGATGCTCACAGAATTGGTTGAATTTGTTTGCAAATTAGATGAAAAAAATGAAGGCTATGCTAAGTGAAATAAAGTAAAATGTACAGGGAACCAACAGTGATGGGAAGGAAACCAGGACTCAAATCAACGGTGTGGACCAGAAGAAAGAAAGAAATATTCAATCAGAAAAGAATAAAGAAACAATTCAAAAAAAGGAGAGGCTTAGGAACATTTAGGACATCTATAAATGTTCCAACATCCAAATCATAGGGTGCCAGAAGGAGAAGAGGAAGAGTGAGAAATTGAAAACTTATTTGAATAAATAATAAAGGAGAACATCCCCAATCTGGAGAAGGAAATAGACTTCCAGGAAGTCCAGGAAACTCAGAGAATCCTAAAGAAGTCAGAGCCAAGGAGGAACACACCAAGGTACATCATAATTACATTACCCAAGATTAAAGAGAAGGAGAGAATCCTAGAAGCAGCAAGGGAAAAGGGGACAGTTACCCACAAAGGAGTACCCATAGACTGTCAGCTGATTTCTCAAAAGAAACCTTGCAGGCAAGCAGGGGCTGGAAAGAAGTATTTGAAGTCATGAAAAACAAGGACCTACATCCAAGATGACTCTATCCAGCAAAGCTATCACTTTAGAATGGAAGGGCAGATAAAGTGCTTCCCAGATAAGGTCAAGTTAAAGGAGTTTATCATCACCAAGACCTTATTATATGAAATGTTAAAGGGACTTATCTAAGAAAAAGAAGATAAAATGTATGAACAGTAAAATGACAACAAACTCACAGTTATTAACAACTGAACCTAAAACAAAAACGAAGAAACTAAACAAACAACTAGAACAGGAACAGAATCATAGAAATGGAGATTACATGGAGGGTTATCAGCTGGCGAATGGATGGGGAGAGAGGGGGGAAAGGTACAGAGAATAAGTAGCATAAATGGTAGGTGGAAAATAGACAGGTGAAGGTTAAGAATAGTTTGGGAAATATAGAAGCCAAAGAATTTATATATATGACCCGTGGACGGGAACTAAAGTGGGGGAATGGATGGGAGGGGGTGCGCAGGGCAGAGGGGAATAAAGGGGAGAAAATGGGACAACTGTAATGGCATAATCAATAAAATATATTAAAATGTTTTTAATAGAAAAGGGATTACAAAATGAAAAAAATGACAAAATTCAGACTAAAAAGAAAAAGAGAAATTTTGTGAAGGAAGTCCAGGTGATGAGATACTGAGGGTCAGGCACTAAAGTCAATTTAATGGTGGCATTGCTAGAATTTACGAACAGGTGGCAGATCAAAGAAATTGTCCCTTTTATTCTTCCAGACTTTTTTATGGCTCATTGTAAAATACACAAGTAAAGGAGAAAACAAAAATAACCTGTAATTCCATTACTCAGAGGTCACCACTTTTTTTTCTCCTAGTCTTTTAAATGTATATAGTTCAGATGATGCTACCTATGCAGTTTTCCCCCAATGTTACATTGCAAACATATCCTGATGCTCTTCAAAACTTTGTGAACTGTTATTTTATATTTTTTTAATATTTTATTTATTTTCAGAGAGAGGAGGAAGAAGGAAGGGAGGGAGAGAAACATCAATTGTGAGAAATACATCAATCTGTTGCCTCTCGCGCACCCCCAACTGGGGACCTGACCCACAACCCAGGCTTGTGCCCTGACTGGGAATCGAAACAGCAACGTTTTGGTTCACAGGCCGTCACTTAATCCACTGAGCCACACCAGCCAGATGCTGAACTGTCATTGTTAACTCCCTAGTACTCCACCATATTATTGTCTATATTTAGTCTTTTATGTTATAATCATTGGGGGTTTTTTTGTTTGTTTTTTTGTTTTAAAGCAAGCATATAGGGGGTGGGGACTGAAGAAAGGCTGTTGGATCCCATCCCCAGAATGTCAGGGCTGAGCAAGGGACTGGAGAAATGGTGGGGCTTGTGCAGGCCTCTCTGCTCTTTAATGCATCAAGTGCTGAAGAAAGAGAAATACATAAGGTAGTTTGACAGGATAGATTTTGTAGAAAAGATGACACATGGAGAAGATCCAGTGATAGAAGGAAACTGGAGCAATGAGAGAACAAAGGCTCATTGATGGGGCAGGCCCAGCAGGCATTTGGGGGAGGCTGAGCTCCTGGTACAGAGGGAACATTTGGAAGGGGAGAAAGGCTGAAGATATGGGAAAGTTTCAGTTGGAAGCCACCCCCATATTTCACTTAACATCACTATTTGGAGGGTGTGGGACTTATGGAACATGCATGTTATTGGGTTGGCCAAAAAGTGTGTTTAGTTTTTTCTGTAAAGTAAAAGACACACTTTTTATATTTACCTATAACTTTATTGCTTTGGGTATTTTGAGTACATTGGCTTGTAGTGGGGGGAGGCCAGGAGTGCTGCTAAACATCTTCCAATTCATAACACAGACCCTCAGCAAGGAACTATTTGGCCAAAATATCAATAGTACCAAGCAACTTCGCAAACTAATTTTCGAATGTTTGATCAGTCACAGCACCTTTTCTACACACTGCACAAATCTTTTTTGTGTTTCAGTTGCGTTTTTACCTTTCTTGAAATAATGAAGCATAATACACTAAAATGTTGTATATTTTCTTCCAAATTCAGTATTAAAATGGCTGCACAAAAATTCACCAATTTTGATAAGTTTTTAAAATGCACGATGATGTGACGATGCTATGACAGCTGTCAGAATACAGTCTAACAAAATTGTTTCAAATGAAGTTAAAGATAACTAAGCACTACTAGAGCCATTGTCTGGGAAAAAAACTAAAGAACTTTCTTGGTCAACCCAATACAATTTCTACGATAATGAATATCTGATAGTCTTTAGATTTCTTAAAATTGCTTTCATGAGCCAGCAAGGGTGTGGAAGGGATCAAAAGCCAATTAGAGTGAGGTGATTTTTTTTTTAAGAAAAAAAAAAAGGTAGACGTGAGGGCTAACCTCTGACCTTAGCTGAACTGGAAGGACTTGCCTGGTGTGTGCATGACAAAGCTTTTTACAACATCCCTGAGAAAGGGAATTCATTGTATAATGTGGACAGGCCTAGGTATTCCTGAGAAAAACACAGGGGAATAATTATGTCAGCCACCAGGTTCTGCCACTGCACCTTATCTGGCCCGAGTGCAGGCATTTCAGCCAGCCTTCGGTATCAGCCAATCTCCTGTTGCTTCTTCCCAGGCTGGCAAAGGCTCAGTGCATAATCACGGAGGAGAGGTACATCTGGGGCACTTCAAACAACACAAAGAAGGCTGCAGTGCTAATTAACTCTTGCACAGGGTTTTACGGCTTCAGAGACCTTCACAGAGTGGGGGCGAGGCAGTAGACGTTAGTTATCAGTGTAGACTATGGACCAGCACTGTCTGCCAGCATGAGCATGGCTCCTCTTCAAACTGAAGCAATTAGCAGAATCCAGTTCACATCCAGAAATCTTGCTCTAAGACAGCCTTGGAAATGTAGTTTATAACTTGAATGCTTTTGCAATGTAGGAAATCATAAATGGAGGTTGGAGTGGATCTTGAGTGCAATGTCTGCCCACCAGACTTGGAATTGCTAAAATCTACCTTCTATGAAAGTGCTGATTCCTCCTCCACACCTTCACCAAAGCTGCGTGCTACCACTCTTCATTTCTACTAACTTGATATAATGTTTCATTGATTTAGTTTTGTATTTCTTTCATTGTGAATCAGATTGAAGATCTTTAGATTTGTTTGTTGGCCATTTTTATTTCTTCTTCCTATTTTTATCTATATTAGTAAGTCACTACCTAGTAGTAAGCTACCTCAAAACTCAGTGACTTACAGCAACAACTTAATTATTTCTCAGAGTCTGCAGATCAGCCTGGTAATTTTGCTGATCCTAGCTGAGCACAGCCTACTGGCTGGGCTCACTCATGCATCTGTGGTCAGCTGGTGGGTCACTCGAGCTGGCAGGCTTAAGATGAAGCTGACTGGCTTATGTGGTTTCTTCCTCTGTTAGGCTGGCTCAGGCTTATTTTTATGACCATGGCAGGGGAAAGAGAAAGACTCATGTCCTTTCCTGTTCTCTGCTCTCTTTGAGCAGATACTCCCATCCTATTAGCCAAGCTCAGCATCAGTGTGACAGGGCACCACCCTGTGCCTGGATACAGAGAGGCCATTGGTTGGGACCACTTATGAAATTCATATCTTGCATTATATGTCAACTGGTGTGTTGTATGTCTTGTTGATTTATAAAAATCCTCTTTATATTGAATTAATTATCTCTACACAAAATTCAGATAGTAACTATAAAATTGTTGGTATATATTTACAAGTGAAAAAAACAGACTACAGCATTACAGAAATAACCTATACATCTGCTTTTTAAAAAATGCCTTGATATGGAGGAGGCTAATAACTAAATGCTTGGTGTGGGAAGACACAAACAAGGATCAGGTGGGGTATTTCTGGTTTGATTACAGTCTGTGATAACTTTAAGGCAGCTCTCAGAGTTTTAGAGCTTCCCTTGGGGCCAGCTTATAGTATGCATAGACCTTATTTTCCCTGTTTTGTTGAAAATCCACAACAACTAAGATCCAGGTATATGTAAAAACCCAGGGAGAAAACCCACCTTGCAGTTAATCCTGCCTCTGGGAATATCACCCTGGGTGTCTCACACTCTTCCCATGCTTAGCTAACTCAATTTTACTATTTAATGTTAGACAAATAAAAATCACTCAGTATGAGAGGTGTGTAAATAAAGAAAAACATACACTCCAAAAAATAGTTTCTTCTCAGAGATTCCATGGCACTCTATTCACACTTTTTTGGTAGCCTACATTAGAATATAAATTCTCCATAACTAAGACGTAAAATAACAGAGGCATAAAACACAAGTTTATTTCTCTCCGATGAAAAAGCCTGGGCAAAACCAGCCTGGGGTGAGTTAGGTCAGTGAGGCAGACTCCTGGTGGTTCTGCCATCTTGAGCACAGGGCCCTTTTTTCTGAGGTCCCAGATTGCTCGTCAGCCAATGATGGGGATCAGGGTAGAAGTCACACCCCTTTCTTAAGAAGGCAAATGTATCATTTCCATTCAAGTCCTATTGCCCACAGCTTAGCCCCACTATCCCAGAAGAGAAGTAAAGTTGCGGGGGGCAGTTAGGGTCTCTGCCACATGTCCTTAGCAGAAACACACATTCACTCCTTAAGCTCAGGCTTTCAAGTTCTAGAGAGCAGAGCGTGCCGCTTATTAAGACTTTTGAAGTTGTGAGGGACACGAGGCCATCTCTGAAGATGGTGTCAGGGTGAGGAACAGTCTGCAGCCACACAGAGCTGAGTGTGGGTCCCTGCGCTAGTGCTTTCAGCCCTGTGACCTTGCGCAACTTACTTCAACTCCTTGCTGTTCGGTTCCTGTAAAAGGAGCAACAATGGCAATTGCTTCCCATGCTTAGTATGAGGATGCGATGGGCTAATGCCTGGGATGCCTGGCACCATGAATGTTAGCCTTTGGTGTCATTAATAACAATAGCACCAGCACCATCACCATTAACAGCAAGATTGAAAGGAAGGGCTGACACCAGAGTAGTTATAGAAGCACCATCGTTATTTCTTACCCCTTCCTTCCTCAGGAACCCCCCTCTTAGTGCCCAGGTGACTGCATTTTCTTTCTTTTTATTTTTTGAAATTATATTTTTAAAAATTTTTAAGTATATTTTATTGATTATACTGTTACAGTTGTCCCATTTTTTTCTCCCCTTTATTCCCCTCCGCCCTACACCCTCCTTCCACCAGCATTCCCCCTCTTAGTTCATGTCCATGAGTCATACATATAAGTTCTTTGACTTCTCCATTTCCTATACTATTCTAAACCTTCCCCTGTCTATTTTTGCTTACCATTTATGCTTCTTATTTCCTGTACCTTTCCTCCCATTCATCTCCCCACTCCCCTGATAACTCTCCATGTGATCTCCATTTCTGTGATTCTGTTCCTGTTCTAGTTGTTTGCTTAGTTTGTTTTTACTTTTGTTTGTTTTTAGGTTCAGTTGTTGATACTTGTGAGTTTGTTGTCACTTTACTATTCATGCTTCTGATCTTCTTTTTCTTAGGTAAGTCCCTTTAACATTTCATATAATAAGGTCTTGGTGATGATAAACTCCTTTAACTTGACCTTATCTGGGAAGCACTTTATCTGCCCTTCCATTCTAAATGATAGCTTTGCTGGGTAGAGTCATCTTGGATGCAGGTCCTTGTTTTTCATGACTTCAAATACTTCTTTCCAGCCCCTGCTTGCCTGCAAGGTTTCTTTTGAGAAATCAGCTGACAGTCTTATGGGAACTCCTCTGTAGGTAACTGTTTCTTTTTGTCTTGCTGCTTTTAAGATTCTCTCCTTCTCTTTAATCTTGGGTAATGTAATTATGAGGTGCCTTGGTGTATGCTTCCTTGGGTCCAACTTCTTTAGGACTCTCTGAGCTTCCTACACTTATATGTCTAGTTCCTTTGACAGATTGAAAGTTTTCCTTCACTATTTGTTCAAATAAGTTTTCAATTTCTCACTCTCCCTCTTCTCCTTCTGGTACCCCCACAATTGAGATATTGGAATGTTTAAAGTTGTCCCAGAGGTTCCTAAGGCTCTCCACATTTTTTGAATTCTTTTTTTTAAAAGATTTTATTTATTTATTTTTAGAGAGGGAAGGGAGGGAGAAAGAGAGAAAGAGAGAGAGAAATATCAATGTGCGGTTGCTGGGGGACATGGCCTGCAACCTAGGCATGTGCCCTGACTGGGAATCGAACCTGCGATGCCTGGTTCGCAGCCCGCGCTCAATCCACTGAGCTACACCAGCCAGGGCTGAATTCTTGTTTCTTCATTTTGTTCTAGTTGAATGTTTATTTCTTCCTTTGGCTCCAAATCATTGATTTGAGTCCTGGTTTCCTTCCCTTCATTGTTGGTTCTCTGTATATTTTTCTTTATTTCACTTTGCATAGCCTTAATTTTTCCTCTGTTTTGCAACCATACTCATCCATTTCTGTGAGCATCCTGACGACCAGTGTTTTGAAATCAGCATCTGATACAGAGTTGGCTATCTCCTTGTTGCTTAGTTGCTCTTTTTCTGGAGTTTTGATCTGTTATTTCACTTGGGCCATATTTCTTTGCCTCAGTGTACCAGTCTAGGTGAATATTTCTTCTTTACCTTCTTGGTTGTTGGACTTCCATACAGTTCAATTTTCTGGCAGTTCTGGTTGCATTTTGTTTTTATATTTGTTGTTGTCCTTCTTTTGTTTGTGTGAGGAGGCACAGTATATCTACCTATGCTTCCATCTTGGCCAGAAGCCCCATTTTCTTTATCAAAAAGAAAATTTGGACTCAATCTTTATGCATGCCAACATGTTAATGAATGAAAAAAATAAAAATTTACCAATCCCTGAGAGAGACCCAAGATGGCAGAAGAGTAAGTGGAAGCTACACTAACCTCCTCCCAGGACCACACTGGAATTACAACTGAATCACAGAGAAATCATCCTGAATAACTGACTGAACACTAGCTGGAGAGAAGCTTTGTAACTACAGACAGATGGAAGAAGCCACATCACTACAACATGATTGGTAGGGAGTGCAAAGAAGGCACAAGAGGGCTGGCTGGACTCGCACAGGCAGCAGCTGAAATCCTGGAGGGATATTTCAACAGCCAGGGGCGTCCCCCTGAGAAGTGTGTGGTCTCAACCCCAACCATGGCTCCCCAGCCTGTAGCACCAGAACTTGGAAAGGCACCCAAATAACATACAGCTGTGAAAAGCAATGAGGTTTCTGTCCACAAGGGAGATATAACTGGAGACACAGAGAGCCTCATAAATTGCCAACACGCAAAATTCCATTTGCAGCCACTTACCCTGGGCTCCAGCAGAGGGAGTTTCAGAGTAAACTAGAGACACAGGAGGACAATCTGGGGCTGGTGGCACTAGTGAGAGAACTGAAGGAAGAGCCACCAGGATTCCTGTGCTGAGTCATTTCCCATACTGCAGAGGCCATCTTTCTCAGGCACAGCACTCTTCTCCAAGTGGCATCCAACTGAGGGGAAGCAATAGCCCCAACCACAGGAATTGCTCTGCCCCACCCTGTGGTGCTTAAGCCCTGATGCTGAGGAGTACAGCTGGAAGACATTCACTAATTAATCCTGTGCAGGGGTGTACAACCTTTTGTTGTCTCTGAGCTACAATGAAAGAAGAAGAGTTTTCCTGAGCCAGACATTAAATACACAAACACTAACAAAAACTGATGAACAAAGAAAAAGTTTAAGTAAATTTACAATTTTGTATTGGGCCGCATTCACAGCTATCCTGGGCCACGTTTGGCTCACAGGCTGCAGAAAGTGTGCAGGCAGAGGTGAATCTCTGGGAGGTCTGAGACTTTAGCTGACCCTCCCCTGGACCTGGTGCTGGTAAAAGCCAGCCTCATTGTGCAGCCTGGTTCTTTCTGCACACACTCAGGCCCAGCAGAGGGAGCCACAAGCTGTGGATCACTGATAGCTCCAAAGAGGTTTCCCAGGGCCAGCCACATGCAGGGTTTGACATAGGTCTGCAACAGAATCTTTGTAGATCTACCTAATACATAGAAACAAACACAAAGAAGCAGCCAAATGGGAAGACAAAGAAGCAGGCACCAAATGAAAGAACAAGAGAATTCTGAAGAATAACTAGATGAAATGGTGACAGCAATTTATGAGAGATTTGGAGTAATGATTATAAGGATACTCAACAGCATTAACAAAGCACCAGTTAAAAATAAAGAATGCAATATCTGAAATAAATAATACACTGGAAGGAATAAACAGGGTAGATGAAGCAGAGGACTGAATCAGTGATTTAGAAAACAAGGTAGAAAAAAAAATACCCAAGTAGAGCAGCAAAAAGAAAAAGAATTTAAAAAAATGAGGAGAGATCAATATACTTTTGGGACAACATGAAACATAACAACATTCACATCATGCAAATAGCAGAAGGAGAAGAGAATGAGCAAGGTTTGACAACCTATTTGATTAAATAATGACTGAAAACTTTCCTAATTTGGTTAAGGGAAAAACACAAGTCCAGGAAGTTCAGAGAATACCAAAGAAGTTGGACCCAAAGAGGCCTACACTGAGACACATCATAATTAAAATGTCAAGGCTTAAAGACAAGGAGAGAATCCTAAAAGCCTCAAGAAAAAAGCAGGTAGTTACATAAAAGGGAGCACCAATTACACTGTCATCTGATTTCTCAACAGAAACATCTCAGGCCAGAAAAGAGGGCTGTGAAATATTCAAGGTGATGAAAAACAAGGACCTGCAACCAAGGCTACTTTACCCAGCAAGGCTACATTTAAAATCAAAGGAGAAATAAGGAATTTCCCAGATAAGAATATGCTAAAGGAGTTTGTGAATACCAAATCAGTACTGCAACAAATGTTAAAGGGCTTGCTTTAAGAGGAAGAAGAAAAGAAAAAAAAGAGGAAAATAGTCTAACAATAAAATGACACTAAACACATATCTATCAATAATCACCTTAAATGTAAATGGCTTAAATGTTTCAACCAAAAGATATAGGATAGCTAAATGGATAAGGAACAGGACTCATATATATGCTGCCTCCAAGAGACACATCTCAGACTGAAAAATACACACAGACTAAAAGTAAAGGGATAGAAAAAGACATTTCGTACAAAAGGAAAGGGAAAAAAAGCTGGGGTAGCAGTACTTATATCCAATAAAATAGACTTTAAAACCAAGACTATATAAGAGACACAGAAGGTCGCTACGTGATGATAAAGGGAACAATCCAAGAGGATATGACCTTAGTAAACATTTACCAATCCCTGAGATCAAGTTATTAAATCAAATGAATGAAGTTCTCAAGATGAAGTTCATCATTAAAAATGTAAAGAAAGATTTTTAAAAATGTATTCCATCTGGGCCTTCCCTGAAGTCTTCATAATTGATTTTTCTGTCCTTTCTGTGACTGTCTTATAAATTTTCTTTCCTTTCAGCATCTCAAATAGGTCTGTTTTTTTCCATGTCCATTGTCACTACACCAGTTCCAGCCAGTGTCCTGTTGTTCCAGGTGCTGTGGCTACATAACATCTGACCCCAGAATTTAAGAGGGTAAAACACACTCATGGATTCTGTGGGTTGGAAACTGAGATAAGGCATGACAGGGGTAACTCATATCTGCTCCATGGTGACTGGGATCTCAGTCGTGTCTGATGATCCATCCTGCTCTTGTTTGGAGCCCAAGGTTTTCACATGGGCTCCTCCCAGAGGCTTCTCCATACAGACTGGTGTGAGCTTCACAGGGTGGAGGCTGGCTCCCAGGGTGAGCATATGGGATTGCGGGGAAGGGGTATGTGTGCATGTAGGCGGAAGCTGCTTGCCTTTCTTACCCAGCTGAGAATCAAGCACTTTCACTTCCCCATATGCCATTTGTCGAAGCTGATCAACAATTTGGGTTTGAGGTTTAAGGGGAAGGAAATAAACTCCGCCTCTTCACAGAGAGTGGTCAAGTTTTGAAACAGCAGGTGGGACCGGAAATAGTGTGTGACCACTTTTCAAACCTAGACTTGGCCACTCTCTTGCCTGAATTACTATAATAGCCTCTAACTGGTCTTGCTACTTCCACTTTTGTACTTCCCTTCATGTAATTCTCATGTAGCAGCCTGAAAAGGCCTATGACAGATTAGATCATGTCCCTTCCTGGCTCACAATCCTTCACTTGAGATAAAACTCAGTGGTAGGCTGCCTACAAGCCCACAAAGCTGAGCTTGCCTCCTGTACATCAGTATAGAGAGTACCTCTCTCTACATCACACTTCATGTCACAGACCTTCTTTCAGTTCCTCAAACAGACCAAATTTTCTTCTACCTCTGTCTTCCTGGAAATTTCTCTTCTTGCCTTGTCATGTGGTTTACTCCTATTGGTACTGGTCCCTGAATATCATCCCCTAGAAAAATCTTTCCTAACCCTAGTCTAAATGAGGCCTTTCTGTTGTAGTACTTTGTAGTATTTCTTCATGTAACTATTCATGATTGCTTGAATAAAAGTCATCTTTCCTAAAAAAACTGTAAACCTCACTGTAAGATCAGTGTTTATGTCTGTGGTTAGCATAGTGTAGGCCCTCTGTAAAGCTGTTGAATGAATGGACAGTATAGGCAAGGATTACTGCACAAAGAATGTCTCTACCCTCACGAATCTGGTCTAGGTTTGGACACCGAGCAGGAGCAGGCAGCGGCTGTGATAAGACAGAGGAAAGACAAGAAAGGGCAGACTGGGTGAACAGGCAGATGGGCTGACCAGATAGCCAGCCAACAACAACAAGCTAACCTAGCAGTCAACCACTTCTGCATCTAACCAACCACCAAACAAGTTAACCTGAGCGCCTCCACTGTCAACTCAGTCTTCACCAGCCCGACCTGCCTGCTGCCACCATGATGACGCCCCCGAGAGGAGCACTGGCATCTTTTTCCTTGGATCCTCAGAATTTGAAGATGGTCGCACATTCAGCACCAAAATTTGTGCTAAAAAGCACCACCAAGATGTCTCTAAATGAGCACTTTGCTTATATACTGAAAAACAAACAGCTGATGCCAGTGAATATTCTGGCTTCCATGCAGCAACAACTGGAGCTAGCCAGTGACAGAAAGAGAAAACTGGCCCTGCAAATGGAGAATGGACCCTCCATCTAGGCAGCATTAAAACTTAAGCAGACTTTACATGCAAGTCTGGACAGTGGCTGTGGAAGCGTATATGTCCAAGCTGTGGCTGGGCATCTGCAGGGTGGTGCCATGCAACTAAGAGTTTAAAGCAGCACCTGGGTAAGAGTAACATCCAGGCACCCTATAGAGGTCCTAGCCAGGCAAGTGATAGGAGGACAAGGCTTTCCCGTAATCCAGAGAGGCTTGCCCAGAGGAGGACTACATGGGGTTGTGCTACGAGAACCCTGCTTAGGGGCAGGATGTCACTCTGTGGTCGAAGCCAGCTCCTAGGTGGACAAGCCATAGCTCCCACAATGGGCTTAAAGAAGAGGTGGTGTTCGAAGTTGTGGAGGTCCTTAGGAGAGAGGCTCAAGAAAATGGAACTATGGGCCATGGAAGAATTGGTGGTAGAGGTAGGGGTATGATAGGTTGGGAAAGAGAGCTTTGGAGGCTGAGGCCGAGGCTATGGCTATGGACAAGGGAGAGGTGCTCTTGCTCTCACTATACTAACCAAGGAGCAGCTGGACAGCTAGCTGAATGCATACATGTAAAAAACAAAAGGACACTGGGATTCAGAGTTGGATGCCTACATGGCACAGACAAATCCCAGAAACATGATTAAAGCTTGCCTGCCCTTCTCTGAGAGCCTCTTGTTAAAGTTATCATGTCATAAAACCTTGAGATAACAAATGAGAAGAAACCTACCTGACCTCTCTCTCTCTCTCTCTCTCTCCCCCCCCCCACTCCCTCGCTCCCTTGCTCCCTCTCTAAATATTATCACAATAAGTTATGGACTTGTCACCAGTTTGTGCATTTGGTGTGTTTCTTTTACTTTTTTGATATTGTATTATATGAAACTTTTTTCCCCTATGACTTGGGTTTGGTTTCATTTTGTTGTTTTGGTTTCTTTTTCCTTCTTCAAGACTTCTCTTTGTGTATGTTGACCCTCTGTCCACCTCTGCGTCCTCTCACCTGCCATCCATGCTCTGACATTCTAACATTAACATCTCCTCTGTTTATCTCTGTACCCCTAAAAACTTCCCAGAGAGAATCCATCAATGTTCCTCCCTAATGCCTAGGTTTCTGAGATACGATTCTATTCTGTATCAAGCCTCTTAGAAGTATTAAAAAATCTGGAGTTCAAAAATGCACTCTGTCACATACAGTAAATTAGAAACACTGACCTAGCAACAGGGCTGCATAACAGGCTCTACATGGTAGCAGCTCTCATTTGAGGAAAGTTGCTACCATGTACATTGACACCACATAATGTGTGCTGGGTTGGGTATGTATACACTTTCTACCCTGGAATAGGATCTATAAACTTTCCTCTTAGTTTTGCATCACATATAAAGGGGCACAATTGTTTTGCCATATACCTGCAGTAGAGGGGGAAAAGCCACTTGGTTAAGTAGAAAGTTCAGAAGGGAAAGACATGAGGGAACTACAGCAGATACCTGCTAGAGAAGGGTCAAAAGATACCCATACTGAATGCAAGTCTTATGTTTATCCCAAACCAATCTTGACCTTCTTCATACATTGGCTTTATATGACCCTCTTATTTCCCTTGAAAGTTTAAGTTCAACCATATGCTGTCAACTATTTGAGTTTCAGTGGAATCTTGTACTGTATTTCCTGTTTACTATAACAAGAAATTGTTCTCTCAAATCCCCCCAGAAAAGAATATTGTCTAAAAGAGCAAGAGTTGTAGTGAACTGTGTGATGGATCTAGTGGATAAGGGCCTTGAAAAAGCTACTGTATACAGGAAGGACTATAGGAGACAGCTTCATGAGAGAAGTGGCATTTGGGCTGGGATTTGCAGGATGAAAATAATTATGACTTGTGGAGATGATGGGAAAGAGCCTTCTAAACAGAGTCAGCACAGCCCTGGCCAGGGTGACTCAGTTGGTTGGAGCACTGTCCCATACATCAACAGGTCATGGGTTTGATTTCCAGTCAGGGCACATGCCTAAGTTGCAGGTTTGGTCCCCAGCTGGGGCCTGTATAGGAGGCAACCAATCAATGTTTCTCTCTCACATTGATATTTCTCTCTCTCCCTCTCTCAATATTAATTAATTAATTAATTAATTAAACAGAGTCAAAATCGAGGATGTGATATAATGAAATGGGGGTGTCAGGTGAATAGGGTTCCTGGACCCAGTCCCAACTTGGATTTGGGTTCTGCCACACCAAAAAACAATTCTCACACACCAGCAGGTGGTCTAAGATTTCAACTCAATTCTGACACTCTCTACCAGGGGATAGTGTTCGAGTCCACAGCAGAGGTTAAGGGTTCAGTCCCACTACTGCTCCACACACAGACATTCAGATGCCAACCACAAGTCCAGGCTCCAACCTCCTGCAACTCAGGATGGCAATTGCAAGTCCAGGTCATTTCCTGTACCTCTGACCAGCCAGCTTTAGATCAGAGATTCACACAACCTCTGAATCAATTAATTTGATTCAATTAATTCGCTAGAATGGCTTGCAGAATTCAGAAAACCTATTAACTCACTAGATTACTATTTATACAAATGAAAATAAACGGTACAAATCAATAGCCAGATGAAGAAATAGGGTGAGGTCCCCAAAGAAGAAGCTTGGGAAGCGTTCTTGTTCTCCAATGTATCAGCTCCAAAAAAGGGCCAATGAGCTGTTCCGGGTTTTATGGATCATGATGTAATCATGATTGACCAAGTTGTTGGCCACTGGAGACTGAACTCAACGTCTAGCCCCTACCCTCCTCCTGGAGGGGTGAGGGAGATGAGACTGAAAGTTCCAACCCTCTAATCATAGGGTTGGTTCTCCTGACAACCAGCTTTGGGCAGGATCTAAAGTCACTCCTTAACAAAAGACAGCTTTTTCACTTTCAGCACTTAGGACATTCTGAGGGTCTGGGGAACTGTGAGCCAGGAACAATTGGTGAAGACCCACTATTTCATAAATCACAATACTGCACCAGATAAGATGCAGTTCAATTTGAATTCCATATTAACAACAAATACCTTTTTAGTGTTGCACAGAATGTACTTATATTAAAGAAAGATTTGTTGTTGATCTGAAAATCAAATTTATGTAGGTGTGTCCTGTATGTTCATTTTCAAGGTCTGGCAACCCTGACTGAATCAGATGCTAACTCACATAGCAACCTTGCCTCTTCTGAGCAGTTGTCCACTAAGTGTACCACCACCTGAATATCTTGGTTTCTGGTCTCACAAACTCAGAAAAAATGGCATGAGAAGTCATTTGGCTCTTCTGTGGGCAGGCCTGTACATGACCCATCTCAACCCTGGCCACATTCCAGTAGCAAACCAGACAGGTTGCTCCACCCAGACCCAGGAGTGCTGGAAAACATCTTCCTGTGTTCCCAGAGCTCAGGCCCTCAGTAGTGAGCAAGAGCAGGTGGGTAGAATGGGAGGAAGGAACACAGCTTTGGCACCAGAGAACTCTGTGTTTAATTCACTATTCATGAGACCTTGGACCAAGTTACACAGTTTTCTTATTTGTAGAAAAGCCACAAGACCCACCTTGTAGTACTGTCAGTACAGTGCCTGGCACATAGAAGGTACTAGATGAAGAGTTGTTACTACAGTATTATTTTGTCTGTGACCTGTCATTAAAAGTATCTCCATGACTTGCTGTGTGGTGTTGGTTTCCCCAATAGCAACACAG
Source organism: Tonatia bakeri (assembly GCA_004024845.1). Lineage (NCBI taxonomy): Eukaryota > Metazoa > Chordata > Mammalia > Chiroptera > Phyllostomidae > Tonatia > Tonatia bakeri. The sequence continues at coordinate 288,678 of PVIA01000522.1, read as the reverse complement.
AAAGCAATATCAAAATGTTTCATGTCTTAGATTTTTCAATCGAAGAAACCATCAATTCCAGTCGAGGCTCAGCCGAGTTACTGAGACACTTAGACAAGTGTCTCAGAGAGCAGCAGCTGCCCTGCCCTCAGTAAACAGGGTATAACGTCCACAAATGTCACGTGGTTCCACATGACTGGATCAGCTGCATTTGCTACTTTTTCCAAATAGTTGGGAGATTTTTTCTTTCTTTTAAGTACCAGAATTGTGCCTGGGCTAGAATTTCAGTTTTTCACCACAATTGCCTGAATATAATCCAGTGAAAGAAAACCTGATAAATTTCTGACCTTTCTCACTAGCTTCAGTATCATGTGCAACTTCTCAGCGGGACTGAACTTACCCTCCAGAGATCTTACTTACTTTTTCCAGCACATATGACACCCCCGTAGTAGCAACAAAACACTCCCACTGTTCAGATTTCAGATGTTAATCTGGACCAAAAATGTTTTGCTGTGACAACAGGCAACCTGCTGGACCATATTTTCCCCCTGTTTTGCTTATTGGAGTTTTTGATTTTGAACTTGGTTTCATTATGCCATGTCAAGAAACCAGCTAAGGGGGCTCAGCTGGCCATGACCCTTTAGCAGGATGTAAGACCCTGTAACTCAGAATCTTCTGAGGTCAGCACTGTGTTATTGGGTGAATGTATCTTCACCATATTTTTTCAAGTGACAAGGGAGTGTGGGTGGGTTAGGAAAAGAAGCCACTGATGTGACATGAACCTCTCAGACATCTCAGCTTTGTAACCTATTGCAGCAACTTTGGCTAGCTTATTGGGGTAATCTTGCCTATCTGCTGGTGTCCAAGAATGGGGCAGGGGCTGCAATAAAAAATTCTCCCTGATCTTAGAGATAATACAGTTCCCTTTTAACTCAAAGATGAGGTGGTTCAATATGTAGGCAAATCATGCCCTTCAAAATGATTGGCCCATTAGAACTTCTAGAACTATTCTTCTTTACAAGTTAGTTTCAGTGAGAAGCAAGATACCATTCTCTAGTATAGAGAGTTCGGGGCAAATTACAATACAGATTGCTCCCCCCCCCCAGCAGTGTGGCAAGTAAATATGTTCAAGGCTATATTATAAGTGAAGTACCTAGTTCTACAGGAAGGCTCAAAAAATATCTTTGACAGGAATGAGATGAAGTTTATTATTTAGAGTATTTCCTTGGAACAGTATTTGAAAGGGTATTCCCTGAGAAAGAATCATGATGGCATTCTGTCTGCTCTGTGTCTCCTGAGGGAAGAGCAGGCACCCAGAGGGAAGGGGTGCCTTTTCAGTGGAGCCACATATGGGATGAGAAAAGATCATTAGGAGCCACTGAACCAACTCCCATGCCTCAAAATTGAGGGATACCTGGAAGAAACAGAGATTCACATTTAACTACTGTTGTTTTTTTTTTTAAACACATGAGAGCATTTCACATGATAACTGTTAATAAAAAGACCAGCAATGCCCTGGCCAGGTGGCTCAGTTGGCTGAACATTGTCCCATACACCAAAATATTGCAAGTTCAATCCCCAGTCCAGTTACATTTCTCTCTCTCTCTCCCCCTTCCCTCTCTCTAAAATCGATCAGCCTGTCCTTCAGTGAGGATTAAAGAAAACAACAACAACCAGCAATTAAGTCCATTTCCTCTTGTTATCTCCTCTAAGGTTGGTCACCATTCTTTCTGATAGCCAACTACAGTAAGACAAATATACACATAGGTTTCCTCTCAAATAAATAGCAAATAACAGATAGAAGGCAGATTAATGAAAGGAATTTTTACTTATGCAGATGAAAATACCTGCAGTGATTCCATATTTCCACCGAGGCAAAAAGGAGAAGCTATTTGATAGACAGTTGCTCTTTCCATCATGAGAGCTAGGGGACCTTTGAAGTCACACACAGAGCTGGTTTGAAATTGTTCAATTAGAAATTGTAAGCCCCAACTTCAACACAAGTTCTAAGAATTAGATTTTAATGAAATTCCTCCCCAAAAAAGTATTGCTGAAATGGGTGATTTCCATTTTTTTGTTGCTAGCCACAAAATTAATATAGAATTAAATTGAGAAAAATTTTTTAAAAAGAATAAAAGCTTAAAGAGTACACTTTAAAAGTTTACTCAAATAGGGAAATATACATATACATGTAGACAATGCAAACAATATAGAAATATGAACACAGAAAGGGAAAGTTCCCTATTTTCCTCCTTCCCACGTACAACCAGAGTTAATGGCTCAGTGGACAGCTTCCAGATCTCTGTGTGTGTCAAATCTAATACACACTGCAGGGAGGGTACAATTTAAAAAATGACTGTACTTAAGTACTTCCTTTTTGAAATTTACTTTATCTTTTCTCATAACTATATCTCAGACATGTCCATGCTAGTACTTTATATACATACTTTATACTTTGTAACTGCTGTGAAGGATTCCACTCAGTGGGTATAACTGCAAGTGAATATATTTTTAAGATTTTATTTGTTTATTATCAGAGATGGGAAGTGAGGGAGATGTCAGAGAGAAACATCAATTGGGTGCCTCTAGCATGTGCCCTGACCAGGGGACTGAACCTGCATCCCAGGCATATGCCCTGACAGGAAATCAAAACCTATGACCTTTGGCTTTGCAGGACAAGGCCCAACCACTGAGCCACACAGGTCAGGGTGCAAGTGAGTATTTTAACCCAAACTTTATTTAACAATATTCTAATATTACCAAAAAGCAATTTTAGGGAATTCCGTTTAATCATACTCTCATTACAAAAATACAGTATGTTAACTTTTTCATACCTCTGTCCATCTGTACACAGGTTTTCATCAGTCGATCATTTAACCAAGAACTTCTCTCTGAATCTCACAATGTAAGGCTAGGTCCCAACATTTCTTAGGAAGTGGGCATGACTAGTTTTGTGAATGAATATAAAGCACACAGCAACAGCCATGCCAAAATGTCATTTTTAAGAATCTTTAGTTGCTTTATAATTTAATGTCTTCCTAAAAAATATTTTACCAGCTGTTTACCACCAGCTGTTTACCTTGGCCAAATCTCAATCTCTTTGAATCTGTTTCCTTAATTGTATACTGGATTTAGTAATACACATATTACTTTATATGGTAATAGCAAGGATTAAATGAACCATCATATGATAAATACCTACTAGTGTCTGGCCAAAATAGAACCTGAAAATAGTTTGTTTTTTTGTTAGAAGACCTTGCAAGAATGGAGCAATGGAATACAAAACAAATGGGATGGCATTAGTGAAGAAGAGAAGCCAGGAGTGGTCAGGTGTTTATTAACAGGCAGGTTTGGCCAGGCAACTGAATGGGGGCTTCACAATGATAGAGGAGGTGGACAACGGCAGAACTGGCTGTGCCTCACCTCCGCCAGGCCAACTGCAGCTCCTTTCGGGAAGCGTATGCCATTTGGTTCTGTGATTCTGTCCTCAGTCATCAAGGGATTGCCAGGAAAGTTTTTTTTTTTATTATTGATTTTTTGAGAGAGAGACATATTGATTTGTTGTTCCACTTATTTATGCATTCATTGGTTGATTCTTAAAAAAAAAAACAATCCCTATTGTTAATCTATCATTGTTTGATCCTTGTATGTGCCTTGACCAGGGTTCAAACCCGCAAGTATCTCAACAATGCTCTAACCAACTGATCTACCCAGCCAGGACCTACCAAGGAAAACTTCAGACTTGGCCTGAACACTTGGACTACCTAACCTTGGGGCTCAGGGCAACCAGTGGCTCCTCACTTCCCCGTTTCTCCACTCTCTGCAACTCCACTCTCTGCAGCATGCTGACTAGACCTGAGTGGACACGATGGCCCACTACCCCTCAGACACGAAGCAAGCTGCTCTGTGAAATGGAAAGACATCTTTCTGCCTTGGGCCAGCAGTTCACCCCAGAGAAAAATGTCCTTTCTAGCTGCTTCATCCACACAACAGCAGTTTTGTTCCTGCCCAGTAAACTTGTGGCCTCTGGGGATGCTGTGCAGGCCTGCTGTGATCGAGCAGGGAACACACAGTCCTTTGATAATAGCCCTTTATCCCAGCTTCTAAATCACAGTAACACACGCACAAAGAATGGCTCAAGGAAACACAGCCCGGACTCCAGGTCTGACCCTGAAATGAAGACCCACCTCCATGGGGAGAAGCACTGGCCTCCTTGGAAATTCAAAATCAACAAGAACTTTGGGTAACATACAGCTGCACTTACCTCAGTCACTCAGACAAAACATCAGCAGAGAAAATTTGTTAGAGAGGCCTTCCTGAACCTAACACACACTTAATCACCTATCTTCTTCCTGTAGTTTATACTTGTATAACTCACGTGCAACTTCATAGGCTTCTGTGTTGTTTTTCTATTGAGGTGAAATTCACATCACATAAAATTAAACATTTTAAATTAAATGATTCAGTAGCATTTAGTAATATTGTGCAACCAGCACCTCTATCTATTTCCAAAATATGCTCATCACCCAGAATAAACCCCATTAGTGAAATAAGTACTTTTCTCCTTGGTTTCTTTCTAATGATCAAGATCTGTGTGCAATTTTGAAGATAACCCCACTCTCCGTCTACCTTACCCAATTGCATGTGGTTGGAAAATTAAAGCTCATTCTCCAAGTGTTTCCCATGATTGCCCAAACTTAAAGTGCTCCAAATTTTCTTGTCCCCTCTAGAGTCAAAGCTAACCTCTTCAGGACAAATTTCTGTTCATTAATGCCACTTATCTCTGGCCCAGAGTAAGGGAAATAATTTTATTGTTACAAATCCCAGTTCAGTAAAAGAGCCCTTCTGAATCAAGTTTTCTCTAGACCACCCATCATACTTCACACCTTAACATTTGACCTCAGTCATCACCCAGCATGGCTTTCCTTCCTCTCCTCCACACTTTTATGAACCTTCACTACATTGCCCATGGAAGCCACTCTCATCTGAACTTGGGGTGCGTGGCTCTTTCACTGATTTATCATCCATCATGCATGTCCATGTGTTGTTTCACTTTCTAAGGGTGCATATCTTTTACATAATTAGGTTGAAAACAGTTTGGCCTACAAGGAAATTTGTAGATTATTTGACCCAATCTCTTAATTTTTAGATATGAAGAAAGCCAAGATCCAGAATAAGTAGGTGGCTTGGCTTTGGGCATACTTTCAATGCCATGATTTAAAAGAATGAGGTTAGGACTCCCAACATCTAGGTTAGTGTACTATAGTAGTTCTCTATAGCTGCTTTAGCAAATAACCACAAACCGGGGGCCATAAAAGAACAGAAATGTATTCTCTCATGATTCTGGAGGTCAAAAGTCTGAAATCAAGTTGTCAGCAGGGCCATGTTCCCTCTGAAGGTTCTAGGGGAGGGAAGGATCCTTCCTTGCCCCTTCCAGCTTCTGGTGGCTCCAGGCTTTGGTGTGGGGAAATGTGCCCCTCTCTTCACATGGCCTTTTTCACTTTGTTTCTGAATCTCAAATCTCTCTCTGCTTTTTATAAGGATTTAGGATCCACTCTAAATCCAGAATGATCTCATATTTAGATCCTTAACTTAGTTATACCTGCAAAGAACCTTTTTGCAAATAAGAGTACATTCTCATTTTACAGGGGTTAGGACATGAGGCTTTTGGGAGCCTCCATTCAACCCACTACATGCCCTTGGGGGAAAACTGCTTGCCCTCCCAGTAATGCAGAGATTTGCCAAAAAGGTGCCAGTCACTATTTTATTTAGGTGTTTACACGGAGTGCCTCCAAATTGTTTTCTACCCTCAGTTTTTAAATATATAGGATTTGGCACAAATATCACCCCCCTTTTTTTAATTACAAAATTTTTTATTACAAAATCATAAGCATGTAATTCTTTAACATAACAACAACACACGAGCATACCATATGACATTTTAGGTGAAATGTTCAAATTGAAACTATAAATTATTACACCCATATTATCACCCTACCAACCACACTCAAGCAGGTCTCAAGTAAGACCAGACCCTGTATACCACAACCTCAGAAAAAGCATAGCTGAATAATAGAATGCTATACAATTGTTCAAAAGAATGATTTCTATACATGCAGAAACAAAACAATCTGTAAAATATGTTGTTAACTGAAAAAAAGGAAGGAGCAGAATAATGTAACTTATGCTGCCCCTGGTGTTACTGTGCATCTATAAACAGGTGGATGTATGCTTGTGTTTGTATAGAATGTTTCTGGAAAGACACATAAGAACTTAACAGTGGAGAGTAGACATCTGGGGAGAAGGAACACATGATACTTTCCACTGTATACTCTTAAGTATCATCTATTTTTAAAAATTGTGTTATTTTCAAATAAAAAATTAATACAAAATATATAATATTGGCTTTTGATGGGTGAAATCTACAACGTTCTAACATCCTGGAAATGTTAGGCTCTTAAGGTCATGAGACTGTGGCAGGGGATTTCTCTCCTTCCAATGAGGCTAAGCCACAGAGTCAGTCAAAGTCAGCTTTGTGCATCACACGAAGGGAGGGGAAGGTACTTGTGCACCACAGGATACCCAGATACTTCCCACAGAAGGACATGAGCCAAGTGACTACAATATGCAGATAAAACTGTTTGACTAAGATGATCATCTTCAGAGCAGTTTTCCCAGGAGGCATTTGGATGAGCTGAATGAAGGAGTACTATAGAGCTAGGCATGCCCTTCAAGTCCACATCCCAGGTCACTTTTACTCCACATCATGAGGATTTTTTTTAGCACTGGGGTGGGCAGACCCCTGGAGAGATAATAGAGCCCTGACAAACATATGACAGCACTAAGTGGACAGAGAGAGGCAGGGGAAGTTCCTGGCACATTTCAGAGGACAGAAACACTTAATTATGCCATGTTTCCAAACAGCACACTTAAGCAGATTCTACCTTGTCATGTCAAGAGTTTGAAAAAGTGTCAAAGGTGGAAAGGCCTAAGAAAAGGGGAGAAAAGGGCATGAAAAGTAAAGCAGAGGGAGAAGGGGAGGAGGTGTGGGGACTAGTGGATATGCTTTCACATTCCAGGGCAAACCAAGTAGCCTGCTGACCAGTCTCAGAAACTGTTATTTTTTTTCAAGTAAAAATGCTATATTTTTTTAAAAATGAGCTTCTCTCCCAAAGCATTTTTAAAACTTCTGGGTTTATTTTTTTTAAGGAATTAAAAAATATGTTTATTAATTTTAGAGAGGAAGAGAGAAGCATCAATGTGAGAAACATTGCCTCTTGCATGTGCCCTGACCAGCAATTGAATCCACAGCCTCTAGTATATAGGACAATGCTCCAACCAACAGAGCCACACTGGTCAGAGCTGGTTTATTTTCTTTAATAGACAATTCATTTTATTTTATTTTTATTTTTATTGTTGTTCAGGTACAGTTTTCTGTCTTTTACTCCCATCCTAGCCCAACCCCCAGCCCTCCCCACCTCCATCCCATTCCCCCCACCCCCCTAGTTTTTGTCCACGTGTCCATTATACTTGTTCCTGTAAACCCTTCCCCTTTTCCCCTGAAATTCCCTCCCCTCTCCCCTCTGGTCACTGTCAGCCTGTTCTCAATTTCAGTGTCTTTGGTTACATTTTGCTTGTTCGTTTGTTTTGTTGTTTATATTCCTGTTAAAGGTGAGATCACATGGTATTTATCTTTCACTGCCTGGCTTTATTTCACTTAGCATAATGCTTTCCAGTTGCATCCATGCTGTTGCAAAGGGTAGGAGCTCCTTCTTTCTTTCTGCTGCATAGAATTCCATCGTGTAAATGTACCATAGTTTTTTGATCCATTCATTTACTGATGGGCACCTAGGTTGCTTCCAACACTTGGCTATTGTAAATTGTGCTGCTATGAACATTGGTGTGCAACAAAGACTATTTTTTTAGAGCAGTTTCAGGTTCACAGCAAAATCAAGTAGGAGGCACAGAGATTTCCTATATATATCCCTGCCTTCCCTATTATCAACATATAATTATCACCATTCTGGCACCAGAATCCCAATTGTGTGGATGTGGTGTGTCTTTCCTGTGCTCAGTGTGACAGAATCAGGACCTTTGTGCCTCAACCTGTCTGTCCACAGCCAACTGCTGGCATTTTGTTGGTGGAGGGGAGCCAGGAACCCAGTGCTCCTTTCACATAACCAGTTCTGTTTTCACCCCCAGCTTGTGGCCTGGCCTTCCAGGTACCTGTTTCCTGTAACTTCTGGTCTTTCTCTAGCTTGAATGAAATGGCTTCTTAATGCCTTACCTCCACACAGGCCCTGAGGTTTCAGCTTTCTCTGGCCTGATAGGTCAGATGGATGTGACCATCTGCGTTCTTTCAAAATTCCATCACCTTCTTTCAATGGCTGACCTTTTTTATTCTCTTTGAACTCATGGGTTCCTGTCCCTTTTAATACTTTAATGCTATTTTAGCAGTCTTGGGGGAGGGAATCAAGTTAAAAGCACATGTCCAATCTGTGAAATGTCATCTCGAGTTCAGTTTTTTATTACTGTTTCCTCACTTCCCCCCGCCCCACACACATGCACCCACTCTAATGAGTGCCCTTACTGTTCAGCTTCCACTTGGGTAACTATATTTTGAGCATGGTATAACATGCATGTGTTTTTTTAACTTTTACAGTAATGTTATTATACTAGAAATCTCATGCTGTTTCTCACTTTCTCAACACTGTTTTCAGCTTCCTCCACTTCGCTACCTTGTAATTTAATCCTTCTGATTGCTGCACAGAGGTTGCCTTCAGCTTTGCTACCATGTATTAGAAGTTGATGAACATTTTAGCACATCTTATACACCAGAAAATTTCTTTTCCATATGTACCCAGGAACGGAGAGCTGGGACATAGGATTCAAACGTTAAATTTATTAAATGTTGCCAGATTTCTCACCAACACCACTATGGCAGTGAAAACTTCTCAGAGCCCTTGACATCTTAAGTGTGACTCTCCCTGAGGAGGACAGAACAGAGAACATTTCTCAAACTCACGTAACCATGGAACTCTTTCTTTGCAAAACACCATGAGCCTTCAGTGTCTCCCAATACACTGGGGATACTAACAAAGACAACACAGGGGTAGAGGAGCAGCATGCGGTTTGGGGAAATGGGGTCATATTAGTAGCTATAAACCCAGCTTTTGTTTATCTGACAGAGCCATTCTGTATAACCTTCACTGTAGACTAAATCCTTATTTGCTGGCAACCTAATAACCCAGTAAGTTATTTTTCTGTTATCTGAGAAATGTCAAGATGTTCTTCCTAATACTTAGTTATTTATATATTTTTTTCTGGTAGGAATCAAGACTACTTTGGAAGTTTTTCCCCAAGGTTGTGGGCAACTGAGATTCAGTGGTCAAAATTGTGACTCTTCCAGTAAAATACAGATATCTGTTCACAAACTGCTGGTTAGAATGCCAAGACTAACATTCAGTTCTGACAGACCAATAACCCCACAGTGATATGATGGGATAATTGATTTTAAAACTTTAAAATTAAAAGTAGTAATTTGATTTCAAAGGTAAAATTGCTTTGAAAGTGAAAAAAAATCCAAAGTAGGACTATTTGAAATTAAAATGTAACCTCCATAGACAGGACCCAATCTACCTAGCTCACTAGGGCCTAGCCCAGGACCGAGCACAGAGGAGACACAATAAATAATTATTGAAGAAATGAATGAAAAGAACAGCCCTGGCTGCCATGGCTCAGTGGATTGAGTGCCAGCCTGCGAACCAAAGGCTCACAGGTTTGATACCGAGTCAGGGCACATGCCTGGGTTGCGGGCCAGGTCGCCAGTAGGGGGTATGTGAGTAGCAAACACACATTGATGTTTCTCTCCTTCCCTTTCCTTCTCTCTAAAAACAAATAAACTTTAAAAATCTTTTTAAAAAAAGATCAGCTATTTTTATTTCAAAAACCTGATAGGAGATCAGGGTTAAAATTTTAAAGGTATATACATAACATAAATACATCTAAACCATCTGTGAATATAGTAGAGTCAGGATAGAACACCTTTCTTCTGTGGTTAAGGAAATATAATGTACACCTACTGGAGTATCTGTTCATCCCCCTTTTCTGGGAACTGACCCCACCCCTTCCTGGAAACAATATTTTTGCTGCATGACTCTATGTCTTGGCTATTGGATCAGTTAATTGAATCAAGTTGGACATAGAGCCCAAGATGGACCAATCAGATTTTCTTGTTAGTTAGGTGTTGAATTATGAAAACCTAGATGATCTAGTCCAGCAGGTCTCAGATATCTGAGGTGAAATTTGCTCCCTGGGGACATTTGCAAGATCTGGCGACATTTTGATTGTTGTAACTAGGTCAGGGGAGAGGTTGGGTGTTCCACCATCTCATAGGTGAGGTCAGAGATGCTACTAAACATCCTACAATGCACAGGCCTGTCCTCACCACAAAGAATTATCTGGCCCAAATGTCAATAGTGAGGCTGAGAAACCTTGCTGTATAGTGTGACTGCCTGAAAAGACACTGTGTAGTCCAATGGAGTGGTGCTGCCAGCCATCTACCCTCCAGATTCAAGAGAAACAGAGTCAGCCTGCAGAGACAGAGAAAATAATGAAGTGATAGGAGCTGAGTTTAGATAGAGAGTCTTTCAATTCTTGATTCCAGTTCTTCCCAGAGACCTGTCTACATTTTTGCCCCTATACCTTTCTAATATATTCTCCTTTTCTACTTAAAATAGCTTGATATGGTTTCTGTTGCTTAAAACCAAAGTAACTTAAATAAATACAAGCAACATTCAAGTAAATGACTTTATTGTGACTTGAGACATCAAGGCTCATACAGCTTAGAGATCATTCTAGTCTTTCAGGATAGAATAAATGAAATAATTCATTTGTCATTCCTTTTCCTTGACAGCCATATTTTTCACAACTACTCTATAATTAGGTGCTAGAGGAAACTGCAGCTTTTTGGAGGACAAAGGGGTCTAGAACACACCTGCACTTTGCTTGAGTCTTCTGAGAATCAGGACACCTGGCTTAACAGCATTGCCACTACACTGAGCCCCATTCCATTCACCAATTCCTAGTCATTATATACATAGCTCCACAAAGCTGCTACTAATGACATTTGCTAATGATTTCTACTTTGCATATTATTTTGTATTTCCATATACCTTGGTCCTGGTACTGATTTCATTTCTCTATACACAGGAATTCAATAAAAACTGTGATCTAGGGTAAGCCACTGGAATGGTCTTTGATATTCGGTTTCATCCTTCAATTTATTTTTCTTTATCTAAGTCTTAGGAATATTGTGAATTCATTACTGTTAATTCATTCCTTTATGCATACATAAATGGTTTCTTAATCACTTAGGAGTCCTTAACCTCTTTGGGAATCTGATGGTGGATCCTCTCTCAAGAAATGTATATGTGGCCCTGGCCAGTGTGGCTCGGTTGGAGTGCTGTCCTGTAGACTGAAAGGTCGTGGGCTTGATTCCCAGTCAGGGCATATACCCAGGTTGCAGGTTTGAGCCCCAGTCAAGAGCACATACAAGGCAACCAGTCAATGTTTCTCTCTGCCCCCTCTCTCTTTACCCTTCTCTGAAAGCAGGGGAAAAATGTATTCAGCTGAGGATTAAAAAAATGTACTTGTGCACTGTATTTTGCATATAGAGCTGAGGTTTTATAGACTATTTAGAGCCATCATAATTTCCTCCCAGTTTATTAACCCTCCATTATATATTTATTTTGTGTCTCCTATGTTCTAGATGGTAAGGAAAAAAGGGTGAAAAAGTAGAGTCCTACCCTTGAGAGGAACACAACTTGGTAAGACAACAGAGCAGTAAACACCCAATTAGAACCCAAGTTATATATGTTAAGAGAAGGGTAATAAAGAATAATAGGGAACAGGTTTGAGACACCCAAAATGAAGGCCAGGTGTCCAATTAGGAAGATTTTGCAATTATCTAAGAAACAATTTGATGGTGTCTATACTAGGGTAGTGGCAGTAAGTTTGAAGAGAAGGGATTGGAAGGATTTTTCTGAGATGCAATGGCCAGAAAGTAATGAGGAATTATGGCAGATTGAAGATGGCTAGAGATTCATTCACTCTCTTCCCCTTAACAGGTGTGATCTATAACTCCTCCTTTGAATTTGGGTGTGTTCTATACCTGCTTTGATAAACAGAAAATGGCAGGAAGGACACTGTGCTAGTTTTGGGAACTAAAGGACCACAAGCTTCCATTTCTTATTTCTTGGAACTTGTACTCTTGTAACACCACCACCATACTTTGAGAAATGCAAGCCAACTGGAGAGGTCACGCATACATAACTGTTGTGGTTGACAGGCCCAGCTAAGCTCCTAGTGGACAGCCAGCATCAACTGTCTGGTATGTGAGTGTGCCATTGTGAATGTCTTGTCTAGTCGAGCCTACAGATGACCCCACCCCAGCCACTGACTACAACTGTATCATACAGCCAAGCAATTCTCACCCATCTGAGCCCATTCAGCTTACAGAACCATAAGAAATAATAATGTTTTTGTTTTAAGTTGCTAGTTGTTTTTTTCCCTAAGTCACTAAGTTTTTTGATAGTTTTGTTACACAAAAAAAGAAAACAGGAATAAACATGAAGGAGAGAAAGAAGGCAGAAACAAGGATTATATGTAAAATGCTGGTTTGGTCCCAGGGTGGAGCCAGTAACTGCTGAGATAGGGAAGGAGAGCAGATAAATAGATAGTGATGGTGGGGTGGATAAACGATCTATTACAAACTAGGAAATATATATTTTTGGAACTTTTTTTCCTAGATGTCCTATGATGTTTTATCCTCAGCACTAGCTTATCCAGGTTTTAGGTACTTATCCTTTAGACCTTCTACAATATGAATTTTAGTATCTTCTATAAGAACAGCTGCACTTCTCAAAAATATCAAGAGGAACTGGTACCTATTTCATCACATTTTGTTCTTGTTGATCAGGGTATCAATTTCCAGGTCTCTTTCATTCATCAAATACCCACTATCTGCCAGGTATTCAGCACTGTTCTGGGTGTTAGAGGCATAACGTTGTGCATAAGACAGATAATGTTCCTGCCTTCGTGGAGTTTACATTCTAATTGGCAGGCAGACAAAAAACAAGTTGAGAAAATAATTATCAATCTGATAGAAAGCAATGAAAGAAGCAAGCAGCTGCTGATCAAGAATGGAAGTTGAAGGGAGCCTACTTTAGATAAGGTAGTCAGGAAAGATTTTTTTAAAGACTGTATTTATTTATTCTTAGAGAGAGGGGAAGGGAAGGAGGGAGAAAGGGAGAGAAACATCAATCGGTTGTCTCAACCAGGGATTGGGAATCAAACTGGCAACCTTTCACTTTGTGGGATGATACCCAACCAAGCCATGCTGACAGGGGCAGGAAAGATTTTCAAGCTGAAACTTAATGAAGTAGAAAGAACTAGTTATGAGAAGAGGTGCAGGAGTGAGGGTTGGTAGCTATGGGACACTCAAGAGTGCAAGCCCCTTCAGTGGTTAAAAGCTTGACCACATTCTAGGAACTGAAAGACTAGTGTGTCTGGAGTGTAGTCAGCAAGTGGAGTGAACAATAGCAAGGTAAGGTTGGAGAGAGATGCAGATACTAGATTAAACAATACATTTTAGGCCACATTTAAGGATTTGTATTTTATTCTAAATGTAAAAAAACAGGAAAAAGCATGAATATGATCAGATTCACATTTTAATAAGATAATGGTCAAAACAGACAGGAGGAAGATTGGTTGAGCAACTGCTGCAGTAGCTCATGAGAGAGAAAGATGGCCTGGACTAAGGTTCACTCTAATTTTCTTTTCCTTGGACTCAGCCTTTTCCTTTGTAAAGTGTAGGTGGAAGCTTAGTAGAAACGAATCACCAGTTATTCCCAACTACCCAATGTCCACTGGACTCTTGCTCTGTATAAAGATTTGAAATATTTTCAAGACTGGTGGTGTTTTCCATTTCTCTCCACCAACCCCTTTCTTCCCCCACACCCAAGGTTTCCCTCTAATGGGAACTGTCACCTGTGGTTTTTGATAAACTGAACCAGTTACTGGCTTTCATGCCACTTCACTCTGAACAGTATTTGTTGTCTACCAAGTTCCTTGGCAACTGGAATAGATGGGTAGAAGATGCAAAAGCAAGCACAGAATTTTGGGTGAACTCCATCTGTTGAAGATTAGTCCAGATGTTTTATTTTCTTGTTTGTTTTTTGTTTTGGTCCTTTGGCAGGGCCATAGTCCTTGTACTGTCAATAAAACTAAACTTCAGTGTAAGGGATCAGATTGAGAGACTTATTAGCCTTAAATTCAGTTCCCTTATCCAATGCCTTTCAGTTTGTCAGTAATTCCATCTGAATATGGATGAAATATCCTCCACTTAATAACATGGAGCAAATCTCAGAACTTCTGGTCAAGATGGAGGTGTAGGTAAACACACTTTGCCTCCTCACACAACTACAGAAAAAATTATAACCAGACCTCAAAACAAGTAACACCCAGAGACATCAGAAAACTGAGCTATATGGAAGTTCAATAACCAAGGATTTAAAGAAGCCACATTCATCCAGACAGGTAGGAGATGTGGAGATGCAGAGATGGGTGGAGAGATGTGGAGACCCAGTATGGTTCAGAGAGGTGGCAGAATGGGTGGTCTCGCATTCATGTGTGGTAGACAAAAATCAGGAGGGATACTTCACAAGTAAAGGATCCCAGCCCCAGGCCAGACCACACAGCCCAGGCTTCCAGTGCCAAAAGATAAATCCCCATAACTTCTGGCTGTAAAAACCAATGGGGGTTGAGGTGGTGGGAGAAACTGCCAGATTTTCAGGAGACTTGCTTAAAGGGTCCACATGGACTTAGAACTTTTACAGATCCACCCCCTCTGGGATTCAGCACCAGAGCAATAGCTAGAAGGGTACCAGTTGCATACAGGGAGTACATGAAGTGACTGGAAACAAGGAGAGAGCTGGGCAAACCCCCAGAACCCAGGCAGAGGCACTGTCCCCTCTCTGAACCCGTCCCCCACACAGAGCCACAAAAAGGTGAAGTGGGTTGCCCTACCCTGGCAATTCCCTAAGCCTCCTGCCCACACAACATACAGGTACCTTTTCCACAACAGGCCATGCAACTAAGACAGGGAGTCAAAGCAGATCCACCTAAGACACAGAAACAAACCGAGGGAGACTGCCAAATTGAGGAGAAAAAGAAATATGGCCCAAATAAAAGAACAGAACAAACCCCCAGAAAAAGAACTAACTGGAATGGAGATAACCCATCTAACAGATAACTACAGTTCAAAACACTAGTTATCAGGCTTTTCAAAGAAGTGATTGAGTATGACAACAGCATAAAAAAAAACAAGGAAGAAATGAAGGTTACATTGAGTTCAATAAAGAAAAATCTACAGGGGACCAACAATGGAGGGGATGATGACAAGACTCAAATCAATGATTTGGAACATTATAAAGAAAGAAGCATTTAACCAGAATAGCAATAAGGAAAAAGAATAAAACAAAACAAAACAAAACAAAACAAGCATAGTATAAGGAGTCATTGGGACATCTCCAAACATATCAACATCTGAATCATAGGGATGCCAGAAGAGAAAAGAAAGAGCAAGAAAATAAAAATTTATTTGAAAAAATAATGAAAAACAAAACAAAACAAAACAAAACAAAACAAAACAAAACAAAACAAAACAAAAACACCTTTCCTAATTTGGCAAAGGAAATAGACAGACAAGTCCAGGAAGCACAGAGGAGTCCCAGACAAGTTGGATCCAAAGAGGACCACACTAAGACACATCATAATTAAAATGCTAAAGGTAAAGATAAAGAGAGAATCTTAAAAGCAGCAAGAGAAAAGCAGAGACTTACCTATGAGGGAGTTCCCATAAGACTGTCAGCTGATTTCTCAAAAGAAACTTTGTATGCTAGAAGGGACTGGCAAATAGTATTCAAAGTGATGAAAACCAAGAACCTACAGCCTAGATCACCCTATTCAGCAAAGCTATCATTTAGAATGGAAGAGCAGATGCAGTGATTCCCAGCCAAAGAAAAGCTAAAGGAGTTCATCATCACCAAGCCATTATTACATGAAATACCAAAGGGACTTATTTAAGAAAAATAAGACCAAAACTATGAACATTAAAATGGCAACAAATGCACAACTATCAACAACTGACTCTAAAAAAACAAACTAAGCAAACAACCAGAACAGGAATAGAATCATAGGTATGGAGATGATTAGGAGGGTTATCAGCTGGGAGGTGAAAGGAGAGAATGGGGAAAAAGGAGCAGGGATTAAGAAGCATAAATGGTAGGTACAAAATAGATGGGGGATGTTAGGAATAGTATAGGGAATAGAGTAGCCAAAGAACTTATATGTATGACCCATGGACATGAACTAAGAGGGGTATAGCTGGAGGGAATGGTGGTACCAGGAAGAAGGGGACACAAAGAGGGAAAAATTGGAACAACTCTAATAGCATAATCAATAAAACATATTTAAAAAAACAACAACTTGCTAACATGGCCCTGGCTGGGTAGCTCAGCCGGTTAGAGCACTGTCCCGCTATGCCAAGGTTGTGGGTTTGATCCTTGGTCAGGGCATATACAAGAATCAACCAATGAATGCACAAATAAGTGGAACAACAAATCTATGTTTCTCTCTCCCTGCCTTTCTCTCTCTCCATTTTGAAAATTTATTTATTGAATTTAGAGAAACATCAATTTGTTGTGCCACTTATTTACTTATTTATGCTGATATTCTTTAAAAAAATAAACAATATTCTATTTATTTTAGACAGAGGGGAAGGGAGGGAGAAAGAGAGGGAGAGAAACATCAGTGTGTGGTTGCCTGTCACGTGCCCACTACTGGGGATGTGCCCCACAACCTAGGCATATGCCCTGACTGGGAATCAAACTGCAATCCTTTGGTTCTCAGGCCAGTGCTTAACCACTGAGCCACACCAGCCAGGGCTATGCTAACATTTTAAAAGCGTCAACATTCAGACGCTGATGGCAAAAATGCAAAAAATGCTCTTGTTATTGTCTGGTTTTATATTTTTTTAGAGAGTCAGTATTTCATGTCAGTTCAAAAATATAGGGAGGGTATAAAGGGGAGATATGGTAATGGAAAAAATACTATAAAAATAAACTATTAAAAAGAAATAAAATATCCACTCATTTACTGATGGGCACTTAGGCTATTTCTAGCACTTGGCTATTGTAAATAATGCTGCTACAATCATTAGTGTCCATAGGTCCTTTTGAATTGGTGTTTCAGGAACTGTGGTGCATTTACACAATGGAATACTATGCAGCAGAAAGAAAGGAGCTCTTACCCTTTGTGACAGCATGCATGGATGGAACTAGAGAGCATTATACTAAGTGAAATAAGTCAGGCAGTGAAAGATAAACACCACACGATCTCACCTATAAGTGGAACCTCATTGACAAAACAAGTGAGCAAAATAGAACCAGAGACATGGAAATAAAGAACAAACTGACAGTGACCAGAGGAGAGGAGGGGGATAACAGGAGAAAGAATGGGAAGGGTCAAGTCAAGGAACATGTATAAAGGACCCCTGGACAAAGACAAAGGGTGGGGTGGGGTGAGGGGGAGGACTGAATGTGGGAGGTGGAGGTCGGTAGGGCAGGGGAGAGTAATGGGGACAACTGTAATTGAATAACAATAAAAAATAAAAAATGGGAACTAAAATACAAATACACACACACACACACACACACACACACACTTATAAAAGCAGCCCCAGAGAGATCACTTGCCCCTTCTGCCATGTAAAACATAGCTTAAACCAGGAAGAGGGCCCTTACCAGACACAATATGATTTATACTTCCTAGTCTCCAGAACTGTAAGAAATAAATTTGCTTTATATATGTGTGCATATATACACACATATACTCATATTTACATGTAATATATATACACATATATTATGCAGATACATATGTACTTACATATAATATATACACATATGCATATACATATAGATACATTCCTGATTACTTGGGGAGGAACAGCAGGACCTTCTTAACCCATTATCTGTGTAGCCAACAGAAAAATCAGTTACACCGTTATATAATCTGTTCAGCAGGCTAATAAACTTTGCACTTGACTTTCGTCTACTTACAAAAATTAAGACCCTAACCCATTAGCTCAGTTGGATGGAGCATTGGATACACCAACATTGCAGGTTTGATCCTGTCAGGGAATATACAAAAATCAGCCAATGAGTGCTTGAATAAGTGGAACGACAAATATATGCTTCTCTCTCTCTCCCGCTCTCCCCCACCTCTAAAAATCAATCAATAAATACAAAAATTAAAAACTCATTTGGCCACTAACAAATACAAATCCAGTTAACGTTGTATTTAAATATAAACTGTTTTCCCTCTCCCCAAGAAGGGTCTATTGTCCAATATAACATACCTTCTTATACTCTCTGTATGGGATGAAGAAACATTGTAGAAAGTTATTACATTCTTTCCTGAATCTGAATGACTTAAATACAAAGGAAGGCAGTTCTACCAAGATTCGCCTTGAACAGCTCTTCTCCAGGTGCATTTGAGAGTAAATCTTGAAGAAAATACCAACTCGTGCTGCTGAATATGCAAGCTGAAAACACTGGCTGGGTATGATTTTAAGAAAATCACTTGTATAGGCCTCTATAGGTCCATCCTCTATGAGAACACAAGCCTCTGCTTACACCTAAAAAAAAAAAAAGGGTGTGTGTATTGGGGTGGGATGGGACGGGGGTAGAGCAGATGGAAGGCAAACAGGACTTTTCTTCTACGCTCATGGCCTAAACTTATTCATATACTGATCAGCTACTATTTTCATAGTTGGTTTAAATTATAGCTCTCATTAGGCACAAACTTAATTCCTAGTCAAATCTGGCCTTCCCTTTATTTATGCTAAGAGTTATAATTTATGAGCAGATTGGTTGCCCTGGACAGGTAGCTCAGCTGGTTAGAACATCGTTTGATAGCCAAGATTAGGTTTCTGTCCCAGTCAGGGCACATACAAGAATTAACCAATGAATTCATAAATAAATAAGTGGAACAATAAATCCATATTTCTCGCTCTCTAAAAAAGATCAGTAAAAAAAAAAAGGTTCTTTTTTTTTCTTGTAAATTCCTAAGGCCGCACGTAGGACAACACCAAGAAGAACGACAGAAGCGGGAAACAAGATTTTAAAAAATATGTGAGTTATGAATTCCTTAAAACCTGTCGGGCTCTTTTTCCTTTAGAAAAGAGGAAGGCGAGAAAGAAAAATCAAAAAAGTTGAAAATGGTAAGACTAAATGCCAATGTAGGTAGCGATTGCGAGGGGCGGGCAAGCGGCAGCCAGCTCCTACAGCAGGGGTCGGGCGACTTTACATAACCTCCCGAGTGGGAGGGCCTGAACCGAAGGCTGCCGCCAGCTATTCTCGCGCGCCCGCACCCGCCTAGACCCCTCCGACGGTTCCGGTCCACGTGGCCAGCGCAGGCTCAAAGTCCAATGGTGCCTCGGGGCGTCGGCTGCCACACTGCTCGGGGAGTGCAGAACTGGACAGCCACTCTCCTGCCGCCGGCAACCTTTTCCCCCAGCCCTTCAGGGACATCGGTCAACTATCTTCACTCCGGGATCTCAGCTGGCCCAGCGCGCCTCCGGAATCCAACTGAGGGACATCTCGCGAGACTTCGGAAAGGAAGAAGGTTGGACGAGCGGTGGGGACGTGGCCAATGAGAGAATGGGAAGCGTGTGATGGACGGTCCTCGGGGCACCTCCTTCGAGCCCCGCCCGGCTGCGGAGGTCCGGGTGACCGCCTGCCTGCCCCTCCTCAATAGTGCCCCGCTCTTCTTTTTCCGCCTAGGTTGGCGGCTGGCCTCCCTCTTTTCCAGCTCCGCTTTACCTCTGCTCCTGACTTCCCCTTGGTCTCCAGGCCTGAAACCCGCCTGAGGTGCTCCCCACGCATCCTCGGAGTGGCCACATAACTACTGGCCCCTAGCATCCTGTGCTTTCTCCTTTCTCTGGGCTTCTGTCTGCGCCTGCCCCGCCATGAATGAGGAGTACGACGTGATCGTGCTGGGCACCGGCCTGACGGTGAGTCCAGAGTTTCTGGCGGCGGCGGCGGCGGCGACTGCAGCCAAGGAGCCGGGGAGGGCGTGCAGGCCGGGTGCGAGGGAGGGGTGGCTGGTGGCCGGGCCGCGTGAACCCCAGTTTGCTACTCAGGATACCCTAGTGGGTACAGTATCTCCTTGTCTTTTCGTGTGTTTTTGGAGGGGAGTTGGGGAAGGGCGTTGGGCTGGGTCGAGAGGCATGTTGCACGGCGTGTGGGCCTGCGACCGCACAGGGCCGAGTGGGTCCTCTCTAACTGTGGAAGGAAAGACGAGGAGATGCAAAACCAAGTCAAGTATGTGACTTAATGAGCAGCGACGGCGAAATAAAGTGGGTGGAAAATGAGTTTCACTCTGCTACAGAAAAGACCCAAAAAAGCCAGGTTTGAGGAATTGCTCTTCCACCTTCCTTATGGGTTGATGGCCTCTCCCGAGTGGAAACGGAAAAGGCAGAGTGGGGGAGGGTGGAAGCCACACTCAGTTGCATTTCCTATTTAGCCATCAACCACTACTAGTCAGTCTTTGGCTGCCAAAGATAGAAGATTTTGTGACAAGTCTTGGATAATTACTGTATTGTAATTGTTAGAGTTTGAGTAACTTAAATTTTTGAAGAACCTTAGTGTTCTTATCCCCCTCCCCCACTCCAAATGAGAAGCATTATCCATGTTTTTTAACCACCCTTTAATTTCACTTACTGAGCATCTGCAGAATTGGAAATGAGTTTTCTCAAAACTTGCCTATCAAATGCTTTCTCACCTAAACTTTGCCATCTTTTTCTTTTGTTTGGTCCGTTGCTTGCCTCCATTGTCTCCTCTCAATGCTTTCCCCTAAGAAATGATTGGTGATGGGTTGCTAGAGGTCAAGTTCTCTACTACTTTGCTCTCTTCAGGAAGTTAGAAGTTAAATCAGTAACAGCAGAGAATATAAGCAGAATGTGAATGGCAGGTATTCCTAATACCATGGTAAATTTATTTTCTTGGGTGTCTGCTTAGAGACCTTATGAGATAATAGTATTGTGCAAATAGTGCAGGGAGGTGTGTTGTATCTTGTACTTCTCTCTTTAAAAAAAAAAAAGACAATGAAGACTAAGACTATTCATCTTGTAAAAGAATTCCATTTGAAGAGAGAACCATTTTCATTGTCTCTTTTTTTGAAATTTGTAGTTCTGACTTGGGGCTACTTCATTTTAACAAGATTAACACTGATGTTTATCTTGTATATCTTATATAATCTGACCTCAAAGTCCTGAATCATTTAATGTAACCCACCACTTTAAATTTGATGAAATATGTTATCTGTCAGGATTAAATTAATATATATATATTTTAGGTAACACCCCAAATTAACTATGTTATGTTTCTCTAGACAAGAGAAAACCACTGAACTTCCATTTGGCTAATTTTTTAAGAGAAAGTTGTTAGGAACCGGAATGTCACTTTTCTGGCCTGTCATTTCTCAGTTTATAGTTATTTTTGGTGATTGTTGGAGAATATTCCATTCTAAATGCTTCATTATGTTTGACCAGTCCAGAAACAGATTTGTGCTGGCTAGTAATTAGTACCAAATAGATGAGATTACATACCTAGAAAGCTATTTAGTCATTTTAAATGTGAGATACTAGGTTGAATTTCAGCTTTGGTAGTGAGTTGGAAGACTGTTGAATACCTAACTGAATAGGCCTAACCACTGCAGGGTTTTGCTTTTTATTTTTTTTAAGTGCATAATTGGGATTTTGAGCTGAGTTTAATAGTTTGTGATGGATCTTGCCCATTGGCAGTATATTGTAAGAGTCAGTTAGTTCCACAGTTTTTCTACAGTATTGCTGATCTTTCAGATTTGCTTTGATTAAGGTCAGTTGAATGTGAACAAATGAGTGCAGATTCATCGTCAGGCAGGCTTCTACATGCCTAGTTAAGAACCATTACTTCGGATCAAAGGTGCACAGTCTTATTGTGCAACAACCAAGTTAAGACAACGCACTTTATTTAGATTTCCATTTGGATTAATTGATGAGTGGTAAATGCATACTTAACTAGAAATTAGACCAATTTTTTCTGTCACTTTATAGCTACAATATTAATATTAACCCCTGTAAACCTTTCTAGATTGTTTTAAGAGATACTCTTTGAGAATTGTATCAGTTCAGAACAATCACATTATCATCATCATGAATCACATTATTATCATCATGGGTGGGAGTAGTGGTGATAGGATAATTTTGATAAGTCTTTACCTTCGTTTCTACTAATGCAAGGACTCTGATTATTTAATGATAAATTAAGAAACCACAAAGTTAAAAACCCTCAATTTAAAATTACTTTGTGTGTTTGAAGTGAACATACCATTTACTTTTACTAATTTTTATTTTATAAATATTTAGTGCTTGAGGTTTAAGAATCTAAAAACAGACATATGCTCTCAGTTATGGGTACCAAATATTACATGCTAATAGCATGTCAACTACTTTACTGCAGTTAACTTGTTTTAAAATAAAAGGTAAGGAAGTATGGAAATTTTTTTATTTTGCCTAGTGTTATGGTTTTGTACTGGTTGTTAGATAAAAAATAAGGAAACATTACTCCACAGATATTGATAGGAAGTTTAATGAAGAAGGCATAAAACAATTTGGTATGAATTAGAGCAAAATTTTTATTTTCTGTCTAGGAGAAATGAAATATTGTGTAGAGTAATTGAATTTTCTAAGGAATTGAGGATTATCCCTTTAAAGAACCACAACTTTTAGATAAAGGCTTTTCCAAATGATATCACAATAGTTTTTGAACAAACCAAGGAACGTAATTTACTTGATAATTAAGATTTCACACCAGGAGGATTAATCACTGTGTTATGCTGGAACAGTGATTTTCAACCTTTTTTCTCTCATGGCACACATACACCAAAAAAAATATTTTTTGCCAATTAACAGCAGCGAAAGAAGAGTATAATTTTGATTCATTCACACCAGATGGCTATTGTTGATGGCTGTTGACATATTTTTTATTTGATAATCTAAGGAAAAAGAGGTCAGGTATTACATGTTTTAAAAATCCTGTCGCACACCGGTTGGAAACCCACTGTGCTACAACATAAATAAGCCACTGAGACCCAGTGAAGAATTTGCCCTCCTTAGTCGTCTTAGACTGCTTGGCTTTATGAATTCTTCAGTCTACTTTTCATTTCCCTCTTTGCTTACTTTGCTGTTAGGCTGGCAACTTTCACTCTTCTTTGATTTCAGTGTGTACAGACAGCCTCTGAATAGCTAATTTGCTACTTCTGATTGACTTGCAGCTTGGCAATAAGTTCATGAATTTTCTTACAAGTAGTATATAAAGTAAGGGTAACTAGCTCCACAGCTATTCGAGCTCCCCAAAAGTATTTGTTGTTGTACATAGTAATTCTAGTAAGGAGTTTTGAATAGAAACGTACACTTTAGTGATACTTAGCCGTGTTAGTCTCTCTCAGCATTATATGTTTTAAAAATTGTGTTACATCTCAGACATTCTTTTGCCCCTTCCTCTTCATTAAAATTTTGTGATTTCCAAGAGGATTTTTTTTCTTGATTTAAAAATCAAGTTAAAAAAAAACTTAAAAACCCTATAAATTGCTTTTTAGATTTGCTTCTTGAAAATCCTTGACATTGCTGTGTTAGGCTTAAGTAGGCAAAGGACTTTACCCATTGTGTTAGTGATCTGAGCCTTTATGTAAAAATGTCTTACTTTTGGAAGGTATAAAATATCTTGTAGGTAGTCTGTATTTTTAATCAATCAACCTTATGCATAATGTCCCCAAAGAAGAGAAGTAAAATCAGACATTTTAGCATAGGTAGTAGTGAGACATTTAGTTTGAAGGACCACTTGGTAAATGTTTTGGCTCACATACATTATACTCTGTAATATAGGCATACCTCAGAGATATTGCTGGTGGGTGGTCTTTTTGCCTTCTATTTGTAAAAAATGCGCCCTCTGTGAAGCACAATGAAATGAGGTATGTCTGTATCACTATCTCCCCTCTCATATTTAGTACCTGATTAAAGATTCTTGCTGAAGTAATGACTTCCCCAAATTGAATATTTAAAATACCTGTGGCTTTTGTGATTGCAAGCACACCGTTCTATAAGTAGCTCTTCATGTAGGGGATTGACTATAATGAATTAATATGAGAAAATACTAAGAGCCATTGGAGAGATACACATGTGAAAATTCAGACGAGGGAATCAGGAAAACCTTCATAAAGAAAGGGAGCTGGCTTTTAAAAATATTGGTAAGCTCTGAATGTGAGGAAGAATGCTTTTCTAGGAAGAGAGCAGTGTAAGTCTGTGTGTGTATGTGTGTGTGTATATAGGTACATAACATAGGGGTTTATTTTGCCTGAAACGAGGTATAAAGAGGCATAATGGGAAATAGGGTTGGAAAGAAGGCGTATCTCAAGAATGTTGAAAATACTTACTAGGGTAAGAAATTTGAACTTTATCTTCTAGGCAGCGGGAGAAGATTTTGAGCAGGAAAAATATAATCAGCCAAATTTCAAGAAGTTATCTTTTGACAGTTTTTAATGAGATGCAGGGGTGTCAAACTCATTTTCACGGGGTTGGCGGGGGGGGGGGGGCACAAAAAGGGTCGAATGTAATTTTAGGACTGTATAAACATAACTACTTCCTAACAAGGGGCAAGGGGCTTGGCAATGCCACCAGGTAGAAACAAGGTGCCAGCCAGAAAAACAAGGTGGGGGGGTTGGATTCAGCCCACGGGCCTTAACCACCTGTACATTAGAGGAACAGGGACATTTAAACAAACACTTACTCTGTTGAAAACCAACAGTCATTTTCTATGATGTTATTGCTATAAAACAGTGGTATGAGATAAGCTGATATAAATTTTTTCTATTAATAGTCAATACATTTTCCGCATATTTCTAGATGAGTAGCTTTAAAAAGGCACTTTTGTTTAATATTAGTTATTATGCACTTTGTTTTCCTAATCACAGTCTTTCTGCATTTACCTTTTTTCTTACAACCAAATTTAAAAATGAAGTAGACAGCACGGATGGACATAGACGAGTGTATTCTGCTCTGCTGGGTAAAGTCAGTCAGAGAAAGGTAAATACCATGTGATTTCTTTTATGTGGACTCTACAAAATAAAACAAAAATGAAACAAAGTTGAAACAGACAGAGAAGAGCTGGTGGTTGTCAGAGCAGAGTTGGGTTGGGGGAGTGGGTAATGAAGGGATTAAAAAGTATATATTGGTAGTTATAAAATAGTGATGGGGTCCTGGCTGGTGTGGCTCAGTGGATTGAGCGCCAGCCTGCAAACCAAAAAGGGTCAGTGGTTTGATTCCCAATCAGGGCACATTCCTGGGGTGCAGGCCAGGTCTCCAGTAGGGGGTGTGCCAGATTGTTGCTTATCTCCCTCTCATTGTCCCTCCCTTCCCCTATCTTAAAAATAAATAAATAATTAAAATCTTCAAAAAAAAAAAAGCTACAGGGATGTAA
The DNA here is from genome assembly GCA_004024845.1 of Tonatia bakeri. Taxonomy (NCBI): domain Eukaryota; kingdom Metazoa; phylum Chordata; class Mammalia; order Chiroptera; family Phyllostomidae; genus Tonatia; species Tonatia bakeri. The sequence continues at coordinate 263,059 of PVIA01000522.1, read as the reverse complement.
AGCAAAGGGAATATAGTCAATAATATTGATACAACTATGTATGGTGCCAGTTGGGTACTAGATACATCGAAGGGAACGCTGTGTAAAGTATATGATTATCTAACCACCAAGCTTTACACCTGCAATCAGTACAAAATAAAACTGAAAGTAAATTTGTTAAAAAAAAAAAAAAAAAAAAAGAAAGTGGATTGAGCTCCAGCCTGTGAACCAAAGGGTTGCGGGTTGGATTCTCAGTCAGGGCACATGTCTGGGTTGCTGGCCAGGTCCCCCAGTTGGGGGGTGTGCAAGGGGCAACCACACATTGATGTTTCTTTTCCTCTCTTTCTCCCTCCCTTTCCTTCATCTAAAATATTAAAAATATATATTTTTTAAAAGGCGTATGCTGCCTCCACTTTCCACTGTTCAGTTTTTGATATTGACAAATCTCTAAGATTCTTTTTAATATTACAGTAGAATTTAGAGTTTTAATGGTGTTTAGTTTGGTCACTTGGAAGATTTATCAGAATATTAATGTATGCTGGCTTTATTCTCTTCCATGTCTAAATTGCTCTCTAAGTAGGAAAAGCCTGGTCATTAACCCTCGGAATACTATAGTATGCTGTTTAGTACCATTGGCCTTAGAAACACCATTAGGCCACTTCAGTACATAAGAGGTATTTGGTCTAATGTGTTTAGGTGCTGTCCAAATGAGCTATTCTTTGATTATTGCAATTCTAGTGTTATGTGTAGGGTACTAAAGGGAAGTGAATTTAAAAGTTATCACTGATAATGGTCCTCCCCCCTTCTCCACATGTCTATACCTACTAGAGCCTTGCTGCATCTGAACTTGAAACATTTTATCTGGTTACTTTTTTTTTTTTTAAGATTTTATTTATTTATTTTTAGAGAGAGGGGAAGGGAGGGAGAGACAGAGGAAGAGAAACATCAATGTGTTGTTGCCTCTCTTGTGGCCCTCTCTGTGGACCTGGCCAGCAACCCAGGCATGTACTCTGAATGGGAATTGAATTGGCGGCCCTTTGGTTTGCAGCTCACACTCAATCCACTGAGCTACACTAAATCTACTGTATTTAGCGAGGACTAAATACACAATTTTTAATAAATAAATTCCATTTTTAGGGGGATCCCCCCTCATATGTTAGTGCTTCTTTAGATTTATTTATTTATTTTTTGATCGGACGAATTACTTTTTTTTTGGATGGTATTAGAGTTGGTTTGTATAGGTAAAAATATATTCAGATGTTGATCGTGTATCAAGACCAATTAGTGAAGTGAAAAGGCAGGCCACACAATGGAAGAAGATATTTGTAATATATATAACCAATAAAGGACTTGTATATATTCAGAATATAGAAAGAAGTTTTACATAGCAGTAAGAAAAAAAACAGAAAGCCCATTTTAAACATGGGTAAATAATTTGAATAGACACTTAAAAAAGAAGGTAGTGTAATTAATTATCAGTAAACTTTAAACAAGTGCTCTACCTCAGTAGTTGTCAGGAAATGCTAATTAAACCACATCCTAATTAGAATGGCTAAAATTAGAAGGGTCACAATGCAGGCATTGGTCAAGGATTTGAAATAACAGGAACTTTTATACACTGTTGACAAAAGTGTAAATTGGTATGACCCTTTTGGAAAGCTGTTTGACAGTGTGTCCTGAAGTTGGATGTATTTGTATTCTCCTTGATATATATCCGTCCAACAAATGGATACATAAAAGACATGTTGAGACTGTTTAAAGAGCACTATATGTAATAGTCAAAAACTGGAAACTGTCCAGATGTCCATCAGTAGTAGAATGGATAAATTGTAGGTTATCTGTGTGGTGTATGCATTCATCAGAAACCTCTACAGGTCTACGGCCATACCACTCTGAACACGTCTGATCTCATCTGATCTCGGAAGCTAAGCAGGGTTGGGCCTGGTTAGTACTTGGATGGGAGAAACCTCTACAGCTCTGTTACACAGTGTGTAGTCCCCTCATCAACTGCTTCTGCAACACCTAAGAACTAGAAATTCAGGTTAGGTCTCACCCAGGATATACTAAATGAAAATCCACATTTTAACATGATCTCCAGGTGATTCTTCTGTTGAAATAAAAGTTGAACAGCACTGCTTTAGTAGTTCAGTGGTTTTTGATATTGGTCCTACAGCAGCAGCAGCAATTGGCAGCACCTGGGAAGTGATGTGAAATGCAGATTCCCAGGCCCCATCCTCAGACCTGCTGTTGCAGATGTCCTGGAGGACCTAGCAATCTTTTTTAACAGCCCTCTAGATGATGAGGATTCAAACTGAGGTTTGAGAGAATCTGTTTAGAATATATAGTTCCAAGTAGTTCACAGGTGATTACAGCTTGAAAGCACAGTTTTGAGATTCACTGCTTGCAGGATTAGCCTAACCTTCTGTAAGGGTCTATCTAGATAGAAAATATTTTAAGGTTTTGCAGACCATACAACCTCCACTGCAGGCACAGCTACTTTGAAAGCCATAGACAATATGTTAATGAGTGAGTGTGGGTGTTACCAGTAAAACCTAATTCACAAAAAGCCTGCAGCTGGACTTGGCTCATGTACTTTGGGGACCTATGTTCTGTAGCAGTGATGATAAGATTTTTGAAATTTTTTGTATTTTATTTATTTTTAAGTATTTTTATTGATTATGCTATTACAGTTTTCCCAGTTTTTCCCCCTTTATCCCCTTTCCACCCTTCCACCCTGGCCCCCCAATTCTCCAGCATCCCCCCCCCTTAGTTCATGTCCATGGTTGTACATATAAGTTCTTTGAGTCCTCTGTTTCCTATACCATTTTTTATCTTTCCCTATTTTGTGCCTACCGATTATGCTTCTTCTTCCCTGTACCTTTCCCCTCATCCCTTCCTTCCCCCTCCCCACTGACCTCCCTCTGTGTGATGTCCATTTCTCTGATTCTGTTCCTTTTCTGTTTGCTTGGTTTTTGTTTTTGTTGTTTTTCTTTTGTTTTAGTTTCATTTGTTAATAGTTGTGACTTTGTTGTCATTTTATTGTTCATATTTTCTATCTTTTTCTTAGATAAGTATCTTTAATGTTTCATATAATAAGGGCTTGGTGATGATGAGCTCCTTTAACTTGACCTTATCTGGGAAGCACTTTCATCTGCCCATCCCTTCTAAATGATAGCTTTGCTGGATAGAGTAATTTTGGGTGTAGGTCCTTGCCTTTCATGTCTTCAAATATTCTTTGCAGCCCCTTCTTGCCTGTAAGGTTTCTTTCGAGAAATCAGCTGATAGCCTTATGGGCACGCCTTTGTAGGTAACTATCTCCTTTTCTCTTGCTGTTTTTAGGATTCTCTCTTTATATTTAATCTTGGGTAACTTAATGCTGATGTGTCTTGGTGTGTTCCTCTTTGGGTCTAACTTCTTTGGGACTCTCTGGGCTTCCTGGACTTCCTGGAAGTCTATTTCCTTTGCCAGATTGGGGAAGTTCTCCATTATTTGTTCAAATTAGTTTTCATTTTCTTGCTGCTGTTCTTCTCCTTCTGGCACCCTTATAATTTGGACATTGGAATGTTTCAGGTTGTCCCAGAGAATCCTCAGCCTCTCTTCATTTTTTTTTTTGATTCTTGTTTCTTTGTTCTGATCCAGTTGGATGTTTATTTCTTCCTTTTGTTCCGAATTGTGGCTTTGAGTGCTGATTTCTTTCTTGTCACTGTTGATTCCCTGAATATTTTGCTTTATTTCATTTTCAGTATTTTCTGTTTTTTCATTTTTCAACCAAGCTCAATCAGTTCTGTGAGCATTTTGATTACCAGGGCTTTAAATTCTCCATCAGATAGGTTGGGAATCTCCTCATCACTTAGTTCTGAGGTTTTGCTCTGTTCTTTCATTTGGGCCATACTCATTGTCTTGGCACACCAGTCTGGTTGTTCTGGTTGATTTTTTTTTAATTCCTTGGTTGTTGGAGTTCCATGAAGTTTGATTTTTTGGCGTTTTTGATTGTTTATTGATTTTAGATTGGTGGTTATCCTCCTTTTGGTTTTGCGAGGAAGTGAAGGGTTTCTACCTATGCCTCCGTCTTGGCCAGAACCATGATGATAAGATTTTGACTACACACAAAACATGGATAATACTGAATAAAAGGCATATACAAAAAGTATATACATCATGAATCCATTAATTCTGAGTTCAAAAACAGGCAGAATAAATCTTTGCTCTCAGAAGTCATGAGAGTGGCTGGGGGTAGGGGTGGTGACGACTGGAAGAGAACACAAGGTTGCTTTGCGGGGTGCTCATAATGTTCTAAGTGGTTTAAAACATAAAAATGCTAAAATGAGTAGATAGGTTATGTGTGAATTTTAAAAATAAAGTTTCAAAGTCAGACTTCTAGGGGACAAGTGGATTGTTCTTCGCTGTCTAGGGTCTTTAGGATAAATTTCAGAAGCACTAAGAATTTATAAAGATACATGCACATTTTTTTTGTCTTTTTAAAAAAAATAAAGCTCTGATCCCCCCAAACCCTCTGGTATAACAGTTGTGAGTGAATGTGTATCCCAACTCTGTGTTTCTTCTCACTAATTGTATTCTTTCTTGTATTTTTCCTCCTGTCTTGGTACATCTTAGTATATCCGTGCATCGTTTACCTTTTTCCTGGGAGTGTTTATTTATAGTACTCCGTCAATTGTCAGTTTATTAGTGATTATCCTGGATGCTTTCTTTAGGGCTCTAGTTATCAAACTCTTTGGTGTCAGGATCTGTTTACACTCTTAAAAACTGAAGATCCTGAAGAACTTTTGTTTGTACCTATCAATATTTATTGTAATAAAAATCAACACTGAGCAATTTTTTAAAATTTATTAATTCACTTAAAGATAACAGTGATAAACTCATTAGATGTTAACATGTATAACATTTGATGAAGTGTAGCTATATTTCCCAAAACAATAACTTTATGAGAAGAGTATCATTGTTGTCCGTTTTCTGCATATCTCTTTAATGTATGGCTTAAAAGATAGTTGGATTCTCTTATCTGCTTTGGTGTTTAGCCTTTGTGATACATTTTCTTAGCCGAAGTACATGAAGAATATCAGGCCTCATACGGATGTGTAGGTGGAAGAGGGAGAAGTGTTTTAGTAGCTTCTCAGATTGTGAATATTCTCTGATTCACACCAAAACACAAATGGCAGCTCTTTTTTAAATATAAATTGCACCAAAAAATCTGAAACCACATCAGCGACCATTTCCTGTTCTATTACATTAAAGTCCATTAAACTAGCTTGCACTTTGAATTCCTCTTTTATCCCTCAGTGTGATTTTAAATATCATTTCATTGGTCATTTGGAAAATATTGGTTTACTAAGTAATGCAGAGCTTCTGAATTGTTGACACATTTTATTATACAATACCAGAAACTCATATTTGTAGATATCATCACTGATATTTTTCAAGTATTAGGGATCTCACACATGTAAGAATTCAAATTTTCTTTCAAAATATTGATCTTTTTGTTTTTGGGAACAACAGATACTGTTAGTTATGTCCTTGACATTAATTTTTGAGAAAACGTTTAAGTCTGAGTAATCATAGTTTGTTGATCAGTGGTTCTTTCAAATAAAAATGATGGTTCATAAAAAGAGTAGCTAGTTCAGATTATAAATCAGTCACACAAAAGGTTATCTTCTAGCCAGAGTGGCTTTGTGTGTACATATAATAGGGACTGTATTTTTTGGACTGTAAGATGCACTCCCACCATTTGGGGGGAAAATGGGGTATGCGTCTTATAGTCCAAATGTAGCTTATGACTTGCTGTGGGGGGGGGAGCGGTGGAGTGGGGTCACAGGTTATTAAGTATTTTACCACATTGCTTCAAAATTTTTTCCCCTATTTTCCTCTAAAACCTAGGTGCATCTATATGGTAATTTTTAATGCTTCATCAAGGACATTAAGTGAAATTGGCATTATTGTTTGAAAGTGTGAGTACCTGGTGGTACAGAATATAATGGCTAGTGCAGTTAAGAGCCACTGCCTTAATCCATTTTATCCAGTAGTGATCTTTCTCTGCCAGGGCTGATGTCAGCACAGTAGAAAGTTGTGTTACTATAAAAATAGCTTTAACTTTGGGACCCACAGGGATCTATAGACTACGCTTTGAACTCTGCTTTAGGGCTTTATCCTTAAAATACGTCATATATTGCACCTACATGTGTTAGTTACTACAATAATGTGTCATGAGAGGTTTTTTAAAAAAGCATCTGTTTGAAACATGCTTTAACACTTTCCTTCTTTTGAAGATGCTTATGCTTTTCTTGTAGGAATGTATTCTATCAGGTATAATGTCAGTGAATGGAAAGAAAGTTCTTCACATGGATAGAAACCCATATTATGGAGGAGAAAGTGCATCTATAACACCTCTGGAAGACGTAAGTATTATAATATGCCTTTTATACTTTGAATCTTTTACTTGTGAATCTCATCTTTACTCCTTAGAGGTAGTTTTAATTTTTAATTAACTGGATTAGCTGTAGTATCATAATTTGTAGGAGCTCCTTATTTGGGGCTTGTAGAAATTGAAATTGTGCCCTTTGTTGGAGCAGTTATCTCTCAGAGTTAACAGAAGTACAAACTTTTGATGATGACCTAATGTGTCCCAGGCCCAGTACCAGTGTTTTCCTCATGGTCTAATTTATTTCCCCAGTCACTCAAAGAGAGAATTTTATCCTCATTTTTTCAGACAAAGTAGTCTCGGTGGGGTTAAAAACGACAGAAATGGGTTATGTACCTAGGTTATATGACTGCAAAGCTTAGTTCCATTTGCTGTACATGTGCCCCTATTCCCTCCTCTTTTAGAACATGAGCACATGAAACATTTCCAAAGTGTGTTTTACTAAAGACATTTACTTCTCTGTGTAATATTTGTTCAACATCCACATGTATGGCTATGAACTGTACTGTGTTTTTTAATAGGTGATATGTAGATATCAGTTATTTCTTAAATAATGACTTTGATGAAATAAGCTTAATATTTATATAAAAATTGTTTTTAATACTCAAGTATACGTAAATGTTGAAAGAGTACTACTGAATCAGAAACTTCCATCTGGATTTAACAGTTAACATTTTGCTGTATTTGCTTAATGTCTTTTTGTGTTATTAGTATTGAACCATTGACATTAATAGATAGCATGTACTGATTGGAATATTTCAGAATTCATCTGCTAAGAATAACATTCTCCTACATAATACTGTTATGACATTTAAGAAAATTAATAATATCCAGACCATATTCCAATTTTCCAGGCTAGTTTATAATAAAATATTTTTGGGTACTTCACCTTGCATCACATCAGCGTGGCTTCACCGTTGATGATAGTAAGTTTGACCCTGGTAAGATGATTACCATCAGAACTATTCATTGTGAGTAGTCTGTGGAGTAATATGTTGGTACCATTCCTTTCATGCCTCATGCATTTATTAGTTGATCTTCAGTAAGATGAGTAAGTTGTCTTCTTTTCTTCTTTTCTTTCTTTTTTCTTTTTTTTGTAAATATATGCAAGGACTTGGGGATTTTTACTAAGTAAATATGTACCCACTTCGCTTATTCTGTTCCACCTTAGCAATATGTGAATTTGAATATTCTCAGATTTTAAATGACAAGCTTACACCTAGAGCTTCTACTTATCTCATACAAATTTATAAATTAACTGGAACTAATTTTAATGGTCTTTTCTGATATGAAGAAGCCAAAATTTATTTTTAACTCTTTATATAACTACAGAAGCAAAACTAAGCCTTAAACTATTAAAGCTTTTAATAACTTTCTATTCAGGAGAGAGTGAGTTGAAATGATTTCTACAAATAATAAGGGAGGTATCTGCAGGACTAGTGTGTTATTGACAAATTGTTTTGTATTCTTGCTTTTCTGCTAGTAAAAACAAACACCACTTTGTAATACTTATTTTAACATTCATTAGTTTAGTATATGTACTATTTAGTTTACCTATGTATTGTAACTTCACTGACAGTTTTTATATGATTAAAAATGAAATGCCCTTGGTTATACTTTACCTCATGTAGTGGTATTATCATATCAAAATCATGTTATCAAAAAAACAGTTGCACAGTATATTGAAAATTAAATTTTGTTACATTATGGCTATTTTTTGTTTTGGTTTCAGTTATACAAAAGATTTAAAATACCAGGAGCACCACCAGCATCAATGGGGAGAGGAAGAGACTGGAATGTTGACTTAATTCCCAAGTTCCTTATGGCTAATGGTAAATCATCCTAATTTAAATTTATGACAGTCTGATTTAAAAGTAGAAACTAGCCCTGGCTGGCGTAGCTCAGTGGATTGAGCGCGGGCTGTGAACCAAAGCATCGCAGGTTCGATTCCCAGTCAGGGCACATGCCTGGGTTGCAGGCCATGGCCCCCAGCAACTGCACATTGATGTTTCTCTCTCTCTCTCTTTCCCTCCTTCCCTCTGTAAAAATAAATAAATAAAATCTTTAAAAAAAAAATAAAAGTAGAAACTAAGTCCTGACGGTATTATTCCAGGTATGTGGAGATGGATTTCTTTGAATGGTTACAGCATGGTGAGTAGTATGGTGCATTAGAGGTGTCTGGAAGCAGTAAAAATGGAGAGAGTCCTGGCTGGTATGGCTAAATTGGTTGGAGTGTTGCCCTGTAAACCGAAAGATTGTAGGTTTGGCCCTAGTCGGGCACATGGGGTGAGTATGAGAGGAATTTCATCCATGTTTCTTGCATGTTTCTCTGTCTCTCCTTCCCCCTCTTCCCATCTATTTAAAATCAATAACTATGTCCTCAGGTGAGGATTTAAAAAAATGGAGGGAAATGGGGTGACTTACTAAATATTGGTTCTGAAGAAAGAAAATTATGATGTGGCACAATACAACATATATATCAAAACTGTAAGCATTTATAACAGGGTTTCCTCTTGATGCTTTGGTGACACTTAGATAATTTGGCCTTCAGAAATAATGTCTTTCTAGTTTGTAGGCTTTTAAAATTGTTTTTTAAAATACTTTTTCTCTTTTTTAATCAGAGGAACTAAGTATCTTTTGAGATTGCTGTGATATTATATTGTCTGTTTCTGAAATAACATTGAGAAACTAAATTGTTAGTATAATGTCCACTAAAATAAAGTACGTGCCATCACCCTTTCCTTTCTTTGAGTTTATATTCTGTAATTAAAAAATATATATTGATTGATTTTTTTAGGGGGAAAAAGAGAGCAAGAGAGAGAAAAAAAGACACTGATTTGCTGTTTCACTTCTTTATGTAGTCATTGGTTGATTCATGTATGTGTCCTGACCAGGGATCAAACTTGCAACCTTGGCATATTGGGATGACCCTTTAACTTACTGAGCTACGTGGCAAGGGCTGTAATTCGTTTTAATGCAAAGATCTTATTTAATTTTTTCTGAAATAATTTAATGTTAACTAAATTGTTTTGAGGTGAATTGTAAACTCAAAATTTTTTAATGTAAGTAATAAAATTACTAAAGTTAGAAAACATAGAGAAACAGAAAGGAAATAAAATTTATATAACCGGAATTCACAATCTGGAATTATGGTTAATGTTTTGTTGTATAACCTGCCAGACCATATATATATATTTCTTTTTGTTTTGTTTTTCTCTCCCATCAATATGTTTTTCAACAAATAAACTGTGAATTTCTGAGAGGGAGTTTGTGTGATAAATCTCATTGTATACTCCTTGAAGTGTATTATGGAGGATAAAGGGAATGAATTCGTAAGGCTTTTCCTTTATATTGCTAATCACCGGTAGACTGTGAGATTGTCCTTTTCTTAATATCTTTACCAAACCCAGATGTTCAGTTTAGTTTTTGTCATTTTGTTGTACTAAAAGACAAAATAATGGATTTTTAAAATATCTATTAGAGGATAAAATGATTTCTAGATGTTTATTGGCTTTTATATTATTTTAGTGAACTATTTAGCCTTGTGCTTTGCACATTTTTCTGTTGAAGTTTTGTGTTTTTTCTTACAGATATAATAAGCTCTTTATAAAGGTTGTTTAATCCCCTTTAAAAATATGTTGAAAATATCTTTTCCAGTTTGTGATCAGCCTTCTGTATTACTGCTATGTTTATGTGTTTGTACAAAAGCTTTTAAATTTCATGTGGTCATTTAGATTGATCTTTCTTCCTTTCATTATTTTTGATTTGAAAGGCTGGTTTTTCTCTTTACCTTAAGGTTATAAAGATACTAATACTTTGCTTTTTTAAATTATGATTGTCTTTTATTCCCATCCCAGCCCACCCCTCTAGAATACTTAGCTTTTAATAGTTTTATAGTTTTATTTTTTTACCTATTTTCTATTATAAATTATCTATTTTGTTTTCCTGTTTGAATAGAGACTGAATTTTTTCAAAATGGCAAGTCAATTGTCCCTCAACACCATTTATATTTTCCACTTTGATTTAAACTTTTATACTATATAAATTCTCATATGTGGGTCTACATTGTTTTTCACTAATAGGTGTACTAATTAATATAACTATATAGTGTACTTTAACATCTGGCTGCATAAAGTTCTCATTATTTCATGTTCTTAAAGAACCTTTTTTTAAAAAAATTAATTAATTTATTTATTTTAGAGAGGGAAGGGAGGGAGAAAGAGAGAGAGAGAAACATCAATGTGCGGTTGCTGGGGGCTGTGGCCTGCAACCCAGGCATGTGCCCTGACTGGGAATCGAACCTGCGATGCTTTGGTTCACAGCCTGTGCTCAATCCACTGAACTACGCCAGCCAGGGCCTTAAAGAACCTTTTTATTTTGACTAAGTGTTCTTTCAAATGAGCTTTAAAATAATGTTATTTGGTTTTTAAAAGAATGCATAACTAAGTGGAACAATAAATCAATGTTTCTTTGTCCCCCCTCTCTAAAATCAATTTTTAAGAAAAATAGAAATAAAAGTACATTTACTAATACTAATGGCTTCCCAGCATTTTCTTAACATTGTTCATAACTCCTACAAAAAGTCTCCAAAGTCTTATTTTATTTTTTATTTCTTTTTATGTATTTATTTAACTTTTTTGACCAGTACAGAAATTTATTTAACAAAAGTTCAATTTGAAGATATACAAGACTCAATTTTTATATTGTAGTGTAACAGATGTGGAGAGGTGACGCGGATGCAGTTGGTTTCTGTGGTGAACATACTCGTTCCAAGGCTTCTAACATGATGATACTGGTGCCTTGTGTTACCACCATTCCACTATTGTTCTGTTGCCCACTAGTTGCCATCTCCACACATTCATCCATCACAAGATTCATAAAGGGGTCAAATTCCTACAAGAATCCTTGGACATGTTTGCCACTATTTAATTTCAATAACTTCTTGTCTATAAATTTTTTAGCTCAGGGAGGGGGTGAACTGTGTTCATGGTGTCTATTCAGTAAGCTCAAAGATACCTCCAAAAGGTATTCTTCGCCGCTTACCCGAAGTCTTATTTTGAATGAGGCTATCAGAATGCACGCCTAGTTGTTAGCATATTTAGAAGTACTTTTTTAATGTTTCAATTTCAAGATTAATAACTTCATCAACTTAATTTTGTAAAAGCCACACAATAATTATTACAGGTATGAAATTCAGAATTATACTACTACTTCACATAGGTTGGATTTCTTTGAAGATTCTGTTACATTTTAAAGAGAGGCAACTCAGGCAAAACTTTTGAGGAATTTGTGCTCCCCTTTCCTTTCTTTCATTAACTCTTCACCCGAGGAATGTTTTTAAATTCATTTTTAGAGAGGAGGACAGAGAGACAGAGAGAAACATCGATTAGTTGCTTTCTCTGTGTACCCCAACCAGGGATCCAACCCACAACCTTTGATGCACAGGACAGTGCTTCAGTCAATGGGGCCACCTGATCAGGGCTCTTTTTTTTTTAGTTGATTTTAGAGAGGGAGGGAGAGGGAGGGAAAGAGAGATAGGAACACTGATTTGTTGTCCCACTAACTTCAACTCACTGGTTGATTCTTATATGTGCCCTGACCAGGGATTGACCCCATAACCTTGGCGTATCAGGACAGCACTAACCAACTGAGCTACTCTGCCAGGATTATTTCTTCTAGTTTTTAAGGGTAGTAGGATATAGGTTACATTTTGAATTGTGTGACTTTTATAGGTCAGCTGGTTAAGATGCTGCTTTATACAGAGGTCACTCGTTACCTGGACTTCAAAGTGACTGAAGGGAGCTTTGTCTATAAGGGAGGAAAAATCTACAAGGTTCCTTCCACTGAAGCAGAAGCCCTGGCATCTAGTAAGTAATTTTATTTTATTTTCTCAGAATGTTAAGATTTTACAATGGAAAATGAACTTCAGGGATTAAATTTAATGTGCCTTTACATCAACCATCACCCACTCATACAATCAGCAAACACTTACTGAGTGTCTGTCATGTCCCAGACAGCATTCTCGGCAGTTGAGAATACTTCGATGAACGGTACGCTCAAAGTTGTCTACCCTTTTGAAGTGTAAAGAGAGTTTACATGACCATCTCTATATCATGTAGCTTGTTGCTGGTGAGTCGGAGCCTATCTAGGTCTAGAAATGCTCTTTTATTATTATTTACTATTTATTTATTATAAAAATTCATAAGAGCTTTTTTTTGTTTCCCATGTGTTAGGCTTTGTGCCAAACACTTCACATTTTCTTAGTTGGCTTTTAAAACCACCTTATGAGGTAAGTTTTTATTTTAACAGAGGAGGAATCTGAAGCCTGAAATCACATAGGTGAATTAAGTAGAGGGATGGGAGTTGAAACCCTGGTAGGATTGCTCCAGAGCCCTGTATTTAATCCTGTGCTAAGCTGATCTCCTAGCCTATGTTATCCAACCTCCTGAGAAAGAAAAGACCTCTGGTCTGGCAAAACCCATCTTCTGATTGGTGGTGGTGTTATTCTCCCAAATCTCTATTTTTAGGAATTTCCAGTAAGTATGGAGTGATTTTATTCTTTGCCCTAAATATTTCCTCCACTGGGTCAACCAAAGATCTCTGGTTAACGTTTTCTATTCTGATCTCTTTTAAATAGTGAACACCCCTAGAAAAGACCTCTGCTCTTTAGGATGTTGTAGTTGTTGTGCAGAGCATTTTGAGAAAGAGCAAATTTGTTTAACTAAAGAGTAGTTGAGTTTTATATACTAAATGTTTCAGGAGTTTAGAGGAGGGAAAGGTTTGGTTGGGAGAATAGGAAAATAATTGATAAATTCCATTAATTTTATTTTGGCATAAGTATGGAAAAACGTTTTCATTTATTTTGGCAATTTCTCTAACTTCATTTATTTACTTTTTGCTATTAGGGGAGAAAATACTGGGCCTAAAATGTTGAAAGACACTATAGCTGGATAGTAAAAAAAACCCCACTAACATTTAGTTAGAATTGACAATTGGGAAAGAAAGGTAATGGCTCCTAATTAAATTGAAAGGAGTTAGTGGTGTAATCATGGGTTAGAAAATATTTTAAGTCTTTTAAATGACAGTGAATTTAATCCAATAAAATGTTGTTATAGAAATAGTTCAAGAGTTTGAATACAGTTTTTTAAACAAAGTTTATGCTCTTTCATTTTTGTATTCTCTTTGAGCTCTTATTGATATATCATTACATTTATTTTTAATTATAGTTGACATGCAGTATTACATTAGTTTTAGGTGTACAACAAAGTGATTAGACATTTATATAACTTAAAAAGTGATCACCACAGTAAGTCTAGTACCCACTGGGCACCACCGTACATGGTTATTGCGATATGATTGACTATATTCACTATGCTGCACATTATTTCCCCCTGACTTATAATTAGCAGTTTGTACTTCTTAATACCCTATACCTTTTTTGCCCATCCCCTACCCCCTTCTACCTGGCAACCATCAGTTTGTTCTCTGTATTTGTTTGTGTTTTATTTGTTTTTTAGGTTCCACATATAAGTGAAATCATAGAGTATTTGTCTGTCTTTGATGTATTTCACCTCTGGGTCTATCCATGTTGTATCATGGCAAAATGTTCTTTTTGATGGCTAATATTCCTGTGTGAGTGTGTGTATGTGTGCATGTGTGTGAGAGAGAGAAAATCTATCTTCCATATCTATTTATCTATTAATGGATACCTAGCTCGCTTTCTTGGCTGTAATGAACACAGGGCTACATATCTCTTCAGATTAGTGTTTTCAGTATCTTTGGATAATTACCCCAGAAGTGGGGTTGCTAGGTTATATGGTAGTCCTATATTAATAGCTTTAACTACCTCTTCCATTTAATAAAAATTAAAGTACTTAACTTTTGGTAGTTCTGTTTTTCCCTTTTTAATTTTTTCAAATATATGAAATGTTTACATGACCTGAAAGTCAAAATTATATAAAAAGATATATTTAGAGATAATTCTTATTCTTACCTTTTTCACTCCATTCTTTCTAGCCTGATAATTATTTTTACTTGTTTCTGGTTTATCCTTCCTTTTGCAAAAATAAGCTAATATGTTAATGTACATATTTTTAAACTTAGGTTTATTGAGGTATGGTATTCATACTGTAGAATTTACCAGTTTTGGTATACAGTGTTATGAATTGTTACCAATATTTCACATTTACTGAGCATTATGTGCCAGCATGTATGCACTAAGTACTTCATGTGTGTTATCTAAATTTATTTTATATAGTCCTTTATTACAACTCTGTGAGATGTGGGTGCTATTATCTGTATTTTACAGATGGGAAAAGTGAGGTATGCCCATGTGAAAGAAAAGCACAAAGCAGTGTAACTCCTGACTGGTAGAACTGTTAGGAAGTCAGGTTTATCTGACTCTAGACCCCCGCACTCTTACTACCGTACTGTATATAGTCTAGAAATATAGTTTTTAAAAAATGGGGTTTTTTACAGATTTTATTTTTATTTTATTTTAGTGTGAAAAGGGAGGGAGAAAGAGAGGAAGAGAAACATCCACATATGAGAGAAACATCCGTCAGTTGACTCACATGCCCCCAACTGGGGACTTAGCCTGCACTGCAATCCAGGCATGTGCCCTGACTGGGAATTGACCTTTCAGCTCACAGGCTGGCACTCAGCCCACTGAGCCACATCAGCCAGGGCTTAAAAAATATTTTAACCAATCACATAGTTTATGATTCTATTTTTTTGTGCTAAACATTTCTAGTTCCTGGGGTTTTCACATAAGATGCTATCTTCATCTCTTGGCCACTTTTTTGTGGAAATTCTCTGATTTGCCAGATCAGACATAATACTCCAAATGTTGTTTGGTTGGTATCAGTGGGACTATTACTTATTAGGGAAGTAATATGGACAATATATTTCTATTAATATAGCTTGCTACTGTTGGCTTTTTTTAGGAATGGTAGACACTATTAGTTCGTGTGATAGATTGTTCATGGTACCAACTAAAACCCCAAGTTTTCAGTAAATATTTGTTTCTTGGGCAGATGTTATTTTTGTCAAATCACTGAGAAATATATATGACCTCTAGAGTAATATTAAAATCAAATAGTATGTTCAGAAATGTTTTGAGGACTTTTCATGAGTAGCTTTGAAGTGTGCCCAGGAAAATCTTCCGCCTTTAAGTTAAATCTTTAGTTTGAGGCATCCATTTTATCTGGAGCACCTTGACATGAAGTCACCTTTAATAAAACAGATCTAAGTGAATCCCAGGACTTGTGGCATTCTGAGGAGCTGTGTTTGCTGCAGCAGCCAGCTGCTCATCTGGAGTAGGCCATTTGGGTCCTTCATTAGAATTCTGTGTTGTGTGCTGTGTCATATCTTAGTTTTCGTTTGATAATAATTCTCCAATTATTTTTAAAATTCTATGGTCAAATCTTATATCTGTTAGTTAATTGGAAAGCTTTTATCTGTTCTCTTACTGAAACTGCTCTGGATTTTGTAGGTTTTTTTATTTTAAAAGTCTTGGTGTGGTTTTTTTTTTTTTTTTGTAAGTAAACCTCTGTGCAAGTGAATGAAGTAAAGTCGACCCATTTGCAGTGAAGGTAAGACTGCTCAGGGGACTTATTCTGAAAAAGATTTTTTTTCTAATTTTATTTAATTTGAATTTTTTCATTCTATATGGTGTGTGCAGTATATGAATAAACCTATTTTATATTTGTTTCTACCAGACGTTAATTATATGGATTGCATATTTATTGAGCACTTGCTATGTGCCAGGTACCCTTCTAGGTTTGGGAGTAGGGAGCGTTCAACAGAAGGACGAAAGTAAACAAAAAATGCTTTCCTAATGAATTTTACATTAGTGGGAGACAAGCTATAAATAAGGAAAAGTATGTTGTGGTAATAATACTGTGTAGAAAGTTGAGAGCAGGAGGGATTATGGGGGGGCAACAGTTTTTGATAGGAAGGCATAATTATAGAGGTAGCTGTTCCAAAAATTATGCAGTAGGAACAGTGTAATTTGAACTCCTTCAAATATGACTTTCAGAATGAGCACTGGACCTCCAAAATGCTTGTAGTTGCAGTGGTTCTGTTTCTAATGCCATAAGCACTAGTGGTACCATGCATGGCACCATGAAAGGAGTAGAGAAGCCGCTGGAGCGTCTTTTTCTGTGAAACAGGAGTAACCAGCAGGGCTGATTCTGTCCATCAGGCGTAAGGATGAGGGGCAGGAGGGAAGGAAATAAAGGAGAGGAAAGAGAAGGTTAAGAAAACACTAAAGATTTTTATTCTGACTTTCAAAAAAGTTACGCAGTAATCCCCAGTAAACTGTTGGTGGTAGCTGTAGGTTCCAACAGGCACTGTCCACATACGATACCTGAGTTACAAGTGCATTGTAGTAGTGACTCATGTTTCTTTTTGACTGCCTTACTCGTACCCCTGACAATTAAGCTTGTGTCTTAACTATGGTGCTGATATGGTGATAGAATATTTAACCTTATGCCTTTTACTGTGTATACAGTCTGTCCATTTTTTAAAGCTGAGCTATAAATATTTTTTTTAATGCAGTCAGCTGTCATGAATAGCCTCCTCCTCATTTGAATTTTCATTTTTGTTGGTTTCAGTTATAGTCTGGGAAATGTTAAAAATATCACAACATTAAACTGTCAACAGATATAAATGTTTAAGAGTTTGTTATTTTTAAAGCTATTGTTGCTTTTGGAAGTAGCTGCACAGTTTAGGAAAGGGGGAAGGAGGAGACTGTAAAACCACAGTGTTTTCCTTTGCCTGTGTCTTTCTGCCGGCTACACACCAGTTGTAGGAATACTGACTGGTAGGAAGAGCTGAGGGTTTATTATGTGGTGGTTCATAGCTATCTACTCATCTGCTTTTTAAGTGTGCAAAGCGGTGAACTGATTATTTAGGACTTCATTAAAGTAAGTGACTAGCAGCCTAATCAACTTCTAAATTTCTTTGAAGTCAGTTTGTTTTTGGTAGCTAAGTTTCTTTCCCATTAAATGCTGGAATGTATCTTAGTATACAGAAAAAAGAAAAGGAAGAGCATTTAGAATTTTAGACAGTTGGCTGATTATCGATCACAGTAGTTAAAACAACATTCAGCTGGATGCCTTCATAAATAATAGTTTTGTAAAGTCATGTTTACCATGTACCTAATAAGAGACATAATTAGATATACTGCATTTAATTACTTGTAATTGTACTGTAAAATTGAAGACCTAACTGATCTTTTGTAATTATGTCAGTTTATTTTAAAGCTGTCCAGACTCTCATACCTTAAATTGCACATTGTGCTAGAAGAGCGTCAGATAATAATGTGGCATAAACTTTTTCTTTCACTCTTTTCTCCAGTGTCCTATTGTGAGTGTGTGCTTTTTGAAAAATTCTGTTTTAGGTTTAATGGGGCTGTTTGAAAAACGTCGCTTCAGGAAATTCCTAGTATATGTTGCCAACTTCGATGAAAACGATGCTAGAACTTTTGAAGGCATTGATCCTAAGAAGACTGCAATGCGAGAGGTGTATAAGAAATTTGACTTGGGCCAAGATGTTATAGATTTTACTGGTCATGCCCTGGCACTTTACAGAACTGATGAGTAAGTTTTTTTGGTTTTAGACTTATATATTTTTTGGAACGCTAACTGAATTGGCTCATTTTCCAATGTGGAAATTCTAACAAAACAAATATATAGCAATGTTATACAATGAAAGAAGAGGCTCTAGTTGCAAACTAATGTTAGAACCTTTTAAGTAAAATAAAAAGGTATTGAATTGAAATCACTTCAGAAAAAGATTTTAAATAGAACACAAGAATGAAAACTGAAGCCCTTTTGTAATATTTATTTCCTCCTCTTCAGCTATTTAGATCAACCATGTTGTGAAACCATTAATAGGATTAAACTTTACAGTGAGTCTTTGGCAAGATATGGCAAAAGCCCATACCTTTATCCACTGTATGGTCTTGGAGAACTGCCGCAAGGATTTGCAAGGTAGGAGTCCATATATAACCTGTTTATAAAACCCCACTGATTTTGAATCTTATCTTCAGTGGCAGTGTGATATACGGTTGTGAAAAATGAGACAGGATATGCCCATGAGTGATGAGATCTTTTTTATTTTTATTGAATACATTCAGTGAAGCCACAGATCTATAATAAAAATGTTGAGTTTGATAAATGTATAAACTTTTGTGATCAAAACTCTAGAATCAAGATACAGAACATTTTACTCCAGAAACTTCCCTTGTATGACCTCATAATCACCACCCCCCACACCTGTCATTTCTTTGGGGTGTGGGAATCCAGGAGTGGGAATTGTTTGCTGGTATGGCAACTTCATAAGACACTGAAACAACTTGTGATTGTACCACTTTATAAACAGTCAGCAAAGTGTGAGAATTTTAGTCATTCCTCATCCTTACCAACATTTGGGTTGTTGGTTTCTTCTTTAACCACCCTAGTCAGTGTGAAATACTATTTCATTAAATTGCATTTCTTGGGACTGATATTGATCACCTTTTCGTGAACTTGGCTGTTTGTGTAATTTCATGGTGTCATTATTCATGTCTCCTACACATTTTTAAAGATTGGGTTATCTTTGTGATTTTTAGGAGATCTGGATGTATCTTGGCAGCAAGTCTTTTGTCAGATATATTAATTATAAATGGTTTTCTTCCAGTCTGTGACAGAAGTTTTACATTTTTTTAATATTTTTTCTTTTTTGTATGTTTATGCTTTGGGGGTCCTATCTATGAAAGCTTCGCCTACCTCAGGAGCACAGGTGCTCTTTAATGTCTTCTAGAAGCTTTATAGTTTTAGCTTTGTGTTTAAATCTGTGACTCATCTTGAAATAATACTAGTGTTTGGGGCGAGGTAGGGTTATTTACAGTGCTATAGTAAGTCTTGAAATCATGTAGTGCAAGTCCTCAACTTTGTTTTTTCAGAATTGTTTTGGCTGAGGTCCTTTGCATTTCCGTATACATTTTAGAACAGGTTGTCAGTTCCTAGAAAAACTTGCTTCCTGGGATTTTGATTGGGGATGAATTAAATCTATAGATCAGGGGGTAGCAAAGGTCAGAGAGCCAAATATATGGTGATGGAAGATTAGACTTTGGTTGGTGGGCACTCAGTGCAGTATACAAATTATGTGTCATAGAAATGTACACTTGAAACCTATGTGATCTTACTAACCAATGTCACCCCAGTAAATTTAATAAGGACATCTATAGCTCATTTTGGGGGAGAATTTTCCAATCCGTGAAAGTGCTGTATCCATATATTTAAATTTTCTTTGTCAGCAATGTCTTGTAACTATCATTGTATAGATCAAGCACCTTTTTTGTTCACGTTTATTCAAAGTGTTTGGTTATTTTTATGTTAAAGTTTGGTTTATCTCAGTCATTTGCTGTGAATATACACTAATTGATTTGTGTATACTGAACTTACATCCTATGACCTTGTGCTTCTTAGTTTTACAGATTTCTTAGAATTTTCCTTGTACATAATTATTTCATCTTTGAACAGAGAGATTAGCTTCTTACAACCTTTGTGTTCCCCTGCCTTCCTAGCCTTCATGCACTGGCTAGGAGTAGCACAAAAATGATGAATGGAAGTGGTGAGAACAGACGTATATTTTATTATGAAATATTTTGTATTATGAAACATTTTTTCTTTGTGTTGATTGCTAATTCCTGTTTGGATCACATTTTCTTGTTTCTTCAATTTTTGATCATATATTGGACATAATGTACTGATGCATTGTAGAGATGCTAGAGTCTTTCTCTGAAGAGTATTATTTGAATAGGCAGATAAGTTCACTTTGAACTTTGAAAGCTTGATTTTACACTTTTTGAGGGGGGGTCTTTTGTTTTTGACTAACTTCTTAGTCTTGGCACAATAGGTGTGTGGGTCCTAGGGCTTTTGTGGGAAAGTCTAGGGTGTCTGCCAAGCTCATCAAAATGAGGCAGTTTTAAATTTCAGACTCCTTTGTCTTTATGACTGACTCGTACAAAGCTGTAAGCTCTGCTCAAGTCTTTTTTTCCAGCTGTTCCCTTTTGCTGGCTTCCTTGTAATCTCCCTCGTGTACAAACTCTTCTGGAGTTAGTTAAGGACTGGAAGAGATTTTACAGTTTCGGTGGCTTCCACTTTAGGATTCCCCCTGGCAATTTTCATCTCTGTTAACAACCCCAAATTCTATCCTGTGTCATTTTAAGTCAATAAGATCCCAGAGTTTTTGCTTCTCTTCTAGCTGTTCCATGTTTCCTCAGGGGAAGTGGCATCCATATAATCACATAAAGATCTCATCCTCTTGTCTCCTTTCAAGTCTCTTCCCCAGTGTCTGCCTGCCTTGGGTCACTCTGCAGTGCCTCCTGATAGTTTCGTTTATATGCAGGAGGATTAGACCTATTTAAAACTGTTCCTCCATTAGCAGTCTTTTTTGGGGGGGTGGGTAGATTTAATGTTAGTAACTGAATATGAGAATCACTTCATGGTTTTGATTCTGTTTTATAACTGATGTTTTAATGACTTAAAGTAATGCTTTCTAGAAGGCAAATGAGCAAATATATATTGCCTGTAGCTCATTAAGATCTAAGAAAGGAGACTTTAGTAGCTGAAACAATTATAAAGCACCAATTGTAATTTTAAAAATTTTCTAGGCTAAGTGCTATTTATGGAGGTACCTACATGCTGAATAAACCAATTGAAGAAATCATTGTGGAAAATGGCAAAGTGATTGGTGTTAAATCTGAAGGAGAGGTAAGTAGCTTCTACAATTTAAAAGTACTGTGTTCTTGTGAAGAAAACTTTATTATCTAATAAGGACTTTATTTGGTATGGACATCGATGCTAGATTTCAGACTATGTGATTTCTTACAGTAAATTGATATTCATTATGACTAAGGACTAGTTACCACGGCCAGGTTTTAAGAAAACACATCAATACTTTCTATAGTGTTGATTGTTGCTTCCTCTTAAGACTAAAATATGCAGTATTTTAGTTCTAAGTGGTAAGTATCCTGTATATACTGTGGGTTGGTGCCTGTTTCTCAAGTTTTCATTTAAATTTAGCTTTATTTGTACCACTTATAATTTACTGGTTGAAATTGGGCTTGGGCAATACTAACCATTTTGTTATTTATTATTAATAAATTGTTAAAGATTAGTGTTAATTATTAACATATAATTTGGGGTTTAGCTATGGAGCTGCCTAGGTGGAGTTTTGAACAGTGTTTCTCAAATTTGAATTGAATACAAATCATTGTTAATTTTGTTGAAGGGTATATTCTGATTCAGTAGTGGTCAGAGGCGAGGCTGCATTTTCTTGTAAGCTCTCAGGTGATGCCAGTGATGTTGGTCTGCAAAAACCAGATCATTTCTCTTTCATCAGCTCTTAACAAATACAACTTATCAAAAAGAAACTCAAGAACTAAGTTTAAAAAAAATATTTTGGTATTTCTCATGTTACTCCATGGGTTAGGACTATATAAGCAACACTCGACTAGTTGGCTCTCTGAACTTTCCATTACTGTTGCAGATCTTTTGTAACTGCCTACTACTTTCAGTATAATACATGTTTAGGAAATACAGATAAATGTTTTAATTTGATATCTCAAAGTTCTTTTTATTGCAGTTTTATCTCATTCTTTGTGTCACACACAGCTGCTTCTCCTTAGGAAATGTCAAGGCTTTGATATAACGGGGAAGATTATCATGTATATCTTGCAACTGAAGTTTTACTTAGAGACATAGTGTTAAAATGAGAATGGCTTTGGTTGGTTTGTAATACTGGTACTAATTATAGAACATTTTACTCTTGGTACATTCTCATATAATGACAGCCCTTAATTACAGTGTTTCATTTAAGGCTAAAAATTCTTTGAGATTGCATAGAGCTAGGATTTGAACTCTGGTCTGCTTAGTTCTGAAACTTCTGAACATTATGCAACAGTTTTCCTAATACTTGAATAGGATTTAGAATTAATGGATCTGTTCCAGGGAAATTTGTGGAGATTGTTGGTAAAGCTAGTTTTAATAGTTACCTATAATTCAGTAAATGTCTGCAGTTAACTTTATGGAAGTAATGTTATATTCAAGAGACAGTGGCTACAGTATACTGTCTAAAAACATCGTGGACACTGAAGATTATAAAGCCTTTAAAAATGTTTTATTACAGATTGCTCGCTGTAAGCAGCTCATCTGTGACCCCAGCTATGTAAAAGATCGGGTAGAAAAGGTGGGCCAGGTGATACGAGTTATCTGTATCCTCAGTCACCCCATCAAGAACACCAATGACGCCAACTCCTGTCAGATCATTATTCCGCAGAACCAGGTCAACAGGAAGTCGGGTGAGTTTGGAAGATCAGCAGATGTTTGTAGAATTTTGTTAGACATCATTTACTTTTTTGTTTGATCCCAAATCCTAATTTTATCTGATCTATTACAGTGAAGAAGCCTTAGTTTTTAACATACGGGAAACAAAATGTGATAGATCCCTCTTAGCTGAGATCCTAGATCATCACATTGAATGGGCAAATTAAATTAGCCTAGGAGTCCTGCCTCAGCCTTGCACCCATTGCTTTGGACCTCTGATTCTTCATCTGTAGAACTCAGAGTCTGAGCTAAGATGAGCAGCCCAGTCTCCCCTGGTTCCAACATTATGTGCCCGTGAATGTTCAGCTTATTAGTGACCTGACTACACTATTTTGAAATGATGACAGAGTTATTTTTAATGTCATTATTTGTCAACTTAGTACTTTTAAATAAAAGTGTGCTAGAACACAACTTAAATTTCTGATTAAGATCAGAATTTATCTTTAAAATGGTAATTCCTAATCGGTTTGTTTTAACCAGTAGTTTTCATCCACCACCTCTTTCCGAAGTCCAAAATCTTTAATAAAAAATTCAAACTAAAAGGGGTTATTGGCTTTTAAATACAGTTAAAAGCTATCTGTATTTTTTTTTTCCATATAGGAATCCAAATCCCAAATTATTACTAAAACAAGAGACTTACACTACAGTAATATGTAAAAAGTTCCCAAGTAGACACCTGGGTCTGTGAAAGTCAAAAAAAGGGGAAAAAGAGAACCCAGCAATTATTTTCTGTATTGGAAATGATGTGGTTACTTAGTGGTATACATACGAGAGGAACCTATGGAATTATGAGTTTAGTATGCCAACTCAAGAATAGTTTTTGCTGCTTTGTAACTTTATATTAAATAAATGAAAAGTTAGTACAGAAGGTCCCACTTAATGATGGTTCGACTTATGATTTTTCACCTTTAAGATGGTATAAGTGATAACCATCATACAACCATTATTTTTCACTTTCAGTACAGTGTTGAATTAAATGAGTTTTTGTCTAACTGTAGGCTATATAAATGTTCTGGGCTTATTTAAGGGGTGCTAGGGTAAACTATGATGTTTAGTAGGTTAAGTGTATTAAGTGCCTTTTGACTTCATGATGTCTACTATGGGCTTTTCAGGATATAACACCACTGTAAGTTGAGGAAAATCTTTACTTAATAAAACCTTTCTTAGTAATTCAAAACCTTTCTAAATGCAGAATTCAGAGAGACAGAAGACCCCAGAGCAGTTCATATGGTTTGCCAGGTTTCCATAGTTAGCTGTGACAGAGCTGGGAATGGGAAGAGAAATCTCATTTTCAAGTCCAGCAGTTCAGCTGCCTTCATCTCCAAAATGCTAAATGTTACTGAACATTTGCATATTCTATGTATGATCCTGTTTGCCTCCATAGACATAAAACTTAAAGCTTACAAGGTATTGTCTATTCCAATTAATTTTAATTCACATCTCAAAGAAATACGAGACTTGAATGTGCCCACAGGCCCAAGGTTTAGACTTTGGCAGTGAGTTGGCATTACTCGTTTACAGATATCTATGTCTGCATGATCTCCTCTGCACACAACGTGGCAGCACAGGGGAAGTACATCGCTATAGTCAGTACAACTGTGGAGACCAAGGAACCTGAGAAAGAAATCAAACCAGCCTTGGAGCTCTTGGAACCAATTGAACAGAAGTAAGTGATATGTTCATTTTTATCAGCTAAAATCCTAGATTGATTTTGGCTCCATGGTGGGGCAAACTCCATGAAAACAAAGAAAGCAGCCATTGTGTCCACCAGTCTCATCCACTTCAGGGGAAGCAGTGAGTGGGTGTGGGGTCAGCTCACCTGCTCACTGAATTCTTTTGCTTCTCCAGATTCGTTAGCATCAGTGACCTGCTTGTACCAAAAGATTTGGGAACAGAAAGCCAGGTGAGTGTGGTGATCTGAAAAAGGTATTATCAGATTTTATTGGGAGACTTCCCTAGTTTCAAGTCTTTCTAATTTTTATTTCCAGATCTTTATTTCCCGTACATACGATGCTACAACTCACTTTGAGACAACCTGTGATGACATTAAAGACATCTATAAGAGGATGACAGGAACCGAGTTTGACTTTGAGGAAATGAAGCGCAAGAAAAATGACATCTATGGGGAAGACTAACAGCAGTCCACGTTACCATCTAATTAGGACAAACTTTAAAATTTGGCAAATGATGCATATTGTATGAAATCAATATTGTAAGGCCTGCTTTTGTAATCCAAACAGAGATTGCAGAGCACTGCACCAGTAAATACAACTCCCCTTTCTAATATTGTGTATTAACTTGTTTTCATGGAGTGGCTATTCAGAATTGACAGGTGACCACATTCTGTACTGTTTAACCAATGCTGGCTTTTTTTCTAGTGAAGGGTAAGTTTTAAAACAACATTGTGATACTGATACAGAGAACTTGATACAGTATTTGTATCTTTTAATCAGTGTAGCGTTTACAGTTATGTGCTTCTGCTGCTCAAGAGCTGGATCAATACAATTTGCGTGCCATCTGTCCTCTTGACATTGAGATCTGAAATCAAATATTCCATAATTTGGGACAGCATCTCAAAGTTTTCCCTATAGCTTTACATTTTGTGTCCTGTCAAGTATTACCATAGTGCCCATGTAGCCTGGCCACAGAGATGGGTTTATGTGGGCCTAAAATTCTAACTGAACTCCAGACTTCATCATTTTGGAGGAAGCCTGTGTGCAGTGTTTTAACCTGATAAAATTGGTGAGAGCAAATGAAAAAGAAACCTATCATAAAGCAGGTAAATGTAGAAACTTCTTTTGTGTCCCAGGTGTGGCTTCTTCAACGGACCAAGCTGCAGTGAAATGCAGTATTGATTTGACAGAGCCTTTCATTCAATGATGTCTGCCTCAAATGGCTCCAAATGATTTCTGTACTGCAAAATAAAGCCAAACTCTGGAAACCAGTTCCCTCTCAATTAGTCTGTGTGTGTCCTGGTGTTTAAGGGCTGCAGAAGTGCTGTGCCGGCTTCAACACAGCTGTTTTATTTCCTCTGGTAGAGCTGAAAGCGATGCTTAGGAAAGATGCTGGTGAAGTGTGTGCTCAGTCACTGATAGCTTGTGAGGATTCAAATGTGGATGGATAAAAAGTCTGTTTACCTGGCTTCACTGTGAATAGACCGCAAATTACATTCTTTTGACTCAATATAACTGAAACTCTTAGAGATTCTTATTTGTGGTTTACAACAAGTAATTGTTTTCCATACAAATGCAAGTTACTGGCTTTGATAATTTTACTTATAATATCAAGAGAGAATAAGTGAATTGTCAGTTGGAATAGATGCTTCAGTATTTTCACGTAATTTAAATTTTAGTTAGACTGGTATCTCCTTTCCCTTTGATAGCATATACAATGATAGCTGTCAGATGAATGAAGACAACCGTATTTGTGTAGGCTGAATATCGATTCTTACAGTTAAGTCTGAAGGACATATGACTAAGGTAGTTAAATCTGTTAAAGCAATTAGGGTAATAATTTAGATTATTACTCAAATTGTCTGATTTACCTGACCTCAGTTTCTAAATGTCACAGTACCCATTTCTGGCCAGAAAGTTCTTTGTTGTGGGGGACTGTCCTATGCATTCCATGATGTTTACTAGCATCTCTGACTTAGCCACTGTATGCCAGGAGTACCTCCCTAGCCCCAGAACCAGAAATGTCTCTG
Source organism: Tonatia bakeri (assembly GCA_004024845.1). Taxonomy (NCBI): domain Eukaryota; kingdom Metazoa; phylum Chordata; class Mammalia; order Chiroptera; family Phyllostomidae; genus Tonatia; species Tonatia bakeri. The sequence goes on along the minus strand of PVIA01000522.1, from coordinate 236,568 downwards.
GATTTTACAGTGTTCCCCAGGGAACAAAATCACCCCAGGTGAGAACTTCCAGGCTTTATGTGAGAAGATGATCTAAAATCCCAGCAAGTCGTTTTCCCTTCCCTACCTATAATATTTTAACTTGTCAACTATTAATGAAGGTGGATATACATGCTGGACTAATAATAAGTAGAAAGAAAGAAATACCAGCACTTTTGCACGTTCCTCATTTAATTATACTACTTCTGTCCCAGGCCAATAGGGTAAAAATGACGAAGGCACAAGTTCTGGAAGAGCCCATAGTCCAGATTAGACCCATTATTCTGTGGCCTGGTTAAGTGTTAAAATGTAGAAAACGTGGTATGGAAACTGATGGCCTTGTGGGTAGGATGTTGGAAAGCTTTTCATCAAAGGGAGCTGAACATTTGAGGTACAACTTGAAACAGGTGCTGTTGGGCAGATAGCACCTGACAGGTAGTAGTACATACTAAGTGTTTTCCTCAGTACCAAATATGGTTATGGCCCTCTTATGAGAGTCTTATCCCTGGGGTAAAAATAAAATGGGTTCCCAAGCAAAAGCCATGTCAAATAAATGTTATTAGTCTGTCTTGTGAGAAAATAACAAAGAGTGAAACTGGTACTTTTGTTTGGGTAGGAAGTATACAAAGCAGATGAATGGCTTTTGAAAGAAGTTTCTGTACCTAACAGCCCTAGAAAAGGGGCAGGTGAAAAGTCTTGTGGCCCCAGCTGGGGCTCAGTTGGTTAGAGAGCACTGGGTTGTGGGTGTGATGTCCGGTCAGGAGGATGCAGACAAGAAGCAACCAATGGATGCATAAAGGAGTGGAACAACAAATCGATGTTTCTCTCATCAAAAAATTTAACCAAAAAAAAATTAGCTGAAAAGTCCTATGAATATCCTCGTTCTGTAGTTTCCTGCTCAGTGCACAAAACTGTAGGAGCGAAAGGCACTAGGCAGGTCTCTGGGATGAGACGGATCAAGGCCAAAGTGATAAATGTGGGAGGAATCCTCTGGAACCTAGTTGTTCCTGCCAAGTGGCCTAAAAAGTGCTAAAAGTTTCCTGACAAATGCCAATTTTTGCTATAAAGTCATTGTAGAAACAGTTGGGATTTGTTTTTTTGTTTTTTTAGTTCTCTTTATTTAGAAAGTTACAAAAACCATTGTTCCAAAGAGATGCTGTATCTTACAAATGTTTTTGCTTGGTTTTCATTTAAAGGTAACGAAGTTATTTCTAATGTCATAAATAAGTGATTATTTCTTCTTAGAGTTGATTTTGTAGTTCACTCTTTACAAAATAGTGAAAAATGACAGTTTACAAATTTGTATCATTTCAGAAAAAAGGTTAACTTTATGTAGTGTTGTTTGAGTAACAGCAAATGAAACATGGCTGTAGTTTTCACAAGGGTGGTAAAACCTTTAACAGACTAACATGCAGTGTCTTGCTGATATTAACATGCAAAAACAAAGCTGTTGGTTCAGACTCATTTTGCTACAGTTGAGTAAACCTGTTTCTAATTATTTTTAGCAGTAAGTTCAATTAATAGCTTTAAATTAAAATAATTTAAAACAAAATATTTAACACTGCAACCCAAAGCTAATGGACAACTACTATGTCACTGAATGACATCAGCTGTTTTAATACAAAAAAAAAAAAAAGTACAAGGAAAACTGTTCCCTAAGTTGCAGAACATTGATTTTTCAATTGTAAGAAGGGAAGACTTATGTATGTCTTAAAAGTTTTTTAAACAAAAGGGAAAATACTAATCTGTTGTTGGCATCATTGATGTCTAGGTAGGCAAGCTGAAGTTGAATCATCTGGGTAAACTCAAAATTGATAATTCTATCTTTGAAACAAAATAACCAACAACTATTTTATAAATGGCATGCTATCTAATGGGCAACACTTCTGTGCATTCTAAGTTGCAACATCAAAAATGCACATTTTAGAGAAAATGGGTAATTCAAAGGAGGTTGGTTATTTCATTCATTAGTAAATACTTTACAACTTCCACCCCTAAGTTATTTTTAATTTACAGCATGATAACATATAAAGAACAGAACAGAACAGTTTTTGAACAACTGGTTCTCATAGACACAAATGTCAGAGCTATCAACCCTCAACTCCAGCTGACATGGGAGAGTTACAGAAAAAATGTGCTTACCAATAGCTACTCCTAAATGGAGCTGCTACTTTTTGTATATTTTCAATAAAGTTATTTACACCTGTAATGAGGATGCCACTATTTTCAAAGACTTCTCTGGAGATAGCAGGTTTTTCTGTAGAAAGAAAAATATCTTTTAGTGAAAAATTCATTAATGTACTTTTTAAAATGTGTAGTTGACATACAGTATTAGTCTCAAGTGTACAATGGAGTCATTCAACATATTAAGGTACCTTTTTAAAAGTAGCAGAAACTCCATTTAAAAAAAGAAAACTTTTCTGAAACTCCTTAATGGGGGGTAGGGGTGGTGGTGGTGCTGAAAACCACTGATAAATGACAATTATAGTCATTCCTTTAGTAATTTTTAAAGGTTTGGTGAAGATTCACATAAAATATGAAAAATTAGGGATAAGTATAAAACTAACTTACTACTTGTAGGAGATGATGAAACTAGTAGCAACTGTGCTGGAGGACTACTAACTAGACAGTACCCCTCACCCAGCATTTATCAGGGTAACAGCTGATCTGGGATCTATCCACATGTATCTTATGGCAGGGGTGTCAAAACTCATTTTCGTCCAGGACCACATCAGCTTCACAGTTGCCTTCAAAGGGCTGAAATAATTTTAGGACTGTATAAATGTAACTACTCCTTAACTGTTAAGGAATTGAAATTATATTCGGCCCTTTAAAGGCAACCACAAGGCTGATGTGGTCCCTGGTAAAAATGATTTTGACACCCCTGTTTGTGGTACCCAATGAATCCACTTGCAAGGACATTAATTTTAGAGTTGACCTATTTTGGCATTAACTGATGATGACACAAAACTGATGTAGAACTAAGGCTGTGTGACTTTACCTGTTAGGAAGACAGCAAACCTGGCATGGATATGCTGAATTTGCAGGTTTAGCAGACATTTTAAATGTTCTGCTTTTGTTGATGACCGAGAGTCACACTGGTGATAATGAAGCAACTCAATGATATTTGCACTCTGATATGACTTCAATATTAAGTTCTTCTTATATGCAATTGAGTCCACTCTGGAAAATATATAAATGTTAAATTTAGGTTCAGTGTAAGTTTGTAAAAGTTTATTTTTAACTATCACTATCTTAATTTTTATTTCTAGATCTTTTCTTGCCTTTACTATACTTCTAGTTTATCCACTTCTGATAAAACCAACTCCCAAGATCCTTTGTTCCTGTTCTTTTCCACCATACACTTGCCTTCCCAGATGTCACTGTCCTGATATGTTCCATCAAAACATTATAGGTGTACTGCTTTCGCAAATACAGATTTTTAAAAAGTAGCACCCTAGTTCCCAGAGGGACATTTACACATTCATCTACTACTACTTCCAACAATGTCACCAGCAAGTGGCCCTCTAAACTGCAATGGCTCCAAACCGTTCAGGTCTCTTCAAAACCTCTATACTTCTGACTCAAACTATATGTCATGGCTAGATTTTCCTTAATTTCTCACCTGCTTTTAAATCCTACTGCCTTCTTCCTCTTTTAGAGGCAATTGTTTAATATCTCTACTTCTGCTCTTGATTCCATCTCTCCAGTCTTCCCTAGCATGCACTTCTACCCTCCTCCAACTTTCTGGAGAAAGCCAAAATTGTATGTCTCCCCACCCATTCTAGTGAGTGACAAGTACTACTCATATCATGATGAATTTCCTTCCAGGCTTTACCTTTTGTACATTTCAATTTATGGTTGGCATCACACTATATAGCTTTAAGATACCAACTTTCCTGTTACAAGTTTCTACTTATTGTATTGTTTTGTATGGCATTACTTTGCACATATTAAATAATTATATAATAAAATTAGCCTAGAGATGGAATTGAGGCTGGATTCATAGTTACTGATAGCTACCCATGGCTATAAACACCTTGGTGGTTTTTAAAAGCTAGCTTGTTTGTTTTTAGTTTTAGATAAATTCCCACAAAGGTCAAAGTATATGATAAATTTTCTGATGAATTCTCATTACAACAGCTCAGTACTATTTGAAGAGCATATTACGGTGCCAATAGTGATGTATTTCTCTTTATCCAAAACTCTAGGAGTGCTAAACAAACTTATTCCTACTAATTTTATAGATCTGCTCTGGCACCTCAGTGCTTTGGTTTGCCTCTCTCATTATTCCTGACTTGAACCTTCCTCTAAACTGCTGTTTAATTCCCTGTGAACTTGTGGTCACAGCCTTGGAACCTGTTAGTTCCTGGCTGTCCTCCTTTTCTAGTGCCTCTCCTAAGTACAAGCCTTTCCTAAACTCTGAAGTCATGTTTCAGCATTTCATGCACACCCACAGTTTTTGCTGTTTTCACACCTAGGTCTGTATTTCTTTGAAGAAAGCAATATGGTAAAACGCAGTAACAGTGATATTGGAGACGATCCTTCTAGGGTAGAAGCCTACCTTCACAACTGACACTATATTTGACCTGAGTCAGGTCTGTTCTGTCCTCCTCCATGCTTCCATTTCCATATCATTAAAGTGGGTGTTCACTATCCATCTCCTCTGTATAAAGTTAGGACGAGATAACTGAAGTAAAACACCTAACAGTGCCTGAAACAGTCATTTAACAAATGCCTCTGTTAAATCTGTTCCTTTCCCAGTCTGTCTCTGAGCTCCAGATCTTCCTTTCCCAGCCTCACTAGAGCCTAGAGGCACCCTTGACCCCCAGTCTCCTTAACTGAGGAATCAATACTTCTCTTCAAGAAAATTGCAGCTCTACATAAAGTTCTGCCTGTTGGTAAGCTATTGTTTAAGGATAAAATTCAATTATGGATATAGTCTCATCTCAATTTTTCCGTCATACTTATAACTGAGGCAACTTAAAAAGCATTAATGTCACAAGCCCATACTTCAATTTATTTTTTATGGTTCATGGTAGTACAGCCTGAACTTAACTCCATGGACATTTTAGGACCCTTACGTCTGACTTCTTTACTTCTGTTGGTCTACACAGTGCTACTCAAAGTATATGCCTGTAAACTTTTTGTCTTTTTAACCCTAACTTGAGGATATATTTATTATTTTAGAGAGAGGGAGAGACATCGATCAGTGCCTCCCAGTACACACCCTGACTGGGGATCAAACCTGCAACCTTTTGGTGTACAGAATGATACTCCAACCACTGAGGCAGCTGGCCAGGGCTGTGCCTATAAACCTTTGACTACAACATACAGCTTCCTTCACTGAAGGCCCTGCTACAAAAACATAATCCAAAGAACCAGTCAGTCGAGCTAAATACTATGTTTAGTGACACAGATGATTTCCATTCCAGCACAAACTTACCTTGAGTACCAGTCCAGAGCATGCTGAACATTTCAGGGTGACTCACGTGTCAAAGGTGAAGGGAGGGAAAGTGAAGGGAAGGAACTCTTCCTATTCCCACCTCCCCCGAGCCCTCGCTGACTTCAGGCCTTACCGTACATCTTCCTTTAGCTTTTTACTTTCCCTATAGTGAAGCAGCCACTTCCACTTTCCATTTCCATTTAGTTTCTCCAGGATTTTGACAATTTCCTTTAGTTGAACTGCAGAGTAGAAAAAGTTGTGTTTTAAGGCTTTTGGCTTGTCTACTCAAAGTCTAGAATTTATTACTTGTAAAAAAATAAGACCCATGTTTGAGTGTACACCATCATTGCCACTTTGCAGCTGGGCAGGATCCCATACTGCATTTCAAAGATACAGCAACTCGTGGTGCCTCAACACAGTCCTACCTGCTCATACTGCAGGAGCAGAGGACTGGATAAAGAGCACTATGATTACCCACAGTTAAAGCTCTGAATGTAGTACAAAAATCCCTAAACCTCACATAGAAGGTTTAGTTGCAACAGCAAAAGTCTAGGTTTCTAAATACAGAATGTACAAATATTTTTCAACTTCAGTTTCCATGCACAATTCATGCTTGTTAATAAGGTATATCCCCCTGATCCTCTAGCCCTAGAAGTGGTGTATCGGCATTTAGTTCTAATGTGGCAGGTTTTGGTCATACATAAAAGTATCTGCCCTGTGCTCTGACATTCTTCTAGTGCCCGGAGAGAAGCAGATTATACAGTTGACCGTTGTGCAACATGGAGTTAGGGGCACTGACTGCCCACCCAATGGAGTAATTGTGTACCACTTAAGTAGGTTCCCTGTATACACAGAGACCCAGCCTCCAGTAGACCCTTGAACAACATGGGTTTGAACTGCTCAGGTGAAGTATAAGTAGATGTGTGTAATTCAAACTCATGTCATTCAAGGGCCAACTGTGTGTTAGTGTTCAAGCAGATGACTGACACAACTTTCAGTAGCCATTTTTTAAGATTTCCATATCAACAAGATGGTAAGGGAGAGAGCAACAGGTATGGAAGAAGGCTGATTGTAAACAAAAAAAAATTCTGTAGCTGACTTGATTTGGCGAGCAAAGAAGTCAAATGTTAAAAAATCTCAAATTTGTATGGCTATTTTAGCCACACTTTTGAAAGAAGGAATTTAGGTTTGGTGGTGAAGACAAAACAAGAGAGGTTAAAGAGCACGTACACTGGGGATAATAACTATACAAAAACTGCTCTTTTCCATGCAATTATTTGGGTCACTGGGTGAGGAGAAACTGATTTGCCTAGATTTCAAAGAAAGAAATCAAAAGACCAACCTAATGTTAAAGTTTCTAACATTCTGTCATCTGATACCACAAAACCTCCTGTCCGAAACAGCTCTTGGAAGGTGTAATTGAGAACATCTTCAGGGCTGTCTACTCCAGCAAAGATGACACTGGGAAAATGCTTCAGCTTCAGCAGAGAAGGAATCTGTTAAACATAAAAGGATCCCAAATGAAAATAGGTTCACTGGGTCACTTTTATCCCAAAGTTTCAAGATTCAGGACAGCTAAAAATACTTTTAACCTTGATGACTGACAGCTAATTCTACCACACATAAGGAATATTAACTCAGTTCATCATCAATGCTACAAACTCATTTAAGCTAGTTAATTACAAAGTGGTCTCTACAACTCTACAAGTTGGAGGTAGTGAGGACACAGTGAGTATACCTGAGGTTTCGGAACCTGTAATCAGGCAGGTAACAAGCTAACACCATCACTCCCTGTCTCCAGCTTCACCAGTGTTGGTGCTGTAGGGATGGTCAGTTACTACCTCCTGACAGCAGGGCTGTAGCTGTGCCCGTGAGTTAGATCTCTTGGGAGAAGCAATCACCTTTATTCAACTGAGTAAATATCCTAAGAAAAATTTTGCAAGTCCTTTTAAAGCAAGATTTATTCCTATTAGATGAAAATTTACTAATGTCTTTATAGTTTTCCCTTAGTTACTATGAATTTAAAAAGGCAATGACAAGTCTAATAATTATAAAATAACAAAAGGCCTGGAATACATTTCTTTGTAAGAAAGTTACTTCCAAACCTACCTGATGCAAATGTGATGAGATGTCTTCATTTTTGATGATGACCATTAGCATATCATTCTCTCTGTGAAAAGCTTGACAGAAATGCTGAGGTTCAATTTCTGTGTGGCCTCCTTTCCTCAGAATATTCTGAAAGATTTACAAGTAGCCATTACTCAAAAAGGGATACTTGCATAGAACTACTTTTATTGTTTACTGAAAACTAAAAACATCCTATTTACTAAATTATGTCCTAATAAGGCAACATAAATGGCAGTTTGTCTTATTACTAGGTTAGATTTCACCTGTAAAAGAGATGACTCCTCAGTATCACAACAGCTGAGTTTAGAAGTTTATTTCAAAGGCAAAAACCCCCACTATATAATAAATCTCTAATGTCCATAAAGTATCAAAGGCTGATTCTTTCTATTTATTTTTTTAGAGAGAGGGGAAAGGAGGGAGAAAGAGAAAGAAAGAGAAAGAGAAAGAAAGAGAAAGAGAAAGAGAAAGAGAAAGAAAGAGAGAAAGAGAAAGAGAAAGAGAAAGAGAAAGAGAAAGAGAAAGATCGATCAGTTGCCTCTGGTATATGCCCTGCCTGGGGAACAAACCCACAACCCAGGCATGTGCCCAGACTGGGAATCAAACTGGTAACCTTTCGTTCTGCAAGACAATGCCCAACTAACTGAGCTGAACTGGTCAGGGCAAAAGGCTGATTCTTTTTAAACATTAGACTAATATATTTTCACCCTCTTCAAAGGAATTGCAAAGATGTGCTAAAAAAAAAAAGTGCCACCTCCAGTCAAAACATTTCTAGAACTCTTGAAAATAATACCCATAACAGATAAGCATTACTCTGAGTATCATTAATGGAGATTTGGATTTGAACACTATGGGAGATGTATGTTAAACTGTGCATGGTGGTTAGGCACTAACATACACAGAATAGCACTAAAATAGCCTTATTGGAAGGGTGAGTTTATGTAATTAAAGACATTCTTTAACCTTGTCCTCTGATTTTGACACTGTTTCTGTCTAAAAGATGCTGGAGGTTTCTATTGCACACCTGGATATTCCTAGTCATACCAAAAACAGTTACTTATGATCACTTGTTTCCTTTATAAAAATAAAGTGTTACTTTTGCCAGTCTCCCTTGGATCTCAAAACAACTCAAATTTTGATGATTTCAATTCAATTCAAATTTTGATTCTTGTATGGCAATGTATTTCCAAATAAATTCCTACAGGCAACATGTCTTTTAACTGAGGCCACTAAAATATCTAAATACAAATCTTTAGCCCTTACTTATTTTAGTAATAAACTATTTGAGTAACTACATTTTCTGTTCAACATTTTCATCAAATCCTATGCTGTCCTGGGCTAGTTTGTCATACATTCTGAATTTTGACAGTAATAAAGGACCTCACAGATCTTCCTCATCTTAACAAATAAATGGGGGCCTGACATCCCATCATTGATGAATGCTTCAGGACTCTCCAGGAATGAAAAATTATAGGGATAGCTTTCTGAGCTCTGCTTTGACAGGACTTCCTTTATTCCATTTATGTTATGTGTCACTTTTCTCACTTTCAGATTAGTTTTATCTTTGCACACTATTATCTGTTGTAAATAGTGGCCACATGATAAAATATTGTGAAACAACACATTCCCTATTGGAACTGGCACGGTACCTTGATGTAGTCCTACCAGACTTATGATCTGTCTCCTGTATGAAAACAAGTATTGTCTGTGCTCTGTAAACAGTGTAAGAAGTAAGATATTGCACTGTTGCTTTGGAAAAGATGGAAGCAAAAAGAAATCAAGTTTTCTGCTCACTGTGGCAAAACAGCAACCAGGCCATGATGCTAATTCAATCTCAGACTTATTTTAGCACAGGCCTCAGGGATAGTTAGCCAAATAAAATTAATTCAAGGTTAAAAAAATTAATTTCCAGGTTACTTTTGGCAGCCAACCACCTTCAAGTGGACTGGAGGTCATTTAATGCTTTTTCAACTACACTGCTTACCAAATGGCATGAAATTGGGACAGAAACTATGGGGAGAGGGTATAGGGACAGATCTGGCAATCACTTATGAAGAACCCTGGAGAAGGTAAGAATCCTCAACAAGAAAAAAAACTCTGTTACACAAATGATCAAACTCTGTAAATTTGGAAAAAGCCCTAAATATTTTAAGGTCATATTTAAATGATACAAAATAGGAGTCATAAGTTATCTTCAGGAAGAAAGTGTGGATAGCTTCAAGTTAAATCCTGTTATCTATCATTTTTCCAGTCCATTCTCCACACTAGATGAAGGGCTCTCTCTCTAAAATGCAAGAAAGATGCCATTCACCTTTCAGAAATACTTTTCAGTGCCTCTCGAATGACCTTAGGGTAGTCTAGATGCCTTAGCGTGACTTCTATTAAGGCCCTTCTTCCTAACATGGACCTTTCTTACATCTCTAGACATGTTTCTCGACAGTACACACTATGCTCCAAGCATACTGACTGGCTCTCTTCACTGGGCCCCTGTGTACCCCCTCTGACCCTTTTGGAAACCCTCTCAGGGTCCTCTTTTCTTCCTACAGCGCTGAACCTTTGACTGAAACTGCCCACTGTCTCTTGTCAGACTCCCAAACCTTGAGGACAGTGTCTGTGCTGTGTCCACTGCATCCTCCACACTAACAACCTCATGTTTACCAGCTTCACATCTGCTTCTGGGAAAAGCAGGGAACTGCCATCCAGGCCTCATCAGCATCTATCTAATGTGCCTTCTGTGATGACTGTCACACTCATTACAAACATCTCCAGGTGCCTAATGTTACTCAGTATTTCAACATTTATGGATTTATCATGTGGACTACATCATGTGACAGATACTCTGGAACTGACACAGGACTTCTCAGAAGTACTGACAAAGTGAACTCTGCAGCAAATCTAGTCATTTAGAGCCAGAACACTTAGTCCTGTCAACCATAACCCATATAAGAGGTCAACCTTGCTAACTTTATTTATTTATTTTTAGAGAGAAGAAGGGAGGGAGAAAGAGAGAGAGAAATATCAGATTCTCACACATCCCAAATGGGGGCCTGGCCTTCAACCCAAGCAACATGGCCTGATGGGAATCAAACCTGTGACCTTTCAGTTTGCAGGCCAGCACTCAATCCACTGAGCCACACCAGCAAGGATTAGCCTCGCTAACTTTAGAAAAATGTCCCTGATTTTCCTGGCTATGCCTATTGCCCTCAAAACAATGTTGAAGCACCTGCACCATTACACGTTCCATATTTTGTTTTATATTTGTTTCTTTTATCAGTGTTTTTCATTTCCCCTCATCTGCACACATCAAGGCTCTAAAATAGACACTAAGAAGGGCTGCTGTCATTTGAACTGGCTCCTGCTGCAAGTGTGGAGGGGCCCTGCTTTGGGCTGGTGCTCCAGGCAGGTGAAGGGGGGGCTGGCATGACCAGGGCTGAGCCAAGCAGCAGGTACACTGAGGGCAATGGAAGCCCTCATAGCTGGAGAAGGAAGCTGCCACAACAGCAAAGGTCAGAACAGACCTGGTGGTGTTGGACTGGAATTGGGAGGAGCATACATCCATTTATGTTTTCAAAACAAACATATACATATTCTTTGTACATTTAACACATCTACTTTTTTGGCTGTTTGCTGGTTAGATATAGACACAATGACATCCAGGGACACTCAGGTCACCCACTGCCCAGTCTTGATTCCAAATGCTATTCTTCACTAAAAAGAATCACAGCTCCCTGGATCAGGGAATATACAAGATAAGCCTGCATCATCATATTGCACCAGGAGAAGTGTCCGAAGAATTATGGACACCTGTCAAAAGGACACAAGCCAGCTTAAAGGGACTCCCACTAACTAGGTCTGGGACAATCTGAGCATTAACATAACCAAATGGTAACTCTGAGTAAAATAATATGGAACACGGGTACACAATGATAATAAATGAGCAAATGAATAAACAAATGAAGGAGAATGGAAAGATCTACCCTTACAGGAATGAACTAATGAATGTACAAGGAATGATGGAATTAGAATATCAGTATGTGGAAACCATCACAGTGATTCAGACAAGAATCATCAATCTGGTAGGTGAAAGTCTCACAAAGAATAGGATATTTACAAGTCCTACTGTATTTCCCACTTACTAGTTACTATAACATGCTTATTAATTGTACATTGGAGGAACCTGGCAGAAACCATCTTGACCAAATGAAAAATGTTAATACACTAGGAATCTGACAAAAACTTAAGAGGCATGACAAGCAAAGTCATGTGATGTGGAACTAAAGATGGAGTCTGTGGCCTGGATAAGCATGGTACTTTAATGCTTGGGTCCTGATTTTTAGGGTTGTACTGTGATCATATAAAAAAAGTCCTTGCAGTAGTCTCGTATGACACACTAATTTATTAAGAGGTAAGGGGACATTGTGTCTACAACATACTTTCAAATGGTTCAGAAATGTTAACCGTGGGGCATCTGGGTGAAGGTTACCATTTCTGCAATCTTTATGTGAATTTGAAATTATACTTTAAAAGTTAAAACAAAAGATAGCTTTGGCCAGGTATCTCAGTTAGTTAGAGTGTCATCACAATACACCAAGGTTATGGGTATGTGCTCCAGTCAGGGAACACACAAAAACCAACCAATGAATGTATAAATAAGTGGAACAACAAATCAATAAATACAGTATTTCTTAAAAAGTTAAAACAAAAGAGAGAATGCTCCCCTTTCCAAAAATAAAATATAAAATTTGAGGATAAAAGGAGGAATCTAATGGTGAACTGAGACAGATTCTGGCTCCTGTGAAGTTAGAATTTTACCATGATTACATCATTTAAAATTTTGAACCATGTCCTTACCAGAATGTAAGTTATCCTAATATTTAAAAAAACATTTTTTTAGCAATGCAGAAGCTTTATACTTTAATAAAGTCCTATGTGTTTATTCTTTCCTTTGTGTCCCTTAATATAGGGGACACATATATGTGAAAAGGGAAGGGTTGTCAAGGAATATATTTAAAGGACCCATGGACAAAGCCAGAGGAGCAAATGGTGGCAGGAAAATGGAGACAATTGCACTTGAATAATAATCAATCAATTGACATATCCTGCTTCTGGCCAATTTGGAGGCATAGGTGGGTACACTTTGCCTCCTTGCACAACCAAAAGAAGGGTAACAATCAATTTAAAAACAAAACAAAAAACCCCAGAACTGCCAGAAAATTGAACTGTATGGAAGTCCGACAACCAAGGAGTTAAAGAAGAAACATTCATCCAGACTGGCAGGAGGGGCAGAGACAGGCAGCTGGGGTGGAAAGAACACAAGGCAAGGCAGTGGCTAGTGGACCAGGCAGTCCCACATTTGCATGCAGATTAACCAGGACAACTGTGGAGCAAGACAAACTGCCCAACCCAGAGTTCCAGTGTGGGAAAATAAAGCCTCAAAACCTATGGCTGTAAAAACCTCTGGGAGTTGTGGTGGCAGGACAAACTGCCAATCTCATAGGAGAGTTCACTGGAGGGGCCCATGGGGTCCTAGAATGGACACAAGCCCACTCGACCCAGGAATCAGAACCAGAAGGATGCAATTCATTTGTGGGTAGCGGGAGAAGTGACTGAAAGTGGATGACGGCTGGGCAAGCAGCACTGTTCCCTCTCTGACCTCTCCCTTACACACAGCGCCATAATGCAGCAAAGTAGGCTGCCTCACCCTGGCAAATACCTAAAGGTCTACTCCTTATACATAACAGGTATACCAAGACAAAGAAATATGGCCCAACTGAAAGAACAGATTGAAACTACAGAAAAAGAACTAAGTGAGGAGGATATAGCCAACATATTGGATGCAGAGTTCAAAACACTGGTAATCAGGATGCTCACAGAAATGACTGAGTACAGCCACAAAATACAGAAGACGTGAAGGCTATACAAAGTGAACTAAAGAAAAATACACAGGGAACCAACAGTGAAGGGAAGGAAAGTGGGATTTAAATCAATGATTTGAAACAGAAGGAATAAATATTCAACAGGAACAGAATAAAGAAACAAGAATTCAAAAAAAAAAATGAGGAGAGGCTTAGGAACCTCTGGGACAACTTTAAACATTCCAATATCTGAATCAGAGGGGTGCCAGAAGGAAGAAGAAGAGGAAGAGGAAGAAATTGAAAACTTATTTGAAAAAATAGTAAGGAAAACTTCCCCATTCTGGTGAAGGAACTAGACATGCAAGTCTAGGAAGCTCAGAGAGTCCCAAAGAAGATGGATTCAAGAAAGAATACACCAACATACATCATGATTAAGCTACCCAAGATTAAAGATAAGGAGAGAATCTTAAAAGCAGCAAGGGAAAAGGAGACAGTTACCTACAAAAGAGTTCCCATAAGACTATCAGCTGATTTCTCAAAAGAAACCTTGCAGGCAAGAAGGGGCTGGAAAGAAGTATTCCAAGTCATGAAAATCAAACACCCACAACCTAGATTATTCTATCCAGTAAAGCTATCATTTAGAATGGGAAGGTGGATAAAGTACTTCTAAGATAAGGTAAAGTTAAAGGAATTCATTATCACCAAGCCCTTATTTTATGTATGAAATGATAAAGGGACTTAACTAAGGAAAAAAAGACCGAAACTATGAACAGTAAAATCTAACAAACTCATAACTATCAACAACTGAACCTAAAAAAAACAAAACCAAAACCAAACCAAGCAAACAACTAGACCAGGAACAGAACTACAGAAATGGAAATTACATGGAAGGTTATCAGTGGGGAGAAAGGGGGAGTGGGAGAAAAGGTACAGGGAATAAACATAATTGGTAGATACAAAATAGACAGGGGGGATTAAGAATACTATGGGAAATGGAGAAGCCAAAGAACTTATGGACATGAACTAAGTGTGAGGGATGCTAGAGGTGAGGGGAGGTGCAAGGCAGAGGGGCATAAAGGGGAAAAAATGGGATGACTGTAATAGCAAAATCAATAAAATACACTGAAAAAGTAAAATAATGTATCTGAAACCAAAAAAGTTCCGTTTCAACAATCCATATTAATGAAGAAAGACAAGTAGTAATTTTTTAAAGTCTTAATTTTACCTTAAGAACATTTGAATTTAAATATGTCTATACTGGTAACTTTTTTGAAAATTAATAACTGTATTAATTCTGGAATATCATACATATCTTCAAATACAGTACCAAAGGCAGACAGATCCTGGTAATATAACATTTAATATGTGGCTAAAAAATTAGCTGAGAAACTCAAATACCACCTTCCTATATCATCTGTTTCTGAAGCCAAGAATGCTAAACTTATTACTTTTAAAATAATCTAAAATTAAACAGCAAACAAAATAATATAAACTGTAAGGAAAATCTGGCACTTTACCTTTGTTCTCACAAAGAATGACTTGTCTTCTGTCTCAACGAGGTAGAACAGAAAGGTGCTTTTGCAAGCCTCTTTCACGACACTTTTTAGTTTGACGTGCAAACTGGTACACATGTCTGTAATCATGTCTTCATAGGAGGATGACCTTCTTGGGAAAGATGAATACATCTCTTGAGATGTGGTTTCTTCAGAACTAACATTTGACTCTTTATCTCTGAAAACAACTTGGTTGCTATTCATCATCACCTTGTTGAATTCTGCATATTCATTCAGAATACGGGAGATATCATTCCGAGATTCCTTCAAAGTACTATTATATTTCAGTTTGTTTAGGTGGAAGTTAACAGTCTGATTTCTTTCAGAATTTGTAAGACGATTTCTCTTGTGATCGTGTCTTTCCTCCCAAAAGGATGAACTGTCCAAATTGGTGCGCATATGGCCTCTCAGGTGCGGGTTCTGTTCTCTGGCATCTGAGTGCAAGACTGTTACCACAAGGGGACTTCTGCTCCGGGATGGAGGATGGAAAACTGAAGACTCGGATGTTTTTGGCAAAGGGAAAGCTCCAGCAGCAATTTGGATTGGTGGCTCCTTACGAAAGACGTTGGTGGAAAAGGCAGAATGCTGAGAATTGCCACTTTTTAAAATTAGTTTCAGTTTCTGTTCAAAGCGCAGATATTCTAGATCTAATGTGTTCTGTGTAAGGTCATCTGCCACCTGCCAAGTATCTGTCCAAGAGCTAACCAAGCCATGTTTGGCAGTGAAATTTGAATGCCTCCTCAGGCTGTGCAAAGTTCTTTTGGTATCTTTGAGCTCTTTAGTTATAGTAAAGTTAGTGTAAGTCCTGGGGATACCATGAAGATCTCTGATTTGTACGTAACATGGCACACACTTATCTTCTTTTTTTAATCCAACAGACCAATTTCGGGAAGGTATGCTGGTCTCCACTGGAACTTGATTAGAGTAGGTCCCATCTTCATTATCACTACTGTTTGGGCTCAGGAAAGAGTCGTAACCATCTTTTGAAGTACCTTCTTTCTTGTTGTGACTACACTGCAAAGTGCAGGAACCCTCCATGTCTAATTTGAAATTTCTACAATCACCAAGAGAGTCTTGATCAGAGTCTCCAGAAAGTGGTTCATAATGGATGTCAGAATTCACATTAATATCCATGTTTCCACCCAGGGCTTCAGAGTCCTCCTCAGCCCTGACATGGTCACCAGAGCTTTTATTTTCCATCTGTTCTTTAGAATCTCCACAAACAACAGGGGCACAAGATTTGGAAACAAAAAAAGCAGAAGGCTCTTTACTGACATTTTCACTGGTGACTGATATATTTTGGTAAGAATCAGCATATAAATACATGGGGGAAAGCCTGCCATTCAACAGATCCTTTGTTTTGCATGTTGATGTATCTTGTGGCATACAGATGTTCTGCTTGCCTTTTGGAGACATGGTGTTTGATCCAGAGCCAACACAACCTAGATCCATGTTTTTTTCACGTAACTCAGCTTCAGTTTCACTATTCTTAAGCAAACTAGCCATTCTGACTACTGATATTTCCTGTGTTTGAAACCCTGCCTCTATGTTTATGGGTCTTGCCTCTATGTTTATGGGTCTTGTGTAATAGGTTAAGGTAGTTCCATCTAAATCTGAATGCATTTGTACCTGTGTATTATCAGCTCCATCAAGTGAGTCTGAGCTCAAGGACTGAGCTTGCATGTAATCACATTCATTTGTTTTGGTATCACTGCTAAAAAGATTCTCCTTAATGCGTTTCACTATGTTACTTGGAGCACTTGTGGAAACAAATGTGTCAACCAAATACTTATTTTCCACAATCTTTCTAGGAGTAAATGAAGGCTTAGTGGTCTCCAATGCAAGGTGATTTAGGACTGAATTTCTGTTCTCTAAACTTATTGGCTGTAACAGATTTCCTGACATTACCAATTTTTCAGGACAAGTCTTAAAATCAGTTCTGTAAGTGGCAGTTGATGCAGGCTGGTTTAACTCTGTATGGCAGCATGGCACCTTTTCTGAGAAGGAGAAACCCTTATCATGCTCACTTGGGACAATTTCCTCAGTTACTTTACCCAGAAATGTTAAATGTCTATCTTTTTTTCCTGGATGATTATTTAATACTAGAGGTATTTCAGCAGAAAGTTGTATTTGTTGTACCTGAGTTAAGTTATCTTGTCCCACTGGATGGATAGGACTAACATAAGAATTTTCTTTTTCTGTTAAGGCCAAATCTAATGACGTAACCTGAGAGAATTTTTCACTTTTCTCACACTGTGTATTAGGATGTTTTAAACTAAATGGAGACACAGCCTGAGATGGTTCTATTTCTTCATCTGGTACCTGGGGGTCAGGACTAGAAGCTGGTGATACTTCCTCAATTAAAGAACCAAAGGGAAAGTCTGAGGTAACATTAACTTCCTCTGTGAGCTCAAGGGCACAAGTTTCTTTAGGAAGCATTAAAGTAACCACTTCAAAATTATCATCTCTTCTCTCCTTTTCTAATGGTTTCTCTGATACTGTGCGAGGCACTGATGTATATTTAGAAGAATTCACTTCTCTGTTTTCTATGAAAGTCACTTTTTCTGGCTCAGTTATGTCTTTAACCATATCCTGGAGTTCTAAATTTGATAATGGAGCCTCCTGATGTTGCTCTGTTTCACCAGCTGGAACTTCTTCTCTGGGACTTGTAGGTGGTGATATTGTGAGAGTTAGGTCAATGTCAGAATCTTCCTCTAACTCCAGGCTGACCTCCTCTCCATTTATAGATAGGCTGGTTTGTTTAGCAAATGTTGAATTAAATGATTCAAAGTTCCTATTTTCACCATTTAGACCACTCTTGTCACTCCTTAATTCTATAGAGCCATTTGATGTATTAATTCTTGATGGAATGCAGTTAAGTGAGTAATTTTTTTGCAGCATGGCAGAGGCTGATGATGAGGCTTCTTCAGTCTGTGGTGGCTCCAAAATCTCTTCTGAAGATATGCTTACGAGACTCTTAGGCTGCAGAAAAAATTCTTGAGAGAGTTTCGTTTCTTCTTTAGGTAATGAATAATTAGACCTTTTAACCAATGGTAATGCCTCCTTTTCCAATGAATTATCAGATGGCAATGATGTGCCTGGAACAGGACTCTCTTTCTGTAGTGAACATGTTTGGTTATTAGCTAGTGTCTCTCCACTTACCGATGAAGCACAGAAGTACTTAGTACCTTTTTCTCCTGATGTTGCTAGAGACAGAATGTCCTTAAGACTTTGTGTTTGTACCTTTTCAAACGTGGACACAGGAAGTCTAAGACTTGAAGCAGGTGATACTTGTTTAATCAATTCCATATTAAAGGTCACAGGTTTATCAGCTCTACTTACAATTTCTGTCTGTACTGGTATACAGGCATTTTTTTCGAAAGTGAGAGTAACAGGTTCCAGATTAATCATTACATACCCTGTATCATCCTTCTTTTTCAATGAAGGTTGACAGTCTTTGGTTTGGGGATTAAGGGCCTGTAAACCATTTGCTTTTGCTTGCATTGTTGCATGAAAAATATCAGCTTTGCTCTCAAGGGTGCTATACGCAGGTTTCTGACAAATCACTGACTGCTTGCTAATCCCATCACAAGTCTTGCTGAATGTCGTTTGTGTGACAGTATCATAAGAAGTCACTTTTGTGCTATCAAGTAGCTCAAAGGTTTTCTCTTCTCCAGGAGTAGAAGGTCCATTAGTTTGGGTACTTCCAATGTTAGAATGCGTCAGATTAGAAGTCTTTAGTTTATCTGATGATTCTGGTTTGGCATTCTCCTCAGTTATCTGAAATGATCAAATTAAAAAAAAAAGCAAAACATACAAAAAAGAGTCAAAGATTTAAAAACACATGTGAAAAACAGAATAGACAGGGATTAATTTTAATTTTAGTCTTTTGAGTCTTCTAATCTATAAGAACAAGACAGGGTAAAGATCAAGCAAATTCCTCTCTTTTAGACAGTTTTAAAATACCCCACAAATAGGAATTTGTTTTCTTTAAACATAAAACACACTGATTGTATATCCAAAACTTTTAAATTATACAGCCCATTTTTTTAAAGGACTTTTAGGAAGGAAAGGGGCTAGACCACTGACACTTTAAAGCCTTGAAAATCCAGCTTGTTTGCTAAATAGCATTGCTTAATTTGGAAATGCAGCTCTACAGAAAAAGTACTCAGTTAATTTTCACTATTTTTAGTAAAATTAAAAGATAACTTTTTAAAGCAAAGAACAAATTTATTTTGAATACTAGCTTTTAACAGACTATAAATACACTGTCATCTGGAAATTTCCCATAAGAACACAGATTAATTACTATTTCTTGCACACAGAATATAATGGTATCAGTATCCATTCTGGTAAATGAAAGCCCCTTCAGGGGGCTTTCAGCTATCTTCTTTATTTATAACTGGAGGTAATTTCTTACTCACTGTTACCTCCTATTCAACAGAGCAAAAGTGCAGTTTACATGAAAAAAACTGAACCAAAGAGACTGATGGTCAATATGGATCTAGGTTAAACATTGCTACCTCTGGATAATTCTGATAATCTCATGCACAGATTGTTGTTTGGTTTTTAAAAGCTGAAGCATGGTCTTGTATAGAACAGGGTAAATGGATTGATTATACAATTGACCATATACCTGTAATTTTGGGAACATTATGGTCACAGATTTCCTGCCATGTCTTGAGACAGCCCTGTTGGAAGTTAGGATCTATGTTTCAAACATCACTAAAAACGTTTCTATCTTAACTCAAGACTCAGAGCTGAGTAAATGGCAGGATAGAGCTGAGACACATAGTTTAAGAGAACATGACTGGACAGGCACAAACACAGAAAAATCTTAATGCGAAGCATTATTTTGAGAACTTTTCTGTGACTCTCACATCTAATCACACTGTGACTGTTAATGTTTGACCAAAGTCCCGAATCTCACTGTGCCTGTAGTCTTAGGAAAATGCAAATTGTGATAATCTTGATATGTTTTCACTGATAGGTGAAGTGTAATGTTTCTAAAGCAAAGTGTGATCATTTGAAAAAACTGCAGACTTAACACACAGCAACATGCTATTGGTTTCTAATACCCACTGTGCTAGAAATCTTTTGGATCCTAGTTTGCCCACTTATAGAATAAGGGACTGGTATAGCACATGTGTGTGTTACCTTTAAATTACAGGTACAGTATCCAGGAAGCTGATGGAAAAAATTTTAAGTATATGCAATAGAAAAGTTTAGGAATCATTAATTTTAATACTCTTCCTCCTTCTTAATATTCTATTTCATGTTTATAAAAGACCATTCCTAAAATTAGTACTGATGATAGTTAATTATATATTACCACAACAAAAAATACTTTTTAAGAATTTAGTGTATGTGTGTATTAGTTTCAGCCTGACTAAATCATATTTTCTTATTGTAGAGAGTAATTCTTAACTGAATTTTAAGAAATCTCTTTGAGAATCAAATATTTATGAAACACACCAAGAGAAAAATCATATACATACATAAAACATATATATGTATACACATGTGCACAGACTTTGACATTAAGAAGTAATTGGACTGCCTAGATTTGAACCCTGGCTTGACAATTTACTATGTGACTTCAGATAATTTCCATACTCCTCTATGCCTTAGTTTCCTCATCTATTAGAGAGGGGGGAATGGTCCTTACCTCACTAGATTTTGTGAGAATTAACTGACTTAATATGAGGCAAGGGCTCAGACCACTATCTGACCTATAGCACTCCATGAGTCTTCATTTTGATGATGAAGATGAACATTTGGAGACATTCACAGACACTTGGACCCACAAATCCCCAAGTAACCCCAGGTATAGAAACACTGTCTGTTCATGTGAAGACAGGATAGACAAACCCATGCAAAATTATTCTGAAATAAATCTGGGCCCAAAGCTTAAAAGGCAGGTATTTTGTCAAGCTATTTACTTAAAATCTTAATATAACCTTTTTATTTGTTCAAATTAAAATTTAATTATCTGCCTGGCTGAACAGCATATGAGAAAAACAGAATGAAGCAAAGTGTATTTAGTTATCTATAGGCTCATGGGAGGTCTAGTATTTTATTTACTGTTCTAGTATTTGTTTTCAAAAATAATCTTAATATATTCAATTAATTTACTTTAATGTTTATCAAAGATTTCTAGTATTATCATATCTGATCCTTAAATACCATTCTGGGTAAGACATAATGGGTATTATTCACCTCTTTTATAAGAAAAATAGGCTCAGATTGAACAGGCAATTTGCCCTAGTAAGCAAAAAACAAGTGACATAATTATGGCTGGCTTCCAGATCATCTGGACCCCATGATTTTTTACTTCTGTCTCTTCAATCAGAAGACAAATAAGATCTACCTGCAAACTATCTAGAGAGACAAAAAACCCAAAGTTTTGGACATTATAATCCTTTACAAAAACTAGAGGATCTACTTTCCTAAAAGAAATGAGTGCCTTGTTTTGGATGTGATTTTATATACAAAGGGGAAAAAAAGGAAAAGAAAATGTTTTAAAAAGTAATGTCAGGATTTGTAGTATTCAGCTTTACTTACCTCATTATTGTAAGAATACATAAAATTCTGGTTTTCTGGGGTATCTGGACGACCTTCTCTTGCAAAAATTTCTTTCTGTTCATTCTGTACCCAGAGCTCCAGGCCTCTTGTAGGTGGTGGTTTAGTGAAACGAAGCAAGGAGCTAGTGTCAGGGAAGGGTGCTTCAGCACTATGGCCTCTGGGAGCTTTCTTTGTCTCCAACAAAGGGGCTACAGAACATCTTTCCACACTGGGGGACTCCTCAATTTCACTGAATTCAAAAGACTCTATTGTGCTATTTATAGACACATATTTGGCGGGGTTGCTGTGCTCTACTACTTTTCGGGATGATCGTATGACTTTGTTTTGATTGCTATAAAACAGAGCTACCCAAGTATGAAGTAAAAGTTTCACTTCTTCCACGTTATCAGGTAAATCAGTGTTCCAGGGCCTGAGATTGTAAAGAAAAAACATCCAAAAATCACTAAAAATGGTCATTTTAGATGATTATCTTCTAAGTAAGTACCTTTATTATTATCCTTAATTTTTGTGTTATGTTTAGTCTTTATGAACTTAGTGTTCATTTTTATTTTAAAAACTACATGAACATGCAACAATGAGTAAAATAATAATAATGAAGTTGATTTAACAAGTAATTATGATGAATCTAATCTACTCATTTTAAATAGAGAAGGGAACTGAAGATCAAAGCTTTAAGTGACTTCTTTCAAATTAAAAAACATGTAAATGGTAGAAAACATGATCAAATATTAGGTCTCCTAGCTCCTAGCCTCTGATTTTTCTTTTGTAACATGCAAAGTCTCCTGGACAGAGTGTACCTATTATATGGACACTGGTTTCAGCAGTTGCCCAAATCCTCATTTCCTTGCTTTTCTGGCTTATTCATTTCCATTTTTTGCATTTCTCTTCTAATAACTGGTAAAGTGTGAAGATTAAATTATCTCTGTGGGTAATTCAACAGAACTATACTGTTTTCTATTACAGTTCTAGAAAATCTCCTGAAACCAAAAGGGGAGATACAAAATAGTTCTGGCCACTGCCAGACAAAAGGATAGCAAAGAACTGGATTGGGATGAGTCAGAGGGTCTATAGAGGTGGGTTTCAGTTAAACAGGGTTAAGGCTAAGATTTGAAATGGCCCTCATTAGTAGATGGGAATGTAAATATATGTATGCTCTTCTGAGTGTGAGCTCATAATTGAAGCAAGGAAAGAATGACACAAAATTTAGTCATTCACATATCAAATATTCCACTAATAGGTAGCTCAATGTCATATAATACAGCTAATGCTTCCTGTTGACAGTAATGGTCACTACTCATTAGTATGTGCCAATCACTGTGCAAATCTCTAATGCATACACAGTCATAACTCAGTACTTGTTGGCTTCAGAACTCCTCAAACCCTGTACTCATCACATTTTGACAAGAAAAAAATATGTCATCACTCATTGCTTGCTCGATACTCGTCGGTTTCAGCCCTCATCATGAGTTCCAGAAACAATGATGAGTACTGAGGTATCACTGTAACATCTTCATAATGTAGCTACTACTAAACTCACACTTAAAAGTATTTAATGCTCCACTGGCCTTGTCTGGAAGTTTGTTAGACATGTAGACTCTCAGTCCCTATTCCAAACAGACTGTCAAAATCTACAGTTCAGGGAGATCCCTAAATGGGTTGTACACATGATGAAGACTGAGAAGCACTGTCTTAAAACATAGGGACTTCTGGATCACAGAAGCCAGGAAGTGGGAGAGCCTAGATCAAAAACTGCCTTAGTCCATACTCCAAAGCCCATGCTTCCTGCCACTTTGCTATTACTGCCTTAACCCCTTTTTTGAGGAAGATTTCCAACACAACCCCTTGGAAAACCTCTCACTCATAGCAATATGATCAACTTCACAAGTTAGAAGTAATTCTTTAAATGTTTCTTCTGAAATTCAGTCTTTAAAGCATTATTTCTGTATCTCACTATTTTACATTAAGCTCTCATGTAAATATAATCCAAAGACTACAAAGTCTTGTGAAAGAACATCTCAAAGTAGAAAGTCATTTACAGGGCTAAAGTTACCTTGCAAAAGTTCTGCATGTGATTACTGATAGATAATGATAGAACCAGCCTCACATTCTTTAGCATCAGCAAACACAACTGCTTGGTATTATCACTGACTCACTGAATTTACATACAACACTGTTTTCTCCTTTCCCAAAGTTTGGCACAAGTATTTCTACTCACTACACCTATCTCATAGGAAATTCACCTCTGTTTTCATCAAGTTTCACTCCTACTTACCCATGTAATGCTCTTAGGATCGTTTTCTCCAGTGGGTTGTTGGTGTATTTGCTGTCTAAGCTGAATACATAGTTTGCTTCACATGTGAAAGTGACCTTAAAGGAGCCATTACAGCTGAACACGGTACGAGAGCAGTAGAAATCTCTTAAGCTGGAGGAAAGCAATCTGCTCCTGCGCTTGAGTACCAGGTCCTCAGAAAGCTTTTGAAGAGGAGAGATGTTCTGCTGATGCCGAAATGGCATTACTTTCCCCACTGGGGTTCCTGCTTCAGGGCCTTTTGTGCCATTCTTGGTGAAGGCAGGGCCAGGTACCCCTCTCTGCTGTAGCAGCTTCTTTGAATGTTCTGCAAGAAGCAGGGCATAGGAATGTTCCACAGCAACAAAGGAACTTTGGCTTGCACCAGAAGTTTCTAGTATCTCTTCAGGAAGTGGTGACTGGGCTTCAACAGGGCCCTGATTGACGGGAACCTCCTCTTGGCTGAGAGTGGAGTCTGATGTCAGATTACTCTTCCTTTCAGAGGAGGGCTGAGGTAATGGTCCACCTTTTTGACTTCTAACTCCTCTATGATATTCATGGTCAGATGTACTGCTCAGAGAATGTTCTTTAGAAAGCAAAACATTGTTTTGTGGCAATTCAGAAGAGCAGGGAAGGTTTCTGGGCTCGGGTGGTGGTGTAGTAGAGGTAGCAGCGCTTAATGCTAGATCAGCTAACAGATTTAGGGCCTGGGAGTCACAACTGACAATGGAGTTCTCAGCTGGAGCTTTCTGAGCCACTGTGGTATTTTCTGGTTGAGTTGTATTTATATTATTAACATCTTCTTGCCCATGTGATGAAATTTTTGATTGAAGCTGTGAAACAATTTCTCCTTTGGCTTTAGTATAAAAGAAAAAAAAACGCATAGCATTTGATTTCCATATAATTAAATCTTTGCCATATATATTCCTATGGCTTAGTGAAAATCAATGGTTAAGTCAACACATTTAAGAAAAACCTCTTGACATGCTACATCAATGGTATATTAAAATTTTACCATCAGACTGAGGTCTCTTTCCACTCTCCGATCTATTATAATGTAATTACCAGAGAAACAAGTCCTAAGGAATGTACTATTAACAAATCACCCATTGAACTTCATACAAGGGATCCTGCTCAGCTGAGTGAATATATCAAAAGCAGAAAAAAAGAGTCCTGCCCTGAGAGAGCTTACAATCTAGTGCAAATATAGGAATCTTTAAGTTTGAATTATATGTTAACATACTTTCTTAGAAATCATTTCCCTTAACAAGTGATTAATCACCCATGTTCAATAGAGATGATAATTTTAACCATATTGATGTTTAGTTAAAATTTGCAATGATACGAATAAAAACTTTTAAAGTCATGAGTATTCAGAATAGCTAACTGATTTCATCACCTTTTAAAACTTTAATTTCTGCACTGAAAACATTTCCTCTCTATCTGCAAAATAGCAAATCTCCTTGTCTACTGATAATACTCTCTGTTGATAATCAAATCTACCTAACCTATTTGCCTTTAATTAGACAATCTCAAGTGGTTTACTTGCATTCTTAGGACACAGATTCAGCCTTCTCAAATGGAGTTATCATGAAGGACAAAATTCATAATATTAGGCAATAATTCTCTGTAGCAAGTGGGTAGATGGACAAAAAAGCTAACTGTGTCCCCTTTATAATTAACAGCAGCAGGTATGGAATGAATTATTATTAACCTCCCTGCAAAGGCCAACAATGACTTCTGGTCAAGATGGTGGCATAGACAGACATGGCTTGCCTCTTCACACAACCATGTCGAAATTATAACTAAAATATAGAATCATCACTTAGAGCCATCAGAAATCAAGTTGAATAGAAGTCTGACAACTACAGAATTAGAGGAACCATACCCATCCAGACTGGTAGGAGGTGCACAGACAAGGAACAAGCTTGTCCCACACCCACTTGTGGGGGATAAAAATTTGGGAGGAATTATCTCAGAAGCGACGAGCCCCAGTCCCACATGAGGCCCTCCAGCCCAAAGTTCCAGTGCCAGGAAGATAAGTCCCCACAACTTCTGGCTGCAAAAACCAGTGGGAATTGGGTTGGTAGAAGAACCTGCTTAATCCCTAAGCAGTTCTTAAAGAACCCACACACACAGTCACCTACTCAGATTTACTCCCTCTGAACTCCAGTACCAGGGTTATAGCTTGAAGGCACCAATTGAGGAATTGAAGTGTTTGCCCTCAACGTGAGCAGAAGCCATTGTCCCCTTTCTAAATCCTCCCCTCCCCAGAGCCAGTAAACTGATGCCGTATCTGAGGCTCCATTAACCTGGCTAACACTGTTTGACCCTCCTTGGAGATCCCCAGAGACTCTGCCCACCCAAGCTGCTTTTCTATGTGAATGGCTTGTCTTGGCTCATGCTCCACAACTTCCTAAATCCTATCAACAAGCAATAGTTTGGCTTCAGTGAGCCCCAGGCCCAGCACTAACAGCAGTCAGCTTAGAGTCACAGCTTGGCTTCACCTGGGAATCTTCAGGCCCAGCACAAGTAGCAGCCATCTCAGATTGTTTTAGAACTCAGGCAAGCTGGTCCCAGGCAAAACACAAGTGGGGACTGACTTTGGCCTGCACCACCCAGGAAACCCCAAGGCCTGCACACTCAATGGACAGCTACAGACCACACCACCACCCTCCTTCTGCATAGCTGATCCTCTAAGAAGGGCAGAGGCTGGTGGTCAGTGGTCACAGCTAATCCTCACAGTTGGATGGCCTTGATAAATTCCTCCCATTGATCTGCCAACAGCAACCAAGGCTCAACTACAAGAGGAGGGTATACTCAGCCCACATGAAGGGCATACCTCAAGTACCCAGCCTGGGTGATAGAGGAGGCTGTGCCACTGGACCTTCCAGGATGCCTACTACATTAAGCCACACTACCAAGACAAAACAAAATCAAAGTACAGGGAGGTGGCCAAAAATGAGGAGACAAAGAAATATGACCCAAATGAAGAACAGATAAAACTCCAGAAAATGAACTAAACAAAACAGAGATAAGCAATCTATCAGATGCAAAGTTTAAAATACTGGTTATAAGGATGGTCAAAGAACTTAGTGAGGACCTAAACAGCATAAAAAAGATTCAGTCAGAAAGGAAGGATATGCTGAATGAAATAAAGAACAATTTATAGGGAAACAGCAGTAGAAGTGGATAAAGCCGAGAATTAATCAATGATATGGAACATAAGGAACCAAAAAACAACCAGTCAGAGCAACAAGAAGAAAAAAGAATTGGAAAAAAAACATAAGGATAGTATAAGCAGCCTCTGGGACAACTTCAAGAAGCCCAACATTCTCATCACAGGGGTGCCAGAAGATGAGAAAGAGCAAGAAATTGAGGATCTATTTGAAAAAATAGTGAAAAACAACTTCCCTAACTTGGTGAAGGAAATAGACATACAAGTCCAGAGACTCCCAAACAAGATTGATGCAAAGAGGCCCACTCTAAGACACATCATAATTAAAATGCCAAAGGCTACAGAGAAAATCTTAAAAGCAACAAGAGAAAACAAGTTAGTTACCTTCAGGGGAGTTCTCATAAGACTGTCATCTGATTTCTCAAAAAGAAACTTTGTAGGCTAGAAGAGATTGGCAAGGAATATTCAAAGTCATGAAAAGCAGGAACCTACAGCCAAGACTGCTCTACCAAGCAAAGCTTTCACTGAGAATCAAAGAGCAGATAAAGAGCCTACCAGACAATAAATAAACTAAAGGAGTTCATCATCACCAACCTATTATTAATGAAATTTTAAAGGGACTTATTTAAGAAAAAGAACATCAAAACTCTGAACAATAAAATAGCAATAAATGCGTATCTATTAATAATTGAATCTAAAAAACAAACTAAGCAAACAACAAACACATAATCAAGGATACGAACATTTTAAGGGCTGCCAGATGGGAGGGGTTGTGGGGGAGAATGGGTGAAGTGGTGAGGGGATTGAGAAGTACAAATAGGTAGTTACTGAATAGGAGATATAAAGTATAGTATAGGAGATAGAGTAGCCAAAGGACTTATAGCATGACCCACGGATATGAATAATGGTGGGGGGATTGCCTGAGGGAGTAAGGGGGCAAAAGGGGAAAAATCAGGATAACTGTAATAGCATTGTCAATAAAATACACTTTTTTAAAAAGCCAATTACTGATATATTTAAAAAGAAGAAAACTCTGGTCTAAGTAAAAAAAGTGTGTGTGTATGATAGGGAGGGTAAAATTAATCAATCACCGTCCAGTTTTTATTTAAAATAGCAAAACCCAAGGGGATCGGAGGAAGAAAGTGACTCAAAGCCTAGAATTGTCTCACTAGCTCCATGTGTACCGGAATCATAAAATTCTTTTTATGCTTTTGCCATTAATTTATTGAGACTAATTTCATTCTATGTTAACAGTATGGCTCTTACACAGAATATCACCTGCAAATATGGTCAAGACAAAGAATACTGTGCTAATGTCACGAAGAAGTGTTTGAGTTAATAAATATGCACAGTCTCAGGTAAAGCATTTACTGACTTGTTAGAGGGTCTCACTCAACTGAAAATACAATACTAATAATCTATCTTAAAATATACAGGTAAGAGAATGCCAAATGAATTATATAAAAAATATAAAGGGTTCTGTAAATAAAAACTATATTGAAAACTTTAGAAAGGACAGAAAAATCATTAGTTTCAGTAATAAAATGACTGAACCTTCTTAAACTATATTTCAAGCATAGGAAATGAAACAGATTAGTATAGATGATTAAGAAATAAAAGAAAATTTAAGAGATTATTTAAAAGGTGGTAATCTTAAAACTTTAACTTTGAAAGTGGCTGCACAATATATATAGACATTTGAAACACAAGTCAGCTTATTTTTGCATATACATTTTGAAAAATTTTCATTTTCTGTGCTCACTTTTCTGCCAATACCCAATTGCACACACCTTTTCCCATTAGTTAATTAGTCTACAATGATCTGAGAGCCAATTTTATAAAGCATTCAAATGACATGGCTAAGAACATAAATATTATATATGAATATATCCTCATGTTACACAGCCAATGATTGGAAAATAAGTTATGAATTCCATAATGTTCTCAAAAACCCAAAAGGAAATAAGACAAAGGCGAGAGATCGGTGAAGATCAAAGCAGAAGGAAAAGGCCTCACAATGGAGGCCACTTCGGGTGAGCAGGATATGGAGTGGTGGAGGGGAAGGGCACTGGAGTGTCAAGAGGAGTGATGCCTGTGGGGAGGCACTGGCAAGAAAGGAACATGTTAGGAAAGAGCAGAAAAGAAATATGGGCCCTAGGGGTAAGAGCACATAAACTGCCTTGAAAGAGATGCAGAGATTTTGGTTTGGATTCCAAAATTGCAACACTATGGGCTTGACAATATGATGAGCTTTAAAAAATTATTCAGTCATCAATATTAAAAAAAAAAACTTAGAAAACAAAAACCAAGCTCATACCTAATGCCATCACCAACAAAACAATAGTTTCTTTCTCTAAAATCTCACTAAATACAAGATTTTTTTAAAAAGCTAAAAATACATTAAGGGAGAAAGGAGATCAGCAAGATTAGACAGAAAATTGATAGGAATATAAAGGTATAAAACAAATTTTAAAAAACATACAGTACAATAGGACTCAATACTGGAGATAAGTAGAAGTGCACTATGCACAGAGAGGAAAGTTAAGAAGGGACATGGACCTGGAAGAAGAGCAGGTGTGTGCTCAGTTTCAGAGGTAGTCTGTGGAGACAATGGCTTTCATGTAAACAGGCTGTGTCTAGCAGTTTGAAATGCAGAACTTAAGCAGTCAGTCGTTCCTTCATATCATTAAGCTTCATTATCCACTTAGCAAAATTAAGAAAGTAAAGCTGTTTTTAATATAAATTTAATGCCTTTTAAAACCAAATACAGGGTTCTGTATTACTGTTTTGAACAATCTTTTTACAATTCCCTTGGCCAAATAAAAGTTAGAGCTTATATTTTATAACTGATATGGTCCACAAAAATAGTGCCAGATACTACTTGCTTGTGCATTTAGTCATAAAAACAGCCATTTATGACTCTTGTAGACAGTTCATGTTCAGGCTTTATGCAAACTAAAAAGTAGGTCTATTTTGTGATATTTGAATCCTCTGCACTTTCCTAATTTAGTTTCAATAGAAAATCAAGTTACTTAGTCCCACTAGTGTCTGAATTAAAGAATATAACAAGTATTGTTGAAGATTTTTAATTGTTCTCTCATTATTTCAATACACTATCTTACAACCCTGATTACTCTGTACGTGGTGTTTAAATTTACAGGAAGAGTATTTCTTACCAGGTTGTGGCTGCTTTCTGATTCTGGGATTCTGATTGCCTTTTACTATATTTACCCTCTGTTTTTGTGGAGATTTCTTCACAGGTGGCTTAGCCCTCGGAACAGTTTTGACTGGAGATTTCTCTTGCTTCCTTGCCCTTTTAGCATTCGTTGCAACTGGAACATCTTTAGAAATAGGAGCTTCTTGGTTTTTCCTATCCAATTTGGTTGTCTGTACAAACAGTGCAGTCAGCACTTCAGCACCTTATGTAGAAAAAGGGGGTAGGGGGCTCAGATATTTATCAGGATAGCTTTTCCTTTTTTTAGGGCAGAACTTTAGTAATAAGGAATAAAATATAAATTTTTGGATATTTCATTAAAAGATTTTTTTAAACAAAGAGTTCCAAGTTCTCATATAAATATACAACTGAATTTGCCAAGTGTCAGTCTATATCCCTACCAGCTGAAGAAGAAAAATATCAAAGTAATAACTTTAAAAAACAAGGCATGACTTAATTTTTCTAAAAATTTCCATAATTTGCCCTGACCCAGTGTGGTTCAGTTGGTTGGGCATTGTCCTGCAAAGCAGTTGCTGGTGTGATCCTGTTGGGGTGTGTGTGAGAGGCAACAGATAATGTTTCTCTGTCACATTGATGTTTCTCTCCCTCTCTTTCTCCTTACTTTCCCCTCTCTAAAAATAAATAAATAAAATCTTTAAAAGAGATAAAAAAATAAAAATCTCCATCTTTCCAAATATGGCAGGTTAAAGCTGAATATGCTAGTTCATAACACTGGGAGAGAGGCAATGCACTGTACACAAAAGCAACACAGCCCCTATCAGGAATGTGGTTGAAACTATAATCACACTTCATAGAAGAGACTGTACATTTATAAAGTGCCATCTTATATATTTCCCTTTATTACTCCTAAATATCTAAATTTTAATACCACCCCACAAAAAACGTTTTTAAAGACAAGACAGAAAAGAGCACACTAAATAAAGTCTTCACCTGATTTAATTTCCTACAAATGTATTATAACTACTATCTCTTACAAAATGCTCAGCTTTGCTTCTCACATGGAGGAAGAAAATAGCTAAAGATGGAGGCACAAGAGGAAAACACAACTAGTGACCACCTGCTTACTGAACACAGTATAAAGTGTTTTAACCTTTTATGAGTTGAAGAGGTACAGTAAGTGCTCCCTTTGGACACGTAATACATTTCACCCATTGACTTTATATAATTTCAGTTGTTTCTCACCAAAAAAAAATTAGCCCCAAAGGTATCATATAAAGTAATCATACATATAAATGTTGGCAAGTATCAATATTTTAAAATTACATTATATAGAAAACAATTATTTCTAATTGAGAACAGAAGACATGATACTAAACAGTTAAGAAACTGTGATGATTGCTAGTGAAATGTAGAGAAGAGACCAACTCATTTCATTTTTCAGGAGGGGGAGTTAAAGAAAGGAGTGGTTTTAAAAAAGCTTTAGAATCTCCTCATGTTGTACCCCTATTAGACTCCATGTCCCTGGGTCTAATTATTTCCCTCCCTACTAAATAATAAAGCATCATTTTTTAAAAAGGAATAAGACCTATTTTTCAGCCAGTTATAAATTTTTAGCATAAAGAAAGGAATGTAAACAAATTAAGAATATAAAGCAGGAAAACAGTTAAGACTAAGAAGAAAGAAAATAAGATGAGATGACCAAGACCTAGGGGGAAGTTTTTAACATATACACAACAGGGAGGGTAATCTCTCACAACCCAGGTCCTGGGAAGAAAAACTGAAACATGAAAAAACAAGGTTGTCCTGCAGGGACTCTTCTGCTTATTTCTATCATTCAATGCCATGGTTTTCAAACTGCATGCAATAATCCACCGATAGGTTATAAAATAAATACAATGGGTTACAACCAGATTCATTCTTAAATAAAACAGAATGATATAGAAAAGATCAGATTGTATTACACATATGACAAATGTCTTTTGAAATTTTTGCTTCAGTCATGTGTGAATCTGTATGTACTGGACTACAAAATAAAACACATTTCTTATAGTGTATGAAATTTAAAACATTTGAGAAACAGATAATATATATATTGAATTATAATTTATTTAACATCTTAAAGTAAATTGGTTCATACACAGCAGAAACTCAATACAGTTGGCCTAAAATTTATTTGTAAGTAGCTGTAATGTCTGATTCATTGCTTTCTATTACCATACTTTCCAGCATGCTCCTAAGCACATACACAAACACCATTTTCACAAACTGTAAATGGCCAAGAATAACTATTTGTTGAACCACAGGGTAAAACCTTAATCATCTAGAATTCTGGGGTTCTACATATGCCTGATGTTTCTTCTCTAGGCACCAAACTTTCTAGAATCAAAATAGTACAGATAGGGCTGACACCTTTTTGTGAAGGACCAGACAGTACATTTTCAGCTTTGAAGGTCCTATGTTCTTGGTCACAACCATTCACTTCTGCCAACGTCATATGATGTAGCCAGAGACAACTGGTTGAGGAGGGGCCCTCTGACCACACTTTGCTGATCCCTTCTCTAAGATGTCACATAGTATATAGTGCCCAACTTTTCAACAAAATATACCACCTATAATCTGAGATGGCTCTCAGGCCAAATCGTGCTGTTTGTTGTGCTATGTTCACTAAAGCACATTTAACTACATACTAAATGTCTCTAGACTCTGATTCGCACTCAACTTTTACAAGGCAACAAAACACTTACACAACTGTTTCAACATGCAGGTCCCTAGGCCACTAAATATTCTCTTTCAATAGGTCTATGGCAGGATCCAGGTCACCATTTGTAAAACCTGACACACATAAAGGATTAGAAATTCTGCCCCAGACTGTTGGAGGTTCCAGGCATTTCTCCTCCCCTCTTTATATATGTTCAGGCTAATGTTGGTTATTACTTTTTGCCGGTATGGGTATGCCTGATTTTAGAAAATTCTCTTCCTCCACTCTTGCTTGCCTGAGGATAGCTCAGAAACAGGATAACCATCTTTCTAGAACGGCACACAACTGATGGCTCAAGCACGTTTAGAGTGAAATATAGCTTTTGGTGGGTGGGCCGTTGAGGCGGTATCTCACAGTTTTTCCTATTTCTTGACTTTAATCTGTCATCTGCTTCTCAAACTTAAGCATGCAGGCAAATCACCTGGAGAGCAATGTTGACATTTCTAACAAACTTCTCATACTGTGAAGCTGAGGTCCAAAGTGATCAGATAGGAACAGTGTTAGAATACAACACTTATAACTAACTCATTTAATAGTCCCCATAAGTCATGCTTACCTCTTTTTCTTTTCTGAGGAAACTGTCCTTTAACTAATTTGAGGGTTGCTGAAGGGACTGAACCCTTGTTTGCTCCAGCAGGAGTTCTTTTGGGGAAGGGACGGCACAAGTTCATTCTTTTACTCTGCACCACAGGCGGCATGCTGGCCTTTCTCTTCGGCTGAACTCTAAGATTTGATGCTGGATTTAATGGAACCACAGTTCTCCTCCTAGCTTTAAATGTTTCTTCAGAATTCTTTTTTGTTTCAGGTTCTCTTCTTACTTCTGCCTCTGAGTCAAGAAATTCAGAATCTGGAGTCATAACTAAAGAAAATCCAGCATCACAAATTCCATCTGAAATACAAGGAGACTGAGGACGCTCTGCCAATAAATCTAACGCCGTAGATAATTCCAAAATGTACGCACTAGGATCTGAAAAATAAGACTTCAACTGAGTTAAAGACTTTAAAGAGCACTTTTCAGCTGGAGAAACCAGGTCAAAACTATTAGACAGTCTGTCAAAAAATGCAGTCTCTTTCATTCCATCCTGAGAAGTGGTAGTCAATGGACTTCTCTCCATCTTGCAAAATTCTTGGAAATTATGTTTTACTAATGTGTTTAGACAGATTCCTTCTTCAGTAAATGATTTCTTTGCTTCTAGCAGGGCACAATTAAGGGCAGGTAAAATAGGTACCACCTTCGATGAGATGTCATCTTCAACTTTCAAGTCTTTAAGCCCTAAAATATATACACACACATTAAAAACCTAAAATGTTTTAGCCTTTATTTTACAAAAATGTACAGAAAAAAAATGCTTTAGATTACAAAATCATAGGATGGTTAAAATGGATATAATATGGTGTTCCAAAGTTATTAAAATACTTATTTAATGAAAAACTATATATCCATGCATATGTAATCACATGAGAGAGAAAGAAAATGAGAACTGGAAAAGCAGCATTCAAATGCAATCACCAGGTCAGAGTGAAGAGGGATGACCTGCCTCCAAGCTCAATCTAATCTGACCAGGAGCCCAGCATCAGCTCCATGTGCCATCAGAGCAATAGCACTGGCATTTAGAGTTGGCGGATTTGCTATTCTACTTTTTAATGATCATTTTCTGCTTTTAAAATATCTTACTTAGCTCTACCTTATATAATTTCAAATATTTTGTTAAAAATATTTACTGATTTTTGGAGAGAGAGAAAGAGAAATATGATTTGTTGTGCCACTCATCTATGCATGTATTAGTTGATTCTTCCATGTGCCCTGACCTGAGATTGAACCTGCAACCTTAGCGTATCAGGATGATTCTCTAGCCAAGTGAGCTACCCGGCCAGGACCAATAAAAAAAAGAAGTTACAATGCTAGCCAACTGAGGTGAAAGTAGCAAGAACCTTAAGTAAGCCCCAAATTTCATCACCTCTTATCAAGTAAAAATTTTTTAAAAAATTAAGTAATTAAATCAACTAGTCTGTTTTACTTCCTCTCACTTTTTGAAATGCTCACTTTTGTCAGCAAATCAATAACCTTAAGAGAAAAGAGGGGGATAAATAAAAAAAATTTAAGAGTTATAATAACTTAAAAATGTAAGAGTTATCAGATCACTGAGAAGTGGGTAATAAAGTCCTAGAAACTTTATGAGTTATCATTAATAAAGACCCACAGATAACGAAGACTTCTAGTACCCACTAAACTGAAGTATGAATTATATTATTTTTAAAGAAAAAGTAACTGCAAAATTAAGAAAACATCAAATCAGTCCTAGCTAAATATATCTGCACTTGAGTAGTTATTGTGAAAAGGAATAAAAATACAAATATGAATATGAATAAACAAAAATTCGGCTAAACATTAAAAATTCCTTTCTTTACAATTTATCATTTAAAAAGTAACAAGAAAAATAAAATATAAAAAGGTACTTGCTCTAGCCAGGTGGCTCAGGTGGTTGGAATGTCATCTGTGCACCAAAAAGTTGCAGGTTTGATTCCCAGTGCGAGCACATACCTAAGTCATAGGTTTGATCCCCAGTCAAGGTACATACTGGAGGCAACTGACCAATGTTTCTCTGCCCCTCTCTCAAATCAGTAAACATATCCTCGAGTGAGGATTAAAGAGAAAAAAAGGTTCTAATGTACTACTAACAGTTCATACTAAAGTAGCATTTTTCCAGACAACTTCATTATTTCAAGAATTTAGAGCTGTGGCTAGTGTGGCTCAATTGGCTGGAGTACTGTCCCGTAAACTGAAAGGTCGTGGGTTCAACTCCTGATCAGAGTACATGCCTAGGTATGGGTAGGGGCAATGTATGAGAGGCAACCAACTGATATTTCTCTTACATAGGTGTTTGTCTCCATCTCCCTCTCCCTCCTTTCCCTTTCTCCTGCCCCCTCTAAAGTCAGTAAGCATGCTCTCTGGTAAGTTTTAAAAAATTTTGGAAAGGCAGAACCCAAAATGATCTGTAATAGACTATTATAAAATCTATGAAATAGAACTTTTTAAGTCTGCTAAGCAAAGTGCCTATCAATTTAAAACAAATAACCTTAGTTCTGACCCTCTGAAAAACCATATATAGAAAACATCTTAAAGAATCAGAGGGTGTGTGCACTGCAACATAACTCTCCAATGTTTATTCAAACAAATCCTGTGCTCTTAAACACCAAATGGTACAGGCAGTGATGTTTCTTATTTGAATGGTAGTTTACATTAAAAATTTTTTTTTAAGATTTCATTTATTTATTTTTAGAGGGGGGAAGGGAGAGAGGAAGACAAGGAGAGAAACATCAATGTGTGGTTGCCTCTTGCATACCCCTTACTGGGGACTTAGCCTGCAACCCAGGCAAGTGCGCTAGACTGGGAATTGATAGAACCGATGACCCTTTGATTTACAGGCCAGCACTCAATCCACTGAGCCACAGCCAGGGCAGTAGTTTACATTTAAAAATAAGAATGAAGTCAGAGATCTGACAGAAGAGGGAGGAGTATTGGAAAGGAGTTAGAAGCCAGCTCGAGAGTTGGTTGTTTGACAATGGGCAAGTTTAAGTCTCTGTCCCCTCATCTTTGAAGTGGTCATAATAAGAATACCTATTTTAAGGGCTGCTAAATCAGTTACTGCATACCTACCACAAAACCTGACATAGTAAATGCTTGAAAGTACAAACACCTATTGCCATTATATTATTATAATTGGTAATGTATTGCTTAGTCCAAAAAAGTGATGCTGAAAAAAATGCAGTTCTCTGTTTTGAATAATGGAATGCAATTTTATGAAATTAACTTTAAAAACATTTTTTTGTATTGGTTGTTGCTCTATAAATGCTACACACAAATTTGTTTATAATGTGATTATAAAGCAAAGAGGACAATTTCCTCAGACGACAAAAAGAAACGACTCATTTCACTTTATTTACTTGTTCAGCAAACATTTATTATTTTTTATGTGCTTGGCATTGCTAGGCAGTAAGGATACAAAAGGGTACAAGAAAGGCAGGCATTAAATCATGTACAAATAAATACTTAAATTCAATGAATGATAAGCCTAGGGTACTCACTGAGGTCAGAGTGGTGATGGGGAATCATAAAGTGATATTTAAACTGACACCTGACAGATAACAGACCAGACTAGGTCAGAGCTTCTCTTGATTTTATTCATTTATCCAGCCCCCCATGCCAAGAACCTTTTTGGACTTCATTTCCTAACTGCCCTCCAAAATTTTAATACCACAGATAAGTTATATATCTACTTATTTACTGTATTAGTAATCTTTTTTGCACTATGGAGGTAATCACCACCCAATAAAAGGAAAGGACAAGTAGTCCAGACAGAGAACTGCATCTGTGAAGGTCATGAGTTCTACTTATTTGGTAGACTGATAAAAAGTACCTCCTGGCTAGTACTGGGTTTTTTAAAGATGAATTTTTATTTATTTTCAAATCACTTTTAATCATAATTGACATAAAATATTGTATTAGTTTCAGGTGGATGATGTGGTGATTCAACATTTCTATGCCTTACAAAGCAATCACCATTAAGTCTAGTAGCCACCTGTCACCATACAGTTATTACACTATTATTCTCCTGGCTATTATTGTTCAATAGCAAATAAATTCAGTTTTGAACATGCTGAATTTGAAGAACATCAGAGACATCTTAACTGAAAAAGTTAATTGTTAGGAGGATATCTGGGTATGAAGCTCAGAGGGAAGAATAAGCATGCAAAGGGGAAAAAGAATTGACGATCTCATCTGACCTGGGAGGTTAAAGAAGAGTTATTTAAAAGAATACTTACTAGGGTTGACAGGTAAAGTAAGAAGAGGACAAAAAATACTCAACAGATTTAGTGAGGTGGAAGCCAGCATACCCTTACCTGTGGACAGGGATGAATGGAATAAATGTAATCCATGTACAGCCATAGGCTCATCTCCAAAATCTATACAGAATGAGAATCAGAAGACAAGTTAAGTTGCTGACCT
This sequence comes from Tonatia bakeri, assembly GCA_004024845.1. Classification (NCBI taxonomy): domain Eukaryota; kingdom Metazoa; phylum Chordata; class Mammalia; order Chiroptera; family Phyllostomidae; genus Tonatia; species Tonatia bakeri. The sequence goes on along the minus strand of PVIA01000522.1, from coordinate 198,581 downwards.
TATAAAACAAAAAGTAAACATACTGAGAAATAGTTTTTTTAAAAAGTTGTCCTTACTTGTTTCTGATATTAAGGCTGATGATGTAAGTAAAATGAAAACCCCACGATCTTCTAAGCATTTGATGAGTGCCTTGAACATTAAAAAAAAGAAGATTCAATTCCTCTCCTCCCACAACCACACTCAAAATTCTCTGAAAGTAAAGTAAATGGAAGTAAATAAATAGATACCTTGAAATATTAGTGTTTATGGGAATCAGGAGAATTTTGCCCCCAGTATTAGGAATTGCAAGTCCCTTTAGTGCTCAATTAATCTTGGCCCAATTAGGGCTTCATATAATAACTAGAACATCAAGGGTTAGTTTTAGGATAATGACAAACCCATCAGAAAAGACTTTTTTATTTTTTCATTGAGATGTTTAACATTTCATACTGCTAAGTAGCTGATCTGTTAATTTAGCTACTACAAATTCAAGGTAAATTAGATCTATGATTGGCATCTTAAGCTCATGTTTATACACAACATGTCACAGAATACTGAAACTAGAAAGACTAGAAGATTCTATCTAATAAAAGAATCCTTTCCACAGCATTCTGAGATGGAATAATAGAAAAGAACATAATTAGCTCCTGAGGCAATAGAAAATGCAGATGAAAATAAATTCTCTCCTTTTCCCCTCCACCAGTCTTCGGTGGAATCTTGAGCTCAAAACAAACAAACAAACAAAAACAAAAGAAACAAACCTTGACATTTTAATGTTTACAGGAAATTGGGGAGTTTATCTAAACACCATCATTCTAAATCATAAAAATAGTTCATCTTTTCCATTACTCAACATTTCTAAAGCCTATATACCCATAAGGATAAAACCCAAAGCTTATACAATAATTTTTCATTAAAAAAAAAAAACCTGAAGAAAATACAACAATAAAATACTCTATTTTAAAAACTGATGGGTCAGAAGCCTAAAATTATGGCAAATTGACAAATTAATAACATTTCAAGTATGAAAAATACTTTTCTAATATTTTTCTAAATATTTTTCTAATATTTCTTAGTTCTAATTACTACAGGAGAACTAAGTTTTGACACTGGTAATTCATTCACATAAAAATCATCATTGTGAGTTTCCACTCCCTTCTATTACAGCCCCTATGCATTCAATAGTTTACATCTTTGTCTCCACACAGTCTTCAAGTTCCTTAATGGGAGGAACTATTTTTCTACTTTTGCCTCTGGCACATAGTAAGCACTCAAGGAAGAATTACTAAATAAATATATCAATAATTACATATATCCACAGCTTTGGTATCTATTAAATTACAAACAGGTATAGTTCTTGTTTCATTTTCAATTGATGTAAAAAGGTAACAATAATTAGTTTCTACACTGTTCTGCATTTTAGTTTTGTCAAACAGATAAAAAGTAAAATCCCACTCCACATAAAATCATACCTATCTTGCAAAAAATATGCAAATGAAAATAGAAATATGTAGTATAAATTATTAGACTCTCAAATTATGTGTTGACAGGGCTACACGAAGTTCCTATTTTGACTTTTATGGAAAAAAGTCACAGAATTTTTTCCATGTGTACTTCTAGATACTTATACAAAGAAAATATCTAGCCACACATGTGCTTAACTCCCTTTTAAAAAGAGACCTTGCTCTGTACTGTTCTTGAAGTTCAGTGTTCCAGGTACAAGCCCACATACAGTTTAGTCTAGGGTTATTTATTGCTCATCCACTACACACCAAGGTGTCAAAGATGTTTAAGACATGATACTTACCTTCAAGAAACTCAGTATCTAGCTGGGGAGACTGATATATAAAAATTATTCATGATATATGAAGCAAGGAAAGCATGGAGCACTGAAGAGGACCCCAAGTGATGTGTAATTTCCATAACTATTATTACTTAACAGGTTTCAAAGCCAACTTCTGCACCAAGTCTCTATTATTTTCAATACTATAAGCACTCACAAGTAGTCCCTTCACTGATGTATTTCCTTAAAGCATCTTTGGACTTTATTCCTCTAACTTCCAAAAATAAAATCAACTATGGTTCTTCAAATATTATAGCTTATAATTCTCTAGTAGGTATTGAATAGTTATCCAGTCAGCATCCAATGTTGCCCATTCCAACTCCTTACTACAGAGAGACAGTTCTCTGCTGTGGAGTACCACTGTAGCTTGGGTGGGACTAACCTCATACCCAATTTTGGAAGGTGAGCTCTCAGTGGTTAGAGCTAATTAGTGTAACCCAATTCCTTTGCAGTTACTGAGAGATGTACAGCTCTCTCTCCCCGCCCCATCTCTCCCTCTCCCTCTCCCCAAACAGAGCAGTAGCCCTGACTAGTAGTCTGAGGGTGAAACTATCACACAGAGGAGGGTGGAGCTGAAAGAGAAAGTCCTAAGCAAACAGTAGTTGAACTTGGGGTATCACCTAGAATTGAAAAGTCAAGCCTGTTAAACCTCTTTATTGTTTAAGCCAGTTTGGGTTTCTGTTACAAGCAACTTAAAGTATGTTAACTGACACTATCCCTAAGACAGCTTACCTTCAAAGCTTCTATACACTTTCTACTTTAATTTATTGATTTCTTGGTACTTACTATGGGGGACAGTCCATCAAGTCAGTAAAGGGCTCAGAACTTGTTTAATCACTGTCCTAACACTTACACCATCTCCTTTGGGAAGTTCAGGAATCATTCAGTATAGAGTTAGCGTCTACTTCTACCCTCACACCGAGGAACCCTGGTTAATATAACAGAAGTCTTTGGATCTTATCTATTCCTCAGTAGAGTATCACTTTCTACACTAGAAAACAGTACAAGCAGCAGTGTTTTCCATCCGCCCCGCACCCCGCCCCTTATAAACCTATGGATGGACATAGGTCACTATTAAAGAACTCTCCCAAGTGGTCCTTTGATTAATTCAAAACAACTAGGGATCTACTCAATTCTTTTGTCACAGAGCAAACAAACAAAAAGAATGAGAAAAATTGTCCTTTTATTCTTAAAAATCAGTAGTATAAACTAGTGAAGTATAAACTAAGATGCAAAGAAGATGAAAATATCAGTCCATATTGTCAATAATGTCAATGAATATTAAACGATAAAAATCCTTTCAGCTAAAATGATTTGATTTAGGCATAGCAACTAATAATTAGATATCAAATTCTTAATTTAAGAAAAAAATAATTATTTTAAATTGATCATTCTTACCAATTGCTTATTTTTAATGACTTCTGTTACTTTATCTATTTTTTCCCCTTGTTTGTTTGATAGTTCAACTTCATACATATGGAAGCACATATCTTGGCAACAGACTGGACAAAATCAGAAAAACAAAACATTTCTTACTTTAAAATGCTATTATGCTTTTTTTATAATCAGTATATTCATTTTATATAGTAAGACAAAAGAAAAACTAAAAATATAATTAAAAAAAATTATCAACCAATGTTCACTATAAAACACCTTAATAAAGTTACTGTATAAAGTATTTGAAAACAATGTTTTCATTTATATTGATACTACTATAATAAGGCAAATAAAACACTATATAAATAATATATACATCAATGTTCAGTGAATCAATCTGAATGAGAGAGACACTTCCATTTCATTCATTCTGCTTTTCCCCTCTCATTTAGAAGTATGTAACTAGGATGATGAGCACACAATGCACTATATAGGTGATGTATATAGGTACAGTACATTTGAAACTTTCATAATCTTATTAACCAATGCCACACCAGTAAATTTAATTACAATAATAAAAAAGTATATGCATTAATAAAAACAAAAATCATAAAAACTCTGTTCTCAAAAGAAATAGTTATGAGTCTTCAATTATTTGTAAGCATATCTGTTTCATATCTGTTTACTTTAAGTAAAACCCTCAATACTCTACTAAAGCTAGACTTTGCAATCTTAGATGAAACTACCTTACATACTTTCTAGCTGGCCTCCAGGGAACTAAATCACATAGCAACTCTGCAACTCTCACTAAAGACTCAAATTTTAAGAATCACTTAAAGAAAAACAAAAAATTAAGTGTATGCATAAGAGGGGTAAATAACTGGAACAAAGCTCCAGAAATACAATGTATCATTATATTTAAACAGACCTTTTTGCTGCTCCAAGTAATTCTGTTTTCTAAAGGCAGCTTCTGGTAGTCTTTTTTTCAAAGATGACACTTTCATTACATACTTAAAATCTAGTTCATGTGGTCTAAAAAACAAAACAATATCATGCAATATAATAAACACTGAAACTCTCTACAGTTTCATATACAATATTTGGTTTTCTAATATAAATGCCAACAAAAATACTGTAACCACAAAAAACAACCTTTAAATTGGTAAACTCCAGGTCAAATAATATATATATTAATAAATATTATAGATTTTCAAATATATGATACCATAAACCACAGTCTGCAAATCTGTTCATATTCTTCTGAATATATGTATTTTTGGTATAAACAAAATACTCAAATGTGTGGAAGAATTATGCATACTGTAATGAGAATTTTTATGTAAGGATTGAAAACTTTTGCCAATATTGCAATGCCTACCATGCAATGTCACAGAACAAACCACACCAAGACTTTTGCATAATTTCACCTGAATTCTTTTTCCTTCTTTAAAACTAATTTTGAAATACTTATAGACTTACAGATGCCCTCTTGCTCCCTAAATATGTCTCCGAGTTTCCTTAAAAAAAGGACATTTCCCTATACAACTACAAAACGATTAACAAAATCAAGAAGTTAACGATGGTATAATACAATTAATTAACCTATAGACCTTATTCAAATTTTGCCAACTGTCTCACTGAGGTCCTTTATAATAGAAGAAAAGTTTTTTATCGTCCAGGGTCCTATCAGGATGACACTACATTAAGGGTATGTCTCTTTATTCTCCTTCAAACTGGAAGAGTCTGTCTGTCTTTATCTTTAATGACTTTGTATTTCTGAACAATGTACATCATTTATTTTGCAGAATTTCCCTCAATCTTGGTATGTCTGTTTCCTCCTGATCTGAGTGGCAGGAACACCATAGAAATGATATCACGTTATTCACGTGCTTTCTGATGTGATGCACAAAAATACTAATTCCATTCCTGACAATGATAAGTGCTTAGTTAAGATGGTATCTGCAGTTTTTTTCCCATTGTAAAACCTGTATTTTTCTCTTTGTAATTAATAAGTAAGTTGTGGGAAAATACTGTGAGATAAGTACACACCATCAAACTTTCACCTACTATTTTAAGTATCCACTGATTATTATGTTGTTGCCCATGGTGATTTTCTAATTCCATCATTCTATCCACACTTATTAGTTGTATTCTAGAGTAAAAATGATCTTTCCCTTCTTTGTCATTTATTTATTCACAGAATACTTACTTTATTCTATGGATAATATCTCTCCCTCTCCTTAAAAAAGGCCAATAAAAAATTAATTCGAATAGCACATCAGTTTCATCTTATATTGCAATTAAATTCAGTCTACTTTTCAATGGTTTTCATTACTAAGGATAGACTAAAAAATATTTCATAAGATGCCCTTCACTGTTCTCCAGAAGAAAATATAATTCATTATAATGTAAATACACAGCAGCTACTCTATTTAATACTATACCAGCCTAAGAAAATCATGTGACTATTAGAAAATCAAATACTGCAAATCTTAATAAAGACTCAGTAATGTAATTAAGTGGCTATAATATGCTGTATCTACTATCTAGGCAAATCCAATTTTGGGAGGGAAAGTCCAACTTCTAGTATCAAATCATTTTCCCATGAATGGATTACAATACTAAAATTTAAAAAGTGAGTTGTCAAAGGTTATAAAACACTTATTTTAAGGCCAAGGTCAGAATTTAGATATGAATTTATATCTCCTGTGTCATGATCCTAGATACTCTATGCATCTGGCCCAGAAGTACTCTAATCTAAAACCAAATACAATTGCTATATTTCATACCAGTGCCAACAAGAATTCAAAAATCAGAATTTTAAAAATTATACAAGCATTAGTAAAGAATGCAAATTCAGTACTTACAGTTGTATTGGAACCACTGTACCAGAAGAGGACCACAGAGTTATTTCACACAGCAAGCAGCCTTGAATAATTAATTTTCCTTTCCATGGAGAGGTGAGAACTTTCAAGGGTAAGAAAAAAATAAATTATTTTATTTATGAACAAAATATTTACTTAAAAAACTTAAAAGAATCAATTAGATAATTCCTTACCATTTTCACTGAGTTCAAGTCTAGGGAAAAAAAAAGAAGGAATTTTATAAGAGCAAAGTAAACAAATACAATAAAACAAAGTATGTATGTAATTACTTACCTGCTTTTATAAGTTGGTGCTGCCATCTTTTTAGGTTCTCTGTACTGAAAAGCGACAATTACATAAGGATGAATTTGTCTAGGTCGCTCAGTAACAGTGCTGCCCGAAAGTTCATATAGGTAATACTGAAAGAAAAAGAATTATAATCAGGGTAGCACTACAGAATTCCATATGTATCAAGCTGATGGCAACCCACCCAGTCCTGAAACTGAACACATTAGACACAGAAATGTACCTTAAAAATGATTTATACCTGACTCAGTTCAAAGGCACGAAAATGACTTGTCTTGCGAGAAACCTTGTTAGTATTTGCAGCCACGTGGCAATCATAGCCAGAAGATGGGCTAATATAGTTAGCTGTATAATTCTCAGATACAAACTTGACTTTTCCCTAGAATGAAAATATTATAACTAATCAGATGTATTCAAATAGCAACAACCTTACTCTAGGATTCATTTACAAGCAGCTGAATGAAGATTTGGATGTATACGAACTAACAATTAACTGTGTTAAGAGTCAGAACTATAGTTGCTGGAAAATTATCTTTCAGATCAACAACAGTTTTAATTATTCATGAACCCCTTAAAACTGTATTTAAAAATTGTGTATGTTTAGGCCTCTGAGGCAGCTGTCCACTTTTTTATTTTTAATTGTATTTTTTTCCTTTACCAGTTAGTCCTCTTATAGTGTCCCAGCCCCCACAATCACCACAGATGTCCATGTCCACGAATCCTTTTTCCTTTCTGCTCAATCTCTCCACTTCTTTTATCATGAGATCAAAGGAATACATGAATTATCCCCTATTCAAGAGAACCATTTATTTAAAATAAAATTTATATAGCTTACCAAACAGATTGGTTATTCAATGACTATAACATAAAAGATGACAAATGGAATCTAAAATTTCTAAAAATGAGTTTCCAATCTGAATATTTAAGTTATCAATTGTAAATTACAGACCAAGATACATCTATTACACCAGGACCCATAATTCATCAAGAAGAAAATACATAGTAAAGCGCTTAAGAGACCATTGGCTCTGATTTTTCAACAGCCAACAGTATTTCCCCTTAAAGACTTGTGTTTCTCAAGGGTTACATGTCTTCCAGAAAACAAAAACAAGAAAAAAAAAAAAGCAGTTGACCTTAACTTATCATGAAATATTATACAATGATTTTTAAGGCTGTTTTGAAGAACATAGTGACACAGGTGGGAAAAATTAAAATATACAAAATATATACCAAAATGAGGTATGAGATTGCAACTTTTGTTTTTATTTTTAGAAGAATTTATTTAAAATACGTTTTTTGTTTTGTTTTGTTTTGTTTTTTTTTGCTGTTAAGGTCCTGCCTCTTCATTTATAGCACCACTGAAGGCAATTCTTTGGTTTAAGAAGCCAAAGAATGTAAACAGTATGTACCACAACCTGTATCCTCCATCACACATCTTACAATGTTGAACATGGCTAGCTTTTGAGCAGTAAAGTAGGAGCACTGAGAACAAGTAGGCAAAAACTAAATAGCAGTATGCACCAGACATGGTGGTATAGAGGGGCAAGAAACCAAGGGCAAGGCAATCGGACATAATTAAGAAATCAAACATTTGTTATCCAAACCGACAGGCATACTTTCTGCAGCAGAACTACAGTACTTATCACAGAACAGGAGAGGGAGGACTGAGAGAGGAAAAGCAGTGACTGTGTACCAGAGCAATGTTACTTTCCCTCCAGTTCTTGGGGACAAATTGTGAAATATAGTGTTTATACTCTTTAAAAAAATCAGTACTGTTAGATTTATAACCATAGAACTTAGAAAGCTAAAACATAAGCAAAAACAGCAAAAAGACCACAGAATATGTCCTCAAAAAGCCCACCAACCTCTAAAATCAGTGCTTTTCTACTACTTGAGTGAAAATTCTAATTGCAGAACTCACTTGTATTGTACTATTAAAGGGTATTTAGAATTTCTGACCGCCCACCAGTAAATGAGTGGATCACAAAATATGGTACACTGACACAATGGAATACTATGCAGCAGAAAGGAGCCCCTACTCTCCCCAACAGCATGGATGGAAATGGAGAGCATTATGCTAAGTGAAAACCAGGCAGTGGAAGACAAATACCACATGATCTCACCTGTAAGTAGAACCTAATCAACAAAACAAACAAGCAAAATATAACCAAAGACACTGAAATAAAGAACAAACGGACAGTAACCAGAGGGAAGGGGGATGATGGGGGAAAGAAGGGGAAGGTTCATCAAGAACATGTGTAAAGAACCCATGGACAAAGCTAAAGAGGGGTAAGATTAAGGGTGGATGGGAGGTGGGGGCAGATGGGGTAGAGGAAAGAGGTGGTGGGAAAATGGAGCCCACTGTACTTGAACAATAAAAATAAATAAATTAAAAACAAAATAGCCCTGGCTGGTGTAGCTTAGTGGATTGAGTGCAGGCCTGCTAGGCAAAGCGTCACCAGTTTGATTCTCAGTCAGGGCACATGCCTGGGTTGCAGGCCATGTCCCCAGTATGGGGTGTGCTAGAGGCAACCACACATTGATGTTTCACTTTCCTCTCTTTCTCCCCCCCTTCCCCATCTCTCTAAAAATAAATAAATAAAATCTTAAAAAAAGAATTTCTGAGATCAGTTAGTTATAGGTGCCACATGAAGCTATAAACAAGGTCTGGATATTTCAGGGATAAAGAAAATAAAGATTTCTTATTTTGACATTTTAAACCAGACAACAAATTCTGTTTTCTAAATTCATCTCTTATAACTATAACCATATTGTTTTACAAGCAGCTACTTGTTTTCTGTTATTTAATGTCTAAAAAGCAGCACTGTGGGACAGGAGTGAGAGGAACACTTTTCACTGAGTACCTATTGTATTATTTCATGGTTTTTAAAAATGTATTCATAGATCATCTGTTACATAAACAAATTTTTGTCTTTAAAGGAAAGCAGAAATACCAATTGCATTTTCTGACTTTGAACAGCTATCTTTGATGAGGACTATGTTTAGCAAATGATCTACAAAGAACATTATCAGAAAGAAATTATACAGAAGCACATTTACACTTTACCTTAATTAGATTAAAAATTACAACATAACCAGACTTTCCATGATACCATGGTCTTGCATGAAGACAGTCTGAGTATTTGGAAATGTATACACCTATAAAAGCATAAAGTATAGATTAATTTACGCTGTTAAAAGATTATTTACACATATACAATTCTCATGTAGGACTACCTTTAACTGAACAAGACAACACAAAAGATAAAGTCAACATTAAAAACTGTTTTCAAACTGCTTACTTTTTAAAAACTATTTGAGATATTCTAAAGGTACAGAAACATTACAGCTAAGACAAGACAGAACATACCTGACTAACAACCAATTTTCTACTAGGGTCTAATAATTGAAAAGGGATAAAGTTTCACATTCTTGGAAAATTCTAAGTTTTTCTGTATTTTTTACCCCTCCATGCAACCATCCTGTGAGAAGATCTATGGTAATCTGATTCTCAAGTTATTTTTTGCAAAAAAATCTCAGTGAGTACAACAGCCCTACCTTATCCACAGGGGATACATTTCAAGACCGTCAGTGGATGTCTGAAATGGTAAACAGTACTACCCCTTATACAGTATTTTTTTCCAGTACATACATACCAATGGTAAAGTTTAATTTATAAACTAGGCACAGTAAGAGATGAACAATAATGACTGATAATACAGTAGAATTATGACAACATGCTATATTAAGTTATGTAAATGTAGTATCTCATCTCTCAAAATATCTTACTGTACAGGCATACCTTGTTCTTTTGCTCTTTATTTTTTGTGCTTAACAGATATTGTGTTTTTTACAAATTGAAGGTTTGTGGCAACCCTTCATTGAAAAAAATCTTTTCCTGCCATTTTTTACAATAGCATTTTCTCTTTGTGCCTCTGTGTCATATTTTTGTTAATTTTCACAATATGGGGTGGGGTAAAAGTAGTGTACAGTTGTGAGTACACAAAAAACACACAAATCATTCTTGCATTAATTATTTATTAATTATTGAATTATTTTACATAAAATCAACTGTAAACCTACTTTTGCCCCACCCTGTATTTCAAACTTTATTATTATATTTGTTGTGTTTATCTGTGATCAGTGATGGTTGATATTACTATTATAACTGTTTTGGGGTACCACAAACCATGCCCTCATAACACAGTGAACTTAATTGGTAAATGTTTTGTGTTCTGACTGCTCCACTGAGCAGCTATTCCTTCCTTCCTTCCCTCCCTCCCCCTCCCTCTTCCCCTCCCCTCCCCTCTTCTCTTCTCCCCACCCCCCTCTTTCCAGGCCTCCCTGTTCCCTAAGACACAACTATTTTCAAATTAGGCTAATTAATAACCCTACAATGGCCTCTAACGGTTCAAGTGAAAAGAAGAGTCACATGTCTCTCACTATAAATCAAAAGTTAGAAATGATTAAGCTTAGTGAAGAGGCATTTCAAAAGCAAAGATGGGCCAAAAGGTAGGCCTATTGCATCAAACAATTAGCCAAGTTGTAAACGCAAAAGAAAAGTCCTTGAAGGAGACTTCCGGCCAAGATGGAGGCATAGGTAGTCGAATTGTGCCTCCCTGTGCAACCAAAACTAAGGACAACAAAAATTGAGAAACAAACAAAAAAACCCGACCAGAACAGAGAGAAACGAACTGAACGGAAGTTGGACTACCATACATCCAGACCGGTAAGGAGGGGCAGAGTCGGAGGCCTATGGAGAGGGGTTGAGGGGTCCCGGCAGGACAAAGCGCTGGCTGGCAGATGCGGGCGCGCAGGGCGCAGATGGCAGTTGGCAGACCACAGAAGCGCAGGGGCGGCTGACAGACGGGTGTCAGACCCTGGGCCCGGGAGGCAACGAGCAAACCCAGTGAGGCGCGCAAGGCAGCTGGCTGTTTGCAGCCACACATTCGTGTGCAAACTAAGCGAAAATGGGCAGTGACACAGACCGCGCAGCCCAGAGCACCGACTGAAAACACCTGTCGGGGCTGAGGCCGGGAGATTTTCTCAGCCTCACAGGAGGCTCCTCGGGGAAACCCACAGAGTCCAAGAAAGTGCACAGGCCCACCCGCCCGGGAGCCGGCACCAGAAGGGATCAGTTTGCTTGTGGGAGGTGGCAGGGGGGACTGGGGTCCTGGAGAGAGTGGAGCAAGCGCCATTGTTCCCTCTCGCACCCTGCCCCCACATACAACGTCATAACCCAGCTACTGGGGTGCCCCGCCCTGGTGAACACCTAAGGTTCTGCCACCCTTACCTAACAGACACAATCAGATCAAAGGAAAATACAAAATTAAAAAGATGGCTCAAACAGAATTAAAAGCCCCAGAGCCAATTTTTTTAAGTGACCGAGAGATAGCTAAACTATCAGATGCACAGTTCAAAGAACTGGTGATCAAGATGCTCACAGAATTGGTTGACTTTGGTCATAAATTAGATGAACAAATGCAGGCTACAATAAGAGAAATGAAGGAAAACGCAAAGGGAATCAATAGTGAGGGAAAGAAAACTAGGACTCAAATCAATGGAGTGGACCAGAAGGAAGAAAGGAACAACCAAACAGAGAAGAATGAAGAAAGAAGAATTCAAAAAAAAACGAGGAGAGGCTTAGGGACCTCCAGGACACCTTTAAACGTTCCAATATCTGAATTATAGGGGTACCAGAAGGGGAAGAGGAAGAGCAACAAATTGAGAGCTTATTTAAACAGATAATAAAGGAGAACTTCCCCAATCTGGCAAGGGAAATAGACTTCCAGGAAGTCCAGGAAGCTCAGAGAGTCCCAAAGAGCTTGGACCCAAGGAGTAACACGCCAAGGCACATCATAATTACATTAGCCAAGGTAAAAATGAAGGACAGAATCCTAAAAGTAGAAAGAGGCAAGGAGACAGTAACCTACAAAGGAGTTCCCATCAGACTGTCAGCTGATTTCTCTAAAGAGACCTTACAGGCAAGAAGGGGCTGGAAAGAAGTATTCCAAGTCATGAAAGGCAAGGACCTACATCCCAGATTGCTCTATCCAGCAAAGCTATCATTTAGAATGGAAGGGCAGATCAAGTGCTTCTCAGATAAGGTCAAGTTAAAGGAGTTCATCATCACCAAGCCCTTGTTATCTGAAATGTTAAAGGGACTTACCTAAGAAAAAGAAGATTAAAAATATGAACAGTAAAAAAAGAAGTCATCAAATGGAAGGTTAGCAACAGGGAAGTGGGAGGAGGAGAGAGGGGGAAAAGATACAGAGAATAAGTAGCATAGACAATAGGTAGAAAATAGACAGGGGGAGGGTAAGAATAGTATGGGAAATGTGGACACTGAAGAACTTATGACACATGGACATGAACTAAAGGGGGGAATGTGGGTGGGAGGGGGTGGGCAGGGTGGAGGGGAGTGAAGGGGGAAAATGGGCCAACTGTAATAGCATAATCAATAAAATAAAGAATTTAAGAAAAATGAAAAAAAAAAGAAAAGTTCTTGAAGGAAATTAAAAATGATATTCCAGTGAAAGAAAGGAATTAGCTTTACTGCTGTTATAGAGAAAGTTTTAGTGGTATGGATAGATTAAACCTGCCACAACATTCCCTTAAGCCAAGGCATAAAGAGCAAGATCCTAACTCTCTTCAATTCTATAAAGGCTAAGAGAGGTGAGAAGGCTGCAGAAGAAAAGTATTAAGCCAGGAGAGGTTGGTTCGTGAGGAAAGATGCTGTCTCCACAATATAAAAGTGAAAGGTGAAGCAGGAAGTGCTGATAAAGAAGATGCAGTTAAGTTATGCAGATCTGGCAAAGATAATTAATGAAAGTGGCTACACTCAATAGATTTTCAGTGTAGACGAATCAGCCTTTAATTGAAAGATGCCATCTAGGACTTTCCCAGCTACAGAGAGGTCAATGCCCGGCTTCAAAGCTTCAAAGGATGGGCTAACTCTCTTGTTAGAGGCTATTGCAGCCGATGACATTAAGTTAAAACGGGTGCTCATTTACTAGTCTGAAAATCATAGAGCCCTTAACAATTATGCTAATTCTACTCTGCCTGTGCTCTATAAATGGAACAACAAAGCCTAGAAAACAGCACATTTTCTGAGAGACAAATAAAAACACACATCTATACAAAACTTGTCGTGAATGTACACAGCAGTCCTTTTAATAACAGACCAAAAGTGGAAACAATATCCATCAACTGATGCATAAAAACACATGGTATAAACCATACAAAGGAATATTATTCAGCCAAAAAGGGAATGAAGTACTGGTACATGTACAACATGGATGAATCCCAAAAACACTAAGTTAAGTTAAAAAAAGTCACAAAAGATCATATATGACTCCATTTATATGCAGTATTTGGAACAGGCAAATCCACAGAGGCAAGAAGTAGAGTAGTGACTGCTTGGGCTAAAAGGTAGTGGGGAATGGGGAGTGCTAACAGGTACAGGATTTCTTAGGGTGATAAAAATAGTCTAAAATTGATGTGCTGCACAATTCTGCAAATATACTAAAAAACATTGAATGTACACTTTAAATGCATGAATTGTCTGGTATGTGAATTTTACCTCAAAAAAGGTATTTAAAAAAAAAAAGGGTAGCAGGAACCTAGCCATGAAGCTCAATTTTTCTCAATCTTCATCTCCAAATTCTGCAGCACCCAACACAGCTAAATATCCCTCCATAGATCCTCCTGTTTTCTACAAAACTATTTCCTGATTCTTTATTCATTGAACTGCTTTTTACTACTCCTTCTACACCTCCCTCTACCCCCACCCCTTGGTATAGAAGGACACAAAAGTTGTTTTTGCCATCTTTGTCCTTCTACACTGACCATTTAACAGTATGTTTGGCTTCAACTAATACCTTCTCCCCACCTTGACCCCCAATCTTGATTCCTAATTCCTTTTCCAATTAATTTTACCACCACTAGGGTATCTTCTAGAATCACTTCTGAAGATCTCATTATTTCTCAAATTTAACTCATGAAAGTAGTAGAGTCCATTTATTAAGAGTTTACTAGGTTTGCACTGTGCTCACCATTTTACAGAGTCTCACATATCTTCATAATATAGAATTTTATCTATTTTACAAATGACAAAACTGAAGCTTAAAGAAATTTAGTGCTAATCCATATTCTTAACCACAAGATTACCTTTCTCTTTTAGCTTCCCTATCAATCTCCTTTCCTTCTGTGTCTCTTTTCTACCAGCAATATCACTGCAGAGTAAGTTTAAATCCTTATCTTTGATTATTTCCTTTCTCTTGCTCCTCACATTCCATAGTTGCCAAGTTTAGTCAGCTCTATCTGTTCTCTATTCCTATTGTCATTATGATGTAGAAGAGTGTCTCACTAACCCTGGGTGTCTATAATAATCTCTTGGCATCGAAAGATACCTTCAGTATCTGCTCTAGTCCAATCAACCTTTGAAAATAAGTTCTGATTGTGTAACTTCTATTGGAAAACTTTAAGTCTTAGGCTCAAAACTCATTTATATTATAAAGTTCTGATCCTAAAGATTATTCATCATTAATGATAGTGGCTTTTAATATGGGTATCTTAATGAAATAAACTATAATTTGCTTCATCTTGTAAAATAAGAGATTCTTTATTCTTACCTTTCGCTGGGTCACCCAGAGTGGTAATAGCACTGCTGCCAATACAGAGTCCACGCTGACATACCAATTTTGCCTTTAAACAAAATATAGTACTTTACTTATCATATTAGTCTTGGGAGAGGTAATGAAATAAAACTATAATCTATATATCTTCAAATAAATACAGAATTTTTACCGTGTGTGTGTGTGTGTGTGTGTGACACAAAGCAAGATTATATAAAGCAACTGTATTTGGTTAATAGTTCAAAGTTTTTCATGAAATTTTCCATTTCTGTTAATAAAAACATCATCAGTTTTTTAGAGAGAAACAAAATAAATAAAAATAAATAGGATCACAGATAAGTCCTCTCTTAAAGATATCCTTTTCAAATACAGCTCTGGAAATGTCTTACTCCCAAATGTGTTTTGTAGTATGAATCTACAGCATATCTTATTTGGAAGTAGATGATTAAGCCAATAAGTAAACTTTTCTGGTATTACTATCTTTGTTATATACTAATATTGAACATTCTTTAAGCAAATCTACTCTTGTTCTTTAAAAATCATTAACTCAACCAAAACATTACCTCTGAGTTGTGTTAAAATTGTATCTAGGTGCCAAACACATCTTTGGAAACACACCCTGCACACAGCTTCCTTCTCGCGTAAGTTAGATACAAGCAACAATATGGTTGTTTATGAAACAATTTCAAGCACTGGTAACTAGAATGCTGAAAATGTTCATCTTACCCCCAAAACTATGTCATTTAAACTTGGAAAAACCTCCGTAAAGAATGGAAAGTATCTAGGTAAACAATGACAGAATGGGGAAACATCCATTCATTCCATTAAAAGGCATCACCAATACCTAAGAAACATGTATTAATCCAAATCTTACCATGAGAGCCTACAAATGTATCTAAAACTAAAAAGGACCTATAAAAAGTTGTAGAAATCAAATCTCTTTCATAACTAGCTTTCACACTGGCATTTACATTGTCAATAAACTAAGTAAAAGAAAAGGCAGATGAACTGGTAATTTTACAATACTTATGTAACTAAAACACCAATATTTAAGTTTAGTGATAAATTATTAATGGTATATATTAATTCACAAAATTAATGTTATACAACCTAATTCCCTTACCTGACTTTCAGTTTCAAAGAGAAGAAACCCGTAAGTTTCTTGAAGCTCTTCCTGAGTATAGTTACTTGCTTTTTTTTCTTGGTAAAAACTTCTGTACTGTATAAAAAGAGAATAACCAAATGCTATAAATATGTTATTTTGCCTTGCAAGTTAATTTTCAGAAATGTATCATCTGAATTTCACCTGCTAAAAAACTAATAAAATTTATTATTTTCTATTCCCTAGAATAAATATATCATTATTACCTTCCAAGTGACTGTTTCCAAGGATCTTTTACCTAATCTGAAAAGTAATAGTTTAAAAGAACTAGGCAAATATACTATAAATGATGGTTCTTTAAAGCTAAAAATAAAACTAACACACAGACACAGTGTGTACCAAGCACCTCACCTCATTTAAGAAAATGTCATTTTTCACCAAAGTCACTTGACTGTACTGAAAACCATGCTCAGATGCAGAGTCCAAGTAAGAAGTATGGAGAATTGAAACTGCCCTCTGGAAGACAGAGTCTGAACTCAAGGACACTGTCTCAAAAACTGTAAAACACAAACAAAAATAATGCAACTGTTTAAGATAACCAAAGGATGGCGTTAAAATTGGTACAATAAATATCACTGAAACTTCATCTATTTTCTTCCTGTATAACTAAGACTTTCACAATATGTTTTAGCTATCATATCTGTACTATCTTAAAAGACCTCTCATGTGAAGAAAATAATGTAAATGAATCATGACTTAGGGGGAATTACTTTCAATACAAGAGTAAATGTACCCTGCCAGATCCCTTATGGCTTGTGGTTTAAAGCTGGGTGCTGAAATGGCAACTGGTAAAAGCAGAGGTGGCCGTACTCTCAAGTTGATGGCCAGCAATCACTCAGACCAATGTTTCTCATCTTTACGATTTTTAAAACTTTTGCCATATTTTGATAAATTCACTCTTCCCGTCTTCTCATCAAATCCCCAAGTCGGTCTGTTAAGTTCTTTTTAAGGGGCCTACTCAGGAAACACATTAGAAATCATTGCTATCTTTGGGGTTTCTCACTCATTTAGATACATCTATTGAACTTTACTTCTTTTGGTTTTTATTGTAAAATTACTTTTTTCATTTTTACAAAAATAAAACTTTATTATTTTTTTTAAAGTACTTTTTTCAAACCATACCCATGTGCCATCCCACATTATTCTGATATGCCCTTCCCATGAGAGGCATGTTTCCTAATTGAGAATTGCTGACTGAATCCAATAATTCTCTTGATGTTGAGCCTTTGTGCCTTTTGATTTTACAATTCTTTAGCAAGAACCAAGCCTAATGAATTCTCATGACGTTTAACCATTTGATTTGTTTACTCCCTTCTATTTTTATCCTCTCTACTTTCTTTAACAAGGAAGGGGAGGGTGTACAAACTAATATCTGATAAATAATAAAGAGAATGGAATAATTTATATAGCACTGTATGTTTTACTCATACAGTACAAATAAGTACATTAATATGGCTTCCTACTCTTACCAGAACTCTGCAAGGTAAAATTCAAAAGTTAAAGAAAAAAACATATTATTTAAAATTAACTTATGAACAACAGGAAAAAAAGAAACTAGACTCTCCCAGTA
This sequence comes from Tonatia bakeri, assembly GCA_004024845.1. Classification (NCBI taxonomy): domain Eukaryota; kingdom Metazoa; phylum Chordata; class Mammalia; order Chiroptera; family Phyllostomidae; genus Tonatia; species Tonatia bakeri. The sequence continues at coordinate 180,844 of PVIA01000522.1, read as the reverse complement.
ATGAAAATAAACATTTCAATGAAATTAATCTGAGCTAAAACGTTCTAACACTTCAATTACAAAGGTAGCTTAAAATGCTTTAATAAACAAAACTTCCCCTTATTGATAATGAAAGATTATAAATAGCAAGGAAAGAAAGAAAGGAGGATGAAACACTTAAAAATATTTTCAAGTGGCACATCGGATCCATTACAATTCTGTTTTACTTTCTCTCAGTTTCACTTTCTCTTTCAATATCAGTATACCAGTGCTGTACAAAATAAAGATATTCTAAAGAGACTAAAATAGCAAAACACCTGTGGTAATTAAAATTATGGCTTTTGGTAGCTATGTCACTCAAAACAAACTGGGAGGCCTATGCCTTTGCAAACTAATCTTACAAATAATCTGCACTGCTAGCTCAAATATAAATCAGGATTCTTTAAAAAAATTTTAATTTTGGAAGCCTTGTATTTAATATTTTTAAAAAGGCAATATGATATTAAAAATGTAAGTATATTCTGAGGCTCAATATTTGGGAAATAGATCGCTGATGGTGATAGAAACAAAAGTTATCACAGCTTTGAAAAGCAACCTTCTATGACTATCAACTTCTCTAAATTCCAAAAGATATTAATAGGTGGGGGCAGGTTTTATATTTTAGAAGCACTAAATACTACATATATCCCTATTTTTGAGTGTCAATGTACAATAAACTTAAAACTGTAAAAATACTGTAAAAAAAAAACCCTACCTAACATAGTGTTTCCCTAATACGTATAGTCACAGAACACTTTATACCAGTGTGTAGAAAACTGTTTCCAATAAAGCTATTAATAAGGATAATGATAAATTCTCCTTGTTAAAATAAACAAGGAGAATTCTGGCCACTGTGGCTCAGTTGACTGGAGAGTTGTCCAGAAAACTGAAAGGTCACAGTATCAATTCCTGGTCAGGGCACATGTATGGGCTGCAGGTTCGGTCCCAGTTGGGGCATGTGCAAGAGGCAACTGATTGATGTTTCTCTCTCACATAGCTTTTTCTTTCCCTCCCATCCGTTCTCTCTAAAATCAATAAGCACGTACTCAGGTGAGGATTAAAAAAAAAAAAAAGTAAAAAAAAAAATTTAAAAAAATAAACAAGGAGAAACAAGTAGGAAATAAATTACTTTGTGCATATATATTTTTATTTCTAAATCTATTTCTTTATGGTTAAAAATGCTTTCCTTTTAGGTCAGCATCCTCCAAATAGCAATATATGTATAAGAGTAATCATTTTACAGTTAGGAAAAGTATATCAAAAGCCAAGTTGTTGGAAAACCAGAATAAATCTTGAATCTTTCATGACTTTATATTAAATTACTTTAATTATACTCTCAAGAAAGCACAAGTTTCCTTGTTCTATAAATAAGGCAGATGAGAATTTTATTGATAAGTTACTTAACACTGTCCATTCTTACACAATGTACTTTCATTTAAGAGTCTAACTAAAGTACAAAACAATCTGAGCACTAAATAAATTAATGACCTTATTTTTGCTCAGCAATACACATGATTTATTTATACATTCAAGGTTATCAGAATATTAGGAGAATGAAGAGGAGAGATTACAAAGCAGAAACAAAAACAAAAACAAAACAAAACAAATCCCACGTAAAACAACATCTAAAAAGGTAACTTGAAAAGTACCTGTCTGTAAAGTAGAAAAAGTGTCCCTTACGGCTTAAGTGACCAATAGAGAACATATGAAGAAAATTTAAGTCCAATCACAATGGCTCTGGAAATTGAGTTAAAATGCTTTCCTGTAGCATCTGGCTTTGGGCACATTTCTCTATTTGTGAATTCAGTCTGAAAAGTTAAGTTAAGCTCAACACAAAGTGGAATCTGCTTAACACCCTGCTATTCTCCCCTTCTTAAAATTCATCACAGAGACAGGATGTGTCTGGTTTTGATGCTTTTCTCTTTTAACTTCTAACAAAAGGGATCAGAAAATAATAAATCAATTTCTGATTCTATATCACAGGTATCTTTTTCATTCTATAATCATCTGGTTTGAAATCAAATCATGAGATGAACTAATGCCAACAACTCAAGTGTCACAAAATTGACAAAAACCAACCACTTCTACATCTCCCAGGACTTTCATGACTACATCTCCTGTTTGTGCGTTAGGCAACAGTACTCATTATCAACATAAATACTCAAAACCAACAATATCTACCATTAAAGTCCCTTATTAATGTTCCCTATAGACAGACTGCAAATTACATCTACTAATATGTCTGTATATACTTTATGTAGTCTAAGCAGGCCATTTGATAGTTGTTGAAGGAATAGCCCACTCCTTAATTATCTAGTCGTAAAATATATTACCTTTATTTTTAAGATATTAAAGAATTACCAGTTTAAGATAGAGCACCATTTGGCAGGACCTAACAAAAACTTAAATGTGCACAATGAAAAACCATTCCATTTCTTGAGATCTATTCCTCAGAAATCCTAGCACACGAGCACAGGATATACATACAAGGGTGTTCCATGCACCAGCATTGATAAGAGCAAAAACACAGGAGATAACCTAAATTGCCATCAAAAGGGAAACTGTTGCACTGCATCTACTAGAATAAATCTGCATATATTGACATATAAAGATGTCTTTTACATACTACAGAGTAAATAACATGCATTGTATGATGTCATTTTGGTTAAAAAATACATTACAAATTAGGTGTTTAAAAGTATGCAGATAAAAATCTAGAAAAATGGGAAACGAAATTGTTAACAGTGTTTAAACCAATGATTACCGAAATTGCGAAGTGGATAAAAGGGGAATTTACATTGTGTACTTTATATATATTACTACAATTTAGGTTTTTCCTACATAAGCATGTATTACTTCTATTTAAAGCATCTTAATTCAGAATCAAGTAAAATGAATCATAATTTCAAAAAGATACAAATAGGGAAACGTGACAATTTTCCTTAAATACCTTTTCTGATGCAATTTGAAAACTGAATTACTTATCACTTACATAGTAACGATTATAAGAACTTTGTAGCCATTGGAAACTATAATTTTTTTAAAGTCCTCTAATTTAATCTGATCGAAACTAAAATTTTAAAAGTTTTATTGGTCTACTTTGAATTCATTACTAATAACTTATTGCATTTAGTTTAATACCCACTCTTTTCTGATATGAACCCTGTCTCGGTCTTCTCTAAGAGAGAATGTAGCTGGGAGGATGGTCTTAATTCATTTTCACCAAGTATACCCCCCGAGTTCTTGACACAGTTCTGTTCTCTGTTAATGTCATAAATGCTAAAATGAAAAAAGAAAAAAATTAAATCATAAAGTGAGTAGTTGTATTTACAACATATGTATTACACACAAAAACAAATGTTTCCTGAGCACCTAATTTGCATTAGGTACTACTCTATAATGTTTACCTCCTTTGACAATTCTACAAAATTAAGAGCTAAATTTGCTCTATGAGCAGTAACACAAAAAATGACATGCCTTTCCTCCAATATATTTTTTAAAAATATATTAAATATTTTGTCCACAGAATTAAATTATGCTAATAGGAATCCCATTTGCCTCACTGGAGTGTTCAGCTTCAGTCTGGACTTGTGCCCTCTAATACTACTGCCTAGCTTTGCGACTACTACTGACGACCTCTGTGATCTTGCTGGGGGATGCTGAGATACAACAATGACCAACAGATGTTCAACACAATCCCAGTTTGTGGAAACTGATGACCTGATTCTAAAACTTACGTGGGAATTCAAAGGAATTATAACAGCCAAAGTAATTTTGGAAAAGGAGAACCAAGCTGAGGAACTCATCACCTAATTTCCAGAATTACTACAAAGCTAAAGTAGTCAAGACTGTTGTGTTGATGTAAAGATAATACCTACAGATCAACAAAAACAGAATAGAGAACTAAAATACTGATTTTCAGTAACAATGCCAATATAATTCCATATGAAAAAGCCTCTTTACAACAAATTGTGCTATAACAACCAAAAATGGAAAAATCCACAAACCCCAACCCCTAACTAAAACTATAAAATTCAACTGAAAATGAATCACAGACTTAATATAAGAGCTAAAAACTATAATGTTTCTAAAAAAGATCATAGAAAAAAACCTTCTTGATGGTGGAGCATGTAAAGATTTCTAAAGGCACAAAATCCAGTTACCATAAAAGAAAAACCGAGACATCAGACTTTACACACATTAAAACCTTCTGATCTTCAAAAAAATATCATTAAGAAGTTGAAAATATTTGAGAAAGACTTGTGCCCAAAATATATAAAGAACTGTTAGACATACTTCACAAGACATAACAAAGTACGCAGGAAAATGGCAAACATTGTTAGTTGTCAGAGAAGTGCTAATTAAAACAATAAAATACTACTCACCCACCAGAATGACAAAAATTAAAAAGACAGAAAATACTAAGTGTTGATAAGGATGAGGAACAACTTGAACTCTCATACATTCCTGATAGAAATATACAGTTATACAGTCAACTGGGAAAATAGTTTTGCAATTAAACATACCCTTACTATATTGCCCAGAAATTCTATTCCTAGGTAGTAATCCGTAATCCAAGAGAAATCAACCATATGCCTGTACATGAATGTTCAGAACAGCATTATTCATAGTAGGCTACAACCAGAAACGACCTAAATGTTTACCAATAGGTGAATGGATAAACAAACTATGGTACATTCATGCAATATACTGGTACTCGGCAATAAAAAAGAAAAACTGTTGATACATGCGTGAACCTCAAAAACATTAAATTGGGGGAAATAAGCCAGACTTAAAACAGTACACACTCTAGGATTCCGTTTATATGAATTCTAGAATAAGACTAATTTGTAGTGATAAAAATCATACCAGTGGTTGCCTGGGGTAGAGGACAGAAATACAGAAACCGACTGCAACTGAGGCAGGCATAAGAACTTTCTGGAGTCTCACTGAACTACATAGTTAAAATGTGTTCAAGTACTAAATATCGATATTATATAGAACACAATCTCTGACCAAAATCCAGTAAAATTACAATGCAACCATAAAAAATTAATATCAAGAGCCCACATTTGAAATTGAAGAAAAACCTTTGAAAAATCAAGGAACTAAAGAGTGAATTCAAGAACTTAAAAAATAGAGAAACAGTAAATTCAAAGAAAATAAGGGAAAGAAATAAATAGTAAAATCTGAAATAAACAGAACAAAAAAACCACAGAGCAGGGGCAAAAAAAGGGTATTTGAAAAAATAATGTATCATCAAATTATTATTCTTTTAAAGATTTTGTTTATTAAGAAAGGCGGGGGAAAGAGATGGAGAAACATCAATGTGTGGCTGCCTCTCCTGCACCCCCTACTGTGAACCTGGCCCACAACCCAGGCATATGCCCTGACAGGAATTGAACCAGCGACCCTTTGGTTCACAGGCCCACACTCAATCCACTGAGCCACACCAGCCAGGGCTTATAAAATTATTTTTTAAAATGGCACATAAAACATTAGAAATAAAAAGGGGTGTGATCTATATATACTAAAAGTGTGAAAAAAATAATAGAAATAATTATATGACAAAATGTGAATTGATAACATGAAAGAATTCCCTAGAATACAATTTATCAAAACCTACCCAAGAAAATTAGGAAACCAGAATATACCTATCAATGTTAAATAACTGATAACAGTTGTTTAATTGTTATAGACATGTAAGTGTCAGGCCCAGAAGTTTTCAAAATAAAAATTTTTCTCAAGAACAGGAAAATCTTATTATTTTAATAAGGCTAGCCTAATCTTGATAAAGAAACCAGAAAAGAACAGTTGACCCAGCAATTCCACTTCTGGGTTTTTATCCAAAGAAAATAAAACCACTAATTGGAAATCATATATGTACCCCTATATTCGCTGTAGCATTATTTACAGTAGTCAAGATATGGAAGCAATATAGGTGTCTACTGATAGATGAACGGATAAGAAAGAGGTGATATATATACGCACAATGGAACAGTACTCAGCAATAAAAAAATGAAATCTTATTTGCAACATATGACCTAGGCAAGGGTGTCCAACCTTTTGGCGTCTCTCTAGGCCGGAGTGAAGAAGAAAGAGTCTTGGGCCACACACTAAATACACAAACACAAACAAAAACTGATGAGCAAAAGAAAGATTTTAAGTAAATTTACAATTTTGTGTTGGCCCGCATTCATAACCATTCTGGGCTGCCACGGGCTGCAGATTGGACACCCGAGTCCTAGAGTGTATTATGCTAAGTGAAGTCAGTCAGGCAGAGAAAGAAAAATACTGTATGGTTTCACTTATATTTGGAATCTTAATATAAAACAAACAAAACAAGAATAGTCTCATAGAAACAGAGACCAAAGGAATAGTTACCAGAAGAGAGGAGGTGAAAAGGGGAAGGATGACAGATGATTAACTAGAATTAGTGGGGTAATCCAATGTGAAGTATAAAAATGATGAATCACTATACTGTACACCTAAAACTAATATAACCCATATAAGATTGTGTACTTAAATTAAAAAATTAATTTATAAAGTATAAGCCCTGGCTGGATGGCTCAGTTGGTTGGAGGATTGTCTCATACCCCCAAAAACTGCAGGCTTGATTCCTGGTCAGGACATATACATACCTGGGTTTCAGATTCAATCCCTGGTAAGGATGTACATGGATGCAACTGATTGATATTTCCCTTACATTGATGTTTCTCTCTCTCTCTCCCCCACCCTTCCTCTCTCTCTCTAAAATCAGTGAGTATGTCCTTTGGGTAAGGATTAAAAATACGAAGTATAAAAAAGACAATTTTAAAGCAATGTCACCAACAAAAATAGATACTGTAACATAAAAAGTACTTCCTTTAAAGTTAGAAAGACAGATCTCTAGTAATACCTTCTAATTAATTCTAGGTTTTTAGTGGTCAATTACTTGACCGAAGTTTCCCTTCTCATTTACTGATCAACTAAAGTTTTGTCTTCCAGTTGTTTTCTCAAGAAAAACTCATAAAAAAGACCTGAAGCCCTAAATGTTCAAAACGACCCATCAATAGTCATTATACCCAAAGGCCAGCTTGGCAGGATGAAAAAAAAGAAATCCTTGGCTCACTTTTCTTTGAGTATCTTGCATGTGGTTCACAAGTTTTCTGGTGTTGTGTTCTGCCACCAACTTGCTTTTCTTTCCCTTCCAATATGATCTTTTGCCAGTTCAAATTTTTTTACCAGGATGTCCCAGTTCTGGGCAAGTTTTCCTTGGTATATGATGTACCCTTTCATTAGGTAGATTCAAGTGTGTGTGTGTATTTTATTGCAGGGTTTTGATTTTCTTCTTTGGGTGCTCCAGTTTAGCATATTTTGGAACTTTTTGGCTGTCTCCCATATCATTATCTCATTATTTGCTTTTTAAAAACATGTTTTTATTTCTCATGTATTTTTTTGTTTTTAAAACTATGGCAAAATACACATAGGATTTCAGTTCTACCTTTATATCTTCCATATGTATCTCATCATTTCTTCTTTGTTTCTGAAAGGGTTTAATCTTTTTCTTCCCTTTCTTTTCTGTTCTGCCAGTTCCCATTTTACATCTTCCTGCTGTCTGGTTGCCTCTTTCTCGAATTCTTTTATTTCTGCTTTGTGGTCTTTCATCATAAGTTCTATTATTCATTAATTTATTTTAACATACATAAGTAACATAGTATGCAATTCACCTGTTTAAAGTGTACAATTTGATGGCTTTTAGTACATTCAGAGTATGCAACCATTACCACTATTATTTTTAGAACACTTTCATCCCCTCACAAACCCCTGTATCATTTAGCTATCCTCCTCACCCCTCATTACTCCCTACCCCTGGGCCTACATCACTACTAATTTACTTTGTTTCTAAAGACTTGTCTATACTACACCATTACATATAAATGGAATCACACAATATGTGGTCTTTGTGACTGGCTTCTTTCTCTTAGCATGTTTTCAAGGTTCATTCATATTGTAGCATGTACTACATTTGAATGAACTACATTTGTGGTTTGATAAACCACATTTTACTTATCCAATCATCACCTGATAGACATTTGGGTTGTTTCTACTTTGGGGCTGTTATGAATAATGCTGCTAGGAATATCTGTGTACAAGTTTTTAGATGGGCATGTTTTCATCTCTCTTAGATATATATGAGGTCTGTCCATGAAAAGTCCAGCCATTGTTAATGTAGCGAGAATAGTTTGTGCAACATCGATGTAACCTGGCAGCCAGAGAGGACTGGAATGCACAAGTGAACAATGACAACTTCAGTGTACTAGTTGGTGGGGGTGGTAGACACAGCTGAGTGAGCATGTGTGCTGTGTGGTTGTCACACTCAAAATGACTGAGTGAGTAGAGCAATGACTCTGCATCAAATTTTGCATTAAGCTTGAACATTCCTCTGCAGAAAGTATTCAGATGATACAGAGAGCCATAGCTATGGGCAACTAGTGACTGGCAGCTTCATCATGATAATGCGCCTGCTCACGCATCATGCCTCTGGCAGAGTGTTTTGGTGAAACACCAAATCACCCAGGTGACTCAGCACCCCTACAGCCCAGATTTGGTGCCCTGCAACTTCTGGCTTTTCCCAAAACTAAAACCACCCTTGAAAAGGAATAGATTTCAGAATGTTGATGAGATTCAGGAAAATACAACGGGGCTGTTGATGATGATTGGGAGAACTGTATCACGGCCCAAAGTGCCTACTTTGAAGGGAACTGAGGCATCATTGTCCTTGGTGCAACGTTTCTTGTATCTTATATCTTCTTTAATGAATCTTTATTTTACATATTACATGGCTGGATACCTTGTGGACAGACCTTAAATATAAATTTTTGTTGCTGTACAGTATTTTTTCATTTATGCATTATTTTTGCCATACTTAATTTTACAAACAAAATTAAGATGTTCCCAAATAAAAGAAAGCTGTTTAACACAGAAAAATGTCCTGCCATAAGTTGATTCAGGGAAAGAAAAGCATGTGTGTGTGTTTCTCTGTGTGCACACACGTGTGTGCGGTCCTAAAGAATATACACCACAATTTAAACAACAGTCATCTTGCCCTGGCTGGTCGCTCAGTTGATTGATGCACCATTCCATACACTAAAAAGTTGTGGGTTCGATTTCTGGTCAGGGCATCGATCTATGTTGCAGGTTTGATCCCCAGTTGGGGTGCATACAGAAGACAACTGATTGATGTCTGTCTGTCTGTCTCTCTCAAATCAGTAGGCATGTCCTTGGCTAAGGATTACAAAAATAAATACATAAGTAATGATCATCTTCTGTACAACACATATCAATATCTGATATTTTTGTTTATTTGATTATCTTCCCACTACCAGATTAACAACTTCATAAATACAGGGAATCTGTCCTTTTCCATGCTGTATCTCCAGTACCCAGAATAGTGTCTAGTACACAGTAAAACTTCAATGAACATTTATATAATGAATGAATGAATTCATTTTCCTGATCATTTCTCTACTTAAAACCCTGAAGTGGCTTCTTTTTGCCTTCAGATGCAATGCACACTCCTGCCTCAGCCATGTAAAATCTAGCCCCTGCTAACAAAATTACTATTAAGTTCTAGCTACACTGATCTTTTCAATTCAAGCTCTTTCATCTCTTCAGGCTTTTGTACTGGTTATTTCTGACTAGAATGTGTTTTCTCCCATTTTGCCCATGGCTTAACTCCCTCTTCCTTTAGTGTAATCTAGAAGTTACCCTTCAGATAAACCTCTGATCACCTAAAGCAGGTGTTTTCTTAAAAGCACTCATTGTAACTGCAATTACTGTATCAGTTTACTTTGGGGGGCCTATCTTCCCCACTAGCATGTAAGGTCCCTAGAGGTACATCCTCTGTCTTATTCACCAAAGTCCCCCAGTGTCCAGCAGTGCGCCTAGCACCACAGCAGGTGAGTATAGGTAATTTTTCTAACATTTTTACAGCTTTATGTATTATCATCTGAAATGTCACATAAGCATAAAATATAATCTTGGGGAAGTAAAGTTATTTTGGAAAAAAAGATCTCCCATAGTCCTAAGTAGCAGCAAGTTAGTTTACTAAATAAAGACAAAGTAGAGAAAACAAATGGAAATAGTGCTTCCCATAAGCCAAAACAGTAACAAAGAGACCCATAAAACAAAGTGTCCCCATTAAAAAACAGAAAATACTATAAAATGAGAAATCTATGATTTTCATAAACATTTGGGAATGTTTGCCATATACAAGTTTTAGAGTTTTCCAATGTCAAGATAATCATGTACAGAAGGAGTAAACCCCAAGATACTCCTTGCTGTTATGTGAAGTGCAAAGCCCATTCGGAATTAGTTTTAAATTTCAAAAGATGATCTAAAATACTGTTAAGTCTACGCACACAGAAACGGTGGAAGAAGTGATACCATCTCTCTAGGAGTTCTGCATGGGTTTCCCCACTACCATACTCAAAGAATCCAATGAGTTAGGAGCAAAGGTACTCTGTATTCTTTAAGTACCATAAAACCATGTGTGGGGTGTGTCATCACCCATCTCATCTCTGTGGCCCAAGTTACTCCCTAAAGCCCCCTACACACAGTTGGATACCTAATCTGTCCCTTCTACCAGTCTCCTCCCCACCCTGCACTCTGGTAGGCAATTCACAGGCAATTTAGGTGCCCCAGGCACCAGAGGGGAGCCAGAGTTGGGGGTGGGGGCCCAGTGGCCCCCCCTTACCTCATGGTGTGTGGGGGAGGGGGCTGTGCCAATGCCCTGGTGGCCCCCTCCCACCAGCGAAGGCCAGTGCGGCCAGCACCGGCACCGCACGGGCACGTGGGGGGCACGTGGGAGGCACGCGGGGGCACGCGGGAGCACGCGGGGGCACGCGGAGGCGCCTTTTAAAACTCAAGGAGGGCCGCGGTTCTCGAGTTAGCAGATGCAAGGGGGTTTCGTGGAAGCTGCAACGTGGTCTGAGGGCAGGAAAAACAAGCCGAGTGACTTTAGTCCTCTGTTTCTGAAGTCCTCTAATACCCAAAAGTGGACTCTTAAAAAAATTTATATTTTTTTATGGTTTAGAGAGAAGGCGGCGGGGGAGGGGGGGAGAGAAGGGGGAAAACATCTATAGGCTGCCATAACCCAGGCATGTGCTCTGACCAGGAATCCAACCAGCAGACCTTTTGGTCGAAGGGAGGAAATACAACCAACTGAGCCACACCAGTTAGAGGAAGGTGGAAGGTTTTATGGTTATTTTGCAACGATCGCTTCAAGCTTCTGTTTCCTGGAGGGTCTGGTCCGCAGGTAACCACTACCAAAGATCAAATTGTAAATCTCAGACCTACTTGGAAATCCATGTCTTTTCACTTCAGGTGACCCCAAATTATTCTAACTCATTGCCCCTGTTAAGTGTTCCCATTATCTTCTAGTAAACTCACCGGAGTCATAGAATTTGTTGTATAAACAGAAGGCTTATTGAATATCACTTTGGATACTCCATAGATCACCAAGAGATGCTGGTAACACCAGCACAAGGGGTCATGATGGGGGTGCTAGTCCCTCCCACTAAGCAAAGCAGTCCTAACAAAACTCACCAAAAATAAAATTGAATGGGGAACAGAGGGAATGAATTTATTTGGAGTGACCTAAGGACACCTTTATTTTTGACTCAAGTTTTAATCAAATAACCTAAGACATTCACATGCATTTAATGAACTGCACCTGCATTTGCAAGAGGAAATCTAATCAGGAAAGTGTGAAGAATCATCACTGCTACTGTGATGTACATACAGAAAACAGGAAAGTCTGAATTCACAAAGCAAATTACTAAAATACATACAGAATCATATAAATTAATTATGTGCTACTTAAAAATAAATTCACTTTGGGTAGTTAATATATCCAATGGGACAAAAATTACCTTTTAAAAAATATCTATTTGGGGGGAATTATATCCATTGTGCAAAAATTAGTTATACATCAGTTTATCAGTAATATGACGTTTTCATTTAACTGTGACCTACTTACTCTTAGATTTAATATTCCACTTTTTTAAAAGATTTTATTTATTTATTTTTAGAGAGGGAAGGGAGGGAGAAAGAGAGAAACATCAATGTGCAGTTGCCGGGGGCAGGGGCCGGCAACCCAGGCATGTGCCCTGACTGGGAATCCAACCTGCGATGCTTTGATTCACAGCCCGCGCTCAATCCACTGAACTATGCCAGCCAGGGCTTAATATTCCATTTTTGAAGACTGTTTTAACCTTCTCAAAATACAATCCAATTTCAAAAAGTATTTCTGCATAGCAAACAGATGCTTATAATCTTGTTTCTGTCAAATTTAGCTTTCTTTTTTGCAATGCTGTATAAAAAGTCAACAATTCCTTTGGAGATCACACATTCTGTATTCAAAATTATGTACCTTTTAGTAGAATCACTTCAAAGTTATATGGTAACATTTTTAGACATCTTTATAAAGTAACTGACTTTTGTTCTGGATCCTCATCAAACGTGGTTTATTAGTTTGTGCTTTAGCATTAAACTATCAGTCTGTAATGAAACAGCTGCATTAATGTATTTATTATAAAGATATTAAGTAGTTTTGTCCCTATTACAAGAAAATCCTAAGAACGAATTTGTCTCACAATTATATTTTAAGACATGCTTTGGATTCTTTTAATTACTACATATGACAAAAGAGCAAGTGACATCTAATCCATGGCATAATGAAGTTTTGTTTTGTTTTCCCAATTGCAACTACCCCTGGACCAATCTTATCCAAAATGCCCTGGGCAAAGAACAGGCCTGTTCTCTTAAGAAGGCTCGCAGAGAAGTAGGGGATAACTGCACAGTAGGTGCTTGCAGTGGTCAAGTCAGGCTTCATGAGTTGGTGTTTTGAAAATTCTTTCTCCTAACGGGGGAGCAGGTGTACCCAAAGGTACTAAACAGAGTCTATTTTACTATGTCAAAGAGGGCAGTAAGTCTTCACACAGAATGTTAGCCAGGGATTTTGTTTTCCAATTAAGTATCATTAAAGTATTAAGGGAAAATAGAAAGTATGCCCCAGATGCATTTCTTACAATAAAAATAGTAATTTTAAAAAGAGAAGCCCAATTAAAAAAAAAAAAAAAACCTGATGACCACTTGATATAATCAATAGAAGCAAAAGTTGGTTCTTTTGAAATACATTACTCTTTTAGCAAATATAATGAAAAACTAAAAAATTAAATATTGGAAATAAAAAGGATATAATCACAAATATAGGGAAAATATTCCTAAGATTATTAATTATCATATATAATTTATACCAGTAAATATGAAAACTGTAAGGACAAAATTTATCACTGGTCTAAACCTAAGAAACATTTGAATAAACCAATTGTGATGAAAAAAACAGAAAGAGTAATCATAGTCCTACCCCTCCTACCAAGAAAGACAAATCCTTGAGTTTTATTATCAAGTTTCACTTTTCACTTATCAGATTATCAAAAATCCACAAGTTTATAATTCATTCTGTTGCGGAAGCTATGGAAAATGAAGTGAAAAGGAAAGCAAAATACCAGCAAAAACATATCCTATGTCATTTAGCAAAGATTTATTTATACATTTAGATAAATAGAATATAAAAATGGAATTATGAATAGCCAATGAACATACTTCAAAACACCTTTAATTTACAGATTTAAGAAGCCAAATAATCCCAAGCAAGATAAATAAGGATATGTATTTCTGTGAAACATCAGAAAGCCAAAGACAAGAAGAAAAAAGCAGCCAGAGAAAAAGATACTGAGAGACTGACAGGCGACTTTTCAATAGCAATAACGAAAACCAAAGACAGAGGAATGAGACCTTCAATGTACTAAAAGAAAACGACTGCCTAACTAAACTGCTATATTCAACAAAACAATCTCACATAAATGACAATGAAACAAAGAAATTTTCAGGTAAACCAAGAGTTCATCACAAAAACTGAGAGTTCATCATCAAGAGACCTTCAATAAAAGCCATTCCATGGATGTACTTTAAGCAGAAGGAAAATGGCCCTAGATGGATGGTCTAAAATATAAAAGAAGCAATGACTAATACAGAAAGCAGTAAAAAAAATGTGGGAAATGTAAACAAGCAATGACTGTAAAACACAAAAATTCTAAACAGGTCTCCCTCTCATGGGTAAGAATATGTTTTTTTAATTTAAGTATATGATAGTAACACTGGAATCATGAAGGGGTTGAATGAAGTTAAACTTCTAAGGTTCTTATATTATGTAAGAGAAAAGTAAAAATATTGGTTATTTTTAGATTTTGAAAAAATCAAAGATGCATGACTTTTCTAAAATTATCATAAAAAGAAAAAAGTACAGAATCTCCAAACTAGTATATGAGAAAAATGGAATAACAAAAAGATTAGGTCAATATTTAAAAAATAATCAAAAAGAAAAAAGAAATATATAGAACAGTCAGGACAAAGAGAAAGCACAAAGTAAGAACAATTGTAGTTACTGTAAATAGGTTATATGTCCCAGCTAAAACTGTTTTAAAATTGGATCAAAAAATTCCAACAGGTGCTCTTTAAGAGACAACTAAAGCATACAAGTGTGTATGACTCTACAGCTATCTCAAAATAACCTATTTTTTGTTTCTTAATTTAACAAAAATATTTGATAGAGATAACCATAAAACCAAAAAAATTCACTGTAAAGATAATTCTAACTGATATGCTACACCCAAAATGAATTAACAGAAAGGGGTGAGGGGAAACAGGAATAAAATATTCAATATCAGAAATAAAGGAGGCAAAATTGCACATGCTTCAGACAATAACAATAGTAAGAAGGCACTTTTAATGACTGTGGTAAGAAACATTAAAAATTTAGACAATATGGACAGGCATAGAAAAATCTTAGTACAGCTGACATTTTTTTTTAATCTGAGTAATCCTGTAACCATTATATTTTACATCAATTAGCCAAAAATCTGCCACTAGCAAAACTTCAGATCCAAGTGGATTCAATGGTAAATTCTACCACAACTGGTTATCCACGTCAGAATAAAGTTAAATTATATTTATATTCCAAACTATACATAAATAACAATTTCAAGTATACAGACATAAAATGAAAATTTTTAAAATCAAGAACTTTTGCTTACCATAACAAACATACAAAAACTACCACAAAAAAAGAAAAGGTATGTTCAACTGACTTCTAATTACACAGCTGAGACCAAATCTTCTTCATACACTTCAACCAAAACAATATATTGCAAAACTGAATGCAGAAGCAGTAAGAGTCTGTAGTCACTACAGATGTTTGCAAAAGAGTAAAACAAAGCCACCTTTGTCACTAATTTTTTTTTTGTTTTGGAGAATAGTTATTTTTCATTAAAAATGTTATTGCATTAAGGTGTAATAGGTTTATTATTATTTTTAGAGGTACCAATAAATATAGTATTTATAGTATTTAGAGGTAACAATATATATTATCTTTACTGGTATATATAATAAATATACCAATAGATGCCATATATATTTAAAATGGGCCATTTTCAATGCCTATATATAATCCACATAAGCAAAAGTCCTTTGGGGTCCTCAATTATTTTTAAAAGTGTAAAGGAGTCCTGAGACTGAAAAATTTCTGAATTGCTGAAATATGAGCACATGCTTCAACAGAGATGAATCTCAGGAACATGTTTAATACAAGTAATTCACAGAATATACCATATGATTCTATTTAAATAAATACAAAAACAGATGAAAGTAAACAATATGGTAAAACTATAAAGAAAAACAAGGGAGTAATCAACACAAAATTCAAAATGAGCATGGTGATGCGGCAGGGAGTACTCTGCTTCTGGGGAGAGGCACACACTAAAGGCTTCTAAGGTACCATATTTTGTTGCATATGATGTGCTCCTGTGTATAATGCACACCCATGGCTTTGTGTGCATTATACATGGGATTATTATTCCCATGGTACATAATCATTATACCCATGTCTAATACACATCCTTATTTTTCCTTCAAAAATTTGGGTAAAAAAGTGAGCATTACACATGACACAATACAGTATTTGTAATGTTCTATGAAGTTGAGTACACATATATTTTTTACAGTACAGATAAATGGTATATTTTACAACAGATATTGTAATAGAAGAAACAAGGAGACATACCTATTCTCCTAGAAGGAAAAACCTCAAAAGAATGTTTCTTCTCAAATTAATCTATAAATTCAAAGCAATCACAAATAATATCCCAACAAGATTTTCTATAGAACTTGAAAAGTTGATTCTAAATTTCATCTGGAAGAAAAATGCAAAAGAAGAGCCCAAAGCTTTTTTGAAAAGAAGGCACCAAAATATATTATAAAGCTATAATAATTAAAACAGTATGGCAATAGATTAAATGGTTCAAAGAAGAGTTCAGAACCACCTCCCCCACCCAAATAAACAAGCAAAGGATATGACCTGGCCAAAAATATTTAATTTTTTGGTTACCCTAGTAAGATAAAAATTAAAATGGGGTATCTTCAATTATTAGAAAATTAGTAAGACATTAAAGAAATAATGTTACCATCCATTGCTAGCTAGTAGGGAGATTTCTTTTAAAAAAGCCTTTTTTAGAGAGTAAAAAGGGTACAATTATTTGAGGGCAAGTTAACAGTATTGTTATCCAGCATTCTCATAAGGAATCATTTCTACAGAAATACTATCACGAGCATATGAAGCATGGTTTATATTAGTAAAAAATATAATCACTGCAGCATCATTAGTTATAGGGGAAACCTTGAAAATAAAAATCCATTCATGGAGAAACGAAAACTCATTCAATAAATAGATGCCTATCTATTTAATTATTCTTGATAGATATACTGCATTTATTTACCAAATTACTGTGTCTCAGGCACGTTTTTAGGTACTGGGAATTTTAATTCACTTAAGCAACTGTGTTTGGATCACAGGAGATGCTCATGATACAGCTCTTTTTAAAGACAACTGGTAACACTTGGCAAATGTTTTGAAAACACAAAATTTCAAACAGTGTTCTTTGTCATTCCTACAATATTTGTGTAAAAACAGTGACTTTTTATTTTTCTCTAGTTTGGGTGAACTATTTGCTGATGTACTGAACATATTGTATAGTATTATCCAGTTCTAGAAGGTGGTTTTTCAACACGGGACTATTCTTACACTATCAAGGATTATCTGCTTTATTATAAACCTCCTGAGTAGGCTTACTACCAATCTCAGATCCAATAATATTACATATCATATATACGCCCTTTTCCTTTTAATGGTTTTCAGGGGAACATTTTGGGCCCTTAGAGAGCTAATATTACTACAATAACACCATAAACTTGTACAGCACTTAAGTGTGGAATATATTTTTACGAGCTTTATCATTCTAATTTTACCTTACAGGGAGAATAAAGAAGGGCAGGGAGGTCTATATAAATTTTTGGATTACAAACAAACAAACAGTGATTAAATAAAACTTGAAGATTCAAAGTATCTTCCTCAAGTTTTGAGGTTAATTTGCAAGTTCTCCCACAAAATGCGGCTTGGTGCCACACTCAAACAGCTGGGTTGAGGTTACCAACCTAGCATGACATTGCTTTTGCGCTACTTCATTTGTTCGCTAAATAACCTTCCCTATGAATGGATCTCTTCCTTTAACACCTAGGAAAGTAAGAAAGGGACGAACGAACGAAGGGTTGGGTACTGACATTCCTCACAGAAAGAAACTTATGATTCAGGATTCGTAGAGAATAGAATCCTTATAAAACTAAACAGCCAGTCCAAACCAAATGACCAAAACTTTAAGTATTTCTCACAATGTCCATAAAGATGGAGCTGTCCTCTGATAAGCAACTCAAAAGAAATAACTTAAACCGTTCTAGACTTTCTACCTTAAAAGGGGTAAGATAAATTTCGAAGCCCCACACCAACCTGTAAAATGCTGGCTTCCTAGCAACGAACTAAGATGTAACTGAGAATGGCCACAGGTGGTAAAAAGTGGAGAAATTTAAAAAGCAGCAGAGCAAAGAGGATTCTGACAACCACCGTTCCCTTTCACCAACTCATGCCGGAGCAGGACAAACAGGCAAGAACGCGTTAGTCATTCATCATTCATAAAAAGCATGCAAATTACAATTTGAAAAGTTTTAACTATAATAGCGAAGCTACACCATGCACCTCAATTTTGGAAGACAGGGTCTCTGATTCCTTCCAGGTGTCTACAAAGGTCCACAAACTAAGGTCCCCACACAGGGTAAGTTTTACCTGTTCTTTGTGCTGTCGGCACCCCCGAAAATCTGGGATTATTTTTCAATTTCTTCCCCATGCTTTTATATGTTGTCCGCTCCTCCACACATGCGCTTCCTTCCTCCCGATCCCTCACAGTCAAATGTGACAAGAGCTATTTTTCGGACCTTGTTAGTAAGTCGTTTTTGCCTCCTTCACGGCAAGGGAGCCCTTGAGTTGTCTTTTTGCGGGACCCCTCCACCTGGATTTTTAATGGGTGGCCTTGGTTCCCGGATAGCACAGGTTCGTAGGAGATGCTTAGGATCCACCACGTCGCAGCACGTCCTTTCTCTCCTCCCCTGTGCCAAAGGCTTGGGGAAGGAGATCTTGGCCTTGAAGGGCGGGCCTGAGGCGCAGGCGAAAAGAACGCGGCCCGGCGTCCAGGCTCGGAACCCTCAAGCCCCGCCGCGCTAGTCAACCAAGCGCCGTCCCTCCCTCAGAAGACATAGAAAGGAACAGAAGCCAAGAACCCTCTCGACCTGAAAGAACATGTCGACTCTCAGTGACGGAGTAGGCAACCGGAAGTAAAACACAGTAGCCTCAGGAAGAAGGGGGAAGAGAAAGTGAAAATTGAACTGGGGGCGTACCCAGCAAAAGGTAGAAACCAATCACTGAGGAGAAGCCAACGCGCAGGCGCAGGCTGCGGTTGGCGTCCACGCGGCACTCGCTTTTCCCTTCTGCGCAGGCGCAATTCCGCAGCTTGCTCTGGGATTGGATAACGGAATAGGCGTGCGCAGCGTTGTTGAGGGTCTTCGCGCAGCGCTGGCGTGTCGTCGGTTGCCACACACGCCCACCCGAATCCGCTTAGACGCCGCTCTGGCGAGCTTGCTGTGGCTTTCAGGGCTGGCTTGGCGTAGGTGTGATGTTTTTGCCTCTGGTTTCATCGCCCACTGAAGCTGTCTCAGTGACCCTTGTTTTGTTTTAGTCAAAAGTGACATTTATGAAACCTCACTCTTGTTTTAATAAATGGTAAATCCATGTAACACTTGTTTCCGTTCTAGTTCCGTAGTAAAACGCCTCTAGAAGTTGATAATCTATGCAGAAGGCTGAAAGGACCACAAATAGTATTCATTCTACCAATGAAAGGTGTTAAATACTGTAAACAGCTTGAATTGGGTCCTGTGTCACATGGTGGGTATAGAAAGATTTATTTATTAAATACTGGATTGACGTCTCTTTAGTTTTTCCTCTAAAACACATTTTTCATTGTTTACAAATAACTTTATTGATTTGGCTATTTTGAGTATGTCTGCTGTCTCTTGCTATTGGTTTCTAGTGGATAGAGGCCAGGCAGGGGTGCTCCTGAAGTTCTTCCAATTCTGTGAGACAGCCCCACAGCAAACAATTATTTGTCCAATCTGTCAATAGTACCAACAAACTTAAGCACTTTTGACACTCCAATCACTCACAGCACCATCTTCATACACTGCGCAAATCTTTTTGTTGGTTTCAGTTACATTTAAACTTTCTTAAAAAAGCATAATATGCTGAAAATGTTATTTATTTTCTTCCATCTTCAGTATTAAAATGGCTGCACAAAAATTCACCAAGTTTGATTTCAGTTTCTTTTCTAGTGTACGCTGATGTGACAACTGTCACAATACAATCTAACAAAATTATTTTGAATGAAGTTAAAGAAAGCATTACTAAAGCCATCATCTGGGAAAAAACTAACGACTTTTTGGCCAACCCAATAGCATCTTTTCCTGTTTACTGTGGCCAGATGCTGAATTAGGCACTACGATTACAGCAGTGTAAAAGTTAGATAAGGACGCTTCACATAATTAAACTTATTCTAGAGGTAGGTGACAAACAGGCATAAATTACCACCATCACCACCACAACAAAAATAGAATTTCATTTAACAATGCTGCTGTGGAAACAAGCTGGACATGCTGGTGTTAGAGGCCAGGGACAGAACAGGCAGAGACATACAATCTCAATGAAAAGGACATTTCAGGTTAAACATCAATAATAAAAACAGACCAAACTAGTCCTTGGAAGATGTGCAGGGAGAGCTTTTCAAACAAGTGTAAAGGCCTAGAAGTGAAATTAAATGTGTTCAAGAACTGAAGAAGGCTGGTTGTAGAAGCAGAGAATGAAATAGAACAGATATTTTGAAATATACAAAACCAAAATCTCTAATTTTGTACAAATCTCTTATCACAAAGTAAATATTTATAAAAATGCTAATCTGGTTAATAAATAGAACATTGTCAAAAATCCAGAAGCTTCCTCTTATGACACCTCCCAATCAATACCCACCTCCTTTCCCTATCACCGAACCTAACCACTACTCTAACTTCCATTGTAATCTCTTCTTTGCTTTTCTTAATAGGTTTTGTGGACCCTGAAAAAGAAGGTACCTACTGAAAAGTGCTCCTGGTATCTTAACTGGGCTCAAATTTGAGAAAAAGACAAAAAAAAAAAAAAAAGCCAAGCAGTCATTTCTGCACAGGTGCCTACACAGGCACCTCTCACGCAAACTGCACTTCAGGGAGAAGCTTGTGCTGAACTAACTGCCACTGGACTGAAATGCTTGCCTGCACTGTTTATGCCATCTGAGCTAGCTCCTGGGAAGAAGTTCCTGGAATGCTATTTCAACCAATACTGAGGCTTCCCCATCCAAATGGAGCTGGTGCATCTATAACTCCATCAGTTTCTTCACCCATCAACCAAAATGACTGTATTCTGACCAATCAGGACAGTGCCTTTTGAACCAATCAAACTGCAAAGATTTGGAGTCCTCATTTGCATAATGACAGACCAATCAGGGACCAACGTGTCTGTAAAAGTTAGGTCCTCTCTGGCTTGGGAAATGCACTCTCCCTTTCCAATGAAGACTGTTTCCTTGGCTGAGCTGAAACATGGAACATCTTTGTCCAAGCAGAGCAGAGCAGAACAGTGAGGAGCAGGGCAAACCATGGAGGAGCAGAACAGAGCTGTCTAGCTAGAGAGATGCCTGGCCCCAGGGCTGCCTCATAGCTGCACTGTACCACAATTGAGCTGTTTTGCATGGAATAAAGTTTCTTTCTTCACTGCACCTCAAATTGGGGATTCCTGTTGGCATGGAATTGGTGCCAATGACCATCCCTAAACTTCATCATTTAGTGGTTTTGTAACAGGGTGCAGCCAAGGAGGGGGGCCCAAATAAGGATTTGGAATGGGGTCCAGAACTCAAGATGTCCAGGAAATACTAGGATGTCCTCACCCCTTTCCCCCAGAGGTGAGAGTTGGGGGAAAGGACACATAGAGCAGGGCCATTGAGAGCTGTTTTGCCCAGCAACAGCTTTGCAGCTAACCTCCGGTGTGGCCATTTAACATATCTATAACCTTTAACTGGTTTCATAGATATGTTAAATAGCTGTGGCCGTGCTTTGAGCCAAGGGGATGTAAGTGACTTCCACCCAAGACATAACTGGGAGGCAACTACCCCTGGTTACAGCACCTGCGTGAGAGCTTGGAGATGATTGGCTCCATGCCATGGGGCCACGTCTGCCCAGACTCACTATGGCAGCCCAGTAAAGCTGGAAGGATATGGGAGTGCTGGCGAGAGTAGCCGATTGTGGGAGGAGTCAGAAATGGGGAAGATTGGCTCCGGGATTTAAACCCAGATGTGGCAGCCATTAAGAAGAGAGAACCACACAGCGTCGGCCAGAGTGGGGACCTCCACAGCTTTGGTGGAGGGAGAACCACTCGGTTCTGCCAGAGCGCAGATCCCTGCAACTTTGGTGTAGGAGAGAACCACACACGCAGCTTTGCAGAGGAGAACCACTCAACTTGATCCTGTCAGGTGACACAGCTGATGGTGTTGGGAGTGTGAATCTACCTCTTTTCCTGAGATATGGTACCCCAGATTAGGGCAGAGGGAGAAGGAAGGACTGTGTGCATCTGTGGGTATCTTAAAACACTTTAATATTTTAATGAAGATATTAGGTCACTAATGTCAAAATAAATCAAAAGGAATTAAAAAACATACTTTTAATTGAGTGAAAGTTAAGATACTAAATGCCAAAACCTATGGGGCATAGCTAAAGAAATGTTTAAAGGAAAATTTGTACCTGTAAATACCTATATTAAGAAAAAAGAAAAACTTGCCCTGGCTGATTGTCTCAGTTGGTTGGAGCATTATCCCATACACCAAAAGGTTGTGGGTTCAATTCCCAGACAGAGCACTTGCCTAGGTTGTGGTTTTGATCCCTGGTTGGGGGTGTGTATGGAAGGCAATGAATTGATGTTTCTATCTCACATCAATGTTTTTTTTTTCTCTCTCTCTCCCTTCCTCTCTCTCTGGAATCAAGGAACATATTCCTGGATGAGGATAAAAAAATTTAGAAAGAAAAACTTTAGAAAGTTTTTAGAAACTCTTCTAGAAGGAAAAACTCAAATCAATAATCTAACCCCCACCTTAAGAAACTCATAAAAGATAGGCAAACTAAACCTCAAACAAGCAGTAACATAGAAATAATAAATATTAGCAAAGAAATTAAGGGAATAGAGTACAGAATAACAATAGAGGAAAATCAATGAGTTCAAATTTGGTTCTTTGAAAATATTGACAAAACTTTAGTTAGATTGGCACACACAAAAAAGGGAAGGCTCAAATAACTAGAATCAGATATGAAAGAGGGAACGTTAATGTGAACTTTACAGAAATAAAAAGTGTTATAAGGGAGTAATAAATAACTATGTGCCAACAAATTAGATAAATTGGGTGAATACCTAGAAGTACCAAAAAAGCTACTGAAAACTGACTCAAGGAGAAATAAACAACCTGAACAGAACTCTAGCAAGTGAAGAGATTGAATTAGCAATTTAAAACACGCCAACAAAGAAAAGCCCAGACAGAGGGCTTCCCTGTTGAATCATAGCAAACATTCACAAAAGAATAACTATAAATTATTCACAAACTTTTCAAAAAAATAAAAGAAGGGCAAACATTTCCCAACTCATTTATAAGGGCAGTGTTATCCTGATACAATAAAAAAAGATAAAATTATGACGAGAAAGGAAAACTACAGACCTATATCTCTTATGAGTATTAATACAAAAATTCTCAACAAAATACTAGCAAACTAAATTCAGCAACATGTAAAAAAGAATTATACACCATGAACAAGTGGGTTTTGTCCCAGAAATACCAGGTGAATTTAGCATAAAAAATCAATTAATATAATAAATCATATTAATAGAATACAAAACAAAAGTCACATGGCCATGTGGCTATTGCTACCAAACTAGAACAGGTATTTGCAAAATCATTTCTTGCCCCTCTGGGTGGCCACCAAGATGGAATCAACTGCTTGGACAAAGCATACAAAGAGCCTGCCAAATATCCTTTCTGGGGCATGTGATGGAAAGGTTAGAATCTGGAACTTGATCAAACGAAACTACATCTGTACAATACAAACACATAAAGGTTTTTTATGAGGAAGATGTACTTATTTCTGTGGGTGTCCTTTTGTTTTTACTGTTGGTGAAGACAAAACTGAAGCAGTGGAAAGTGGATGGACCAGGCTTCGGAGAAGAGGAAGTACCATTGCACTGAATATTAGGAAAGACAGTGCATACAGGAATCACACTGGATCACACTGGAACGAAGTTATTTTTGCCACACGTGGACAGCAAGGAGATGTTTGAGATGGACAAGGAATCAGTTCTATATGTTTAATGACCTGGGGATTTGACAGTATAAGTTGTGTTAAATTTAACCCAATCAAGACATTTCTCTTGGGAAGCTGTGCTTCTGACAGGAATATAGTAAATACTATATGATATGAAGCAAGCTACTCCTCTGAAATGGAAATCTTAGATATGAGAACAAATACAATTTGCTGAAACCCTATGGAAGCTCTCATTTTGTTTTACCAAACGAAGATTATAACTTATATACTTTTGATGTGGGTGCACTAGACACTCCTGTAATGGTGCATATGGATGATGTATCTATGGTGCTTGATGTGGATTACTCTCCCTCTGGGAAAGAGTTTGGTCCACTAGTTTTGATAAATCTATTCAAATCTGTCCTGTGGACAAAAGTAGAAGCAGGGAAGTATATCACACAAAGAGACAGCAACATGTTATCTGTGTAAAATGGACTTCTTATAGTAAGTACAATACATTATGTGGGCATCTGTGAAATGAAAATTCATCTATGGAAAGCTAATGCTTCTGAAAAACTGGGTGTGCTTACATCACAAGAAAAGGCAGCCAAAGATTATAATCAGAGTTGAAGGAGAAATTTGAACATCCTTGTCATATGAAATGTATCTCTCTTTACCGACATCTACCAAAATCTATCTACAGCTAGATTCAAGGTCGGCACGTTATGAAAGAAGCTCGTCGGCTAAAGGAAGTGAATGTCTCAAACACAGCAAGCTTACATCTGTGCTAATCATGGCAGAGAAGAAACACATAGTGGCAGTTGTGAAACAATATTTGGTATTCCCACAAATACTGATGTTTTATTATTTGTAACATTTAGGTTTGCAAACTTTACAAGTAAAAATACAGCTAATCCTTGAACAACATGGGTTTGAACTGGCCAGATCCAACACAGTTGGCCCTTTATATTTTTGAGTTGTACAGCCACAGATTCAACAAACCTTGGACCAAAACAGTATTTCCTATCCAAGTTTGAGAATGCAGATGTGTGGAGAGTCAACTGAAGTTATATGTGTTTTTTTTTCTTTTTAAATTCTCATCAGAGGATAATCTTATTGATTTTAGAGTGAGAGGAAGGGAGAGAGAGCCTGACCCCTGACCAGCGATGGAACCCTAAACCTTCAGATGTGGGGGAGGAGGCTCCAACTAACTGAGCACCCTAGCCAGGGCATACGGGGATTCTCCACTGCTCAAGGGTTTGGTGCCCCTAACCCCTGCATTGTTCAAGCGTCTCCTTTACTGTTCCTAGTATAACAATTTAATCATATGTGTAGAGCTTTATCATTACTCATTTTAGCTACCCTGAAAAATTATCTTTAAAAGGTGGCCTGGTTCATCCTGAATCTGTTTCTTATTTCATTGAAGAATACAAAGTATTTGCAGACTAATGTTTTTTTCTGTTAGAAATTGCAAATACACTTTAGCTCTGATCTATTACTGTAGACACTATACATTTAAATTTACATTTAAGACCAAACATCTCTTTTGTTACCTTTAACATTACTTTGAATAATTATTGCAATGATTCTTCCTAGGATTTCACATAACATGTAAAAGAATTATGTCACTACATTTGTCAATCAAATTTATTTTCTATGCTTTATATTTGGCTTTTTGAGACTTTAAAGATGATCAGCCTACATTTATGTAACTTTCATAAATTATAATAATTATAATTTATGGTCAAGTCACAGTAATAAAACATCCCTTTTCTCAGCAAAAAAAGAGGAAGAAGTAAAACTATCTCTATTTTCAGATGACATGATCTGGTATATAGAAAATTCTAAGGAATGCAGTAAAAAACTACTAACTGTAATAAATGAGTTCAGCATACTTGCAGCATACAAGACAAATATACATAAATCAATTGTTTTTGTACACACTTGCATGAGTAATCTGAAGATAAAACTAAGGAAACAATTCCACTTATGATAGCTAGATGAATAGAATAGTTAGGAGTAAATATAACAAAATGTATCTTCTCAAAACTACAAAACATTGTTGAAAGAACTTAAAGAAATATAAATAACTGGGAAACCATCTCATCTTCTTGGATCAGAAGATTTAACATTGTTAAAATGGAAATACTCACCAAACTGATCTACAGATTATGTACAATCTCTATCATATTCCAAATAACTTTGTAGAAATTGAAAAGCTAATTCTATAGTTCATACAAAATTACAAGGGACCCCAAATATACAATAAACAGTTCTGAAAAGGAACTGTAAAGTAGAGGAACTTATACTTCTAAACCTAAAAACTTACTGCAAAGCAATGGTAATATACTGAAGAAAAAGGAACCCTTGTACACTGTTGGTGAGAATGTAGATTGGTGCAGCCACTGTGAAAAACGATGTGAATGTTTCTCAAAAAGCTTAAAATAAAAGTACCATATGACCCAGCAATTCCACTTCTTGGTATTTATCCAAAGTAAATGAAAACACTTAAACTTGTTAAGACATATGCATCTCCACAGTCATCTGAAGATAATTCAGCATTATTGGTAACAGTCAAGGCATGGAAGCAACCTATGTGTCCATCAATGGATGAACAGATAAACAAAATGTTATACACACATGCACACACACACTCTACACTGGAATATTATTCATACATAAAAAGAAGAAAATCTTGTAATTTGTGACAACTTGGAGAGATCTTGAGGGCATTATATACTAAGTGAAATAAGCAGATAAGGACAAATACCATATGGTCTCACTTATATGTGGAGTCCAAAACAAAACAAGACAAAACGAAAAAAATGAACTCATGATTCAGAGAACCAACTGATGATAGTCAGAGGTGGGAGGCGCAAAGTGGATGAAGGTGGCCAAAAGGTAGACACTTCCAGTTACAAAATAAGTCATGGGGATGTAATGTACAGTACAATGCGTAATAATACTGTACTGAATACTGACAGTTGCTAAGAAAGTAGATCTAAAAAGTTCTCATCATAAAAAAATTTGTAATTATGTGTGGGTGATGAATGTTAACTGGACTTATAGTGGTGACCATTTTAAAATATGTACAAATATGGAGTCACTATGTTGTATACCTGAAACTAATATATGTCAATTATATCTTTAAAAAATAGAAAAAAACTAATATGCAATAAAAGGAGCTTAACAGAAAATTAGACAAATAAACTACTATTTAGATAAAAAATTAACTTAGATTCTATACATTGCAACAAATTCCAGATGGATAAAAGACTTAATAACAACAAAACAGAGTAATATACATATTCTGACTCTTGGTGGGGAAATACATTCTGAATATTAAACAAAGGGGAAACACTTAGATAATACATTTCTGAATACAAAAAAATTTAACAAGCTTATCTGCAATTAACTATTGAACTGAGCAACAGAATGAAGGAAAATTACAACATAATAAACTAATAAATATTTGCTTTGCAATATTTTAGCAAATACTTGCATGCATACATATATAGACTTAAGTATGGAAATATAAATAAATATGTATTTTTAATAAAAATTTTAAAATATTTTATTTATTTATTTTAGAGAGAGGAGAAGCAAGGGATAAAGAGAGGGAGAGAAATATCAATGCAGGAGAGAAGTATTGATGTGTGCCTCATCCTGGCTGGGGACCGAACCCACAACCCAGGCATGTGTCCCCACCAGGAATCAAACAGGCAGGATGACGCTTAACAAACCAAGCCACACTGGTCAGGGCTGATATGTGTGTGTATCTACATATGTATATATATAAACACATGATCTATGCTCAGATCTAGATGCTTTGTCCGGAAAGAAATATTGAAGAAAATACAAATGTACAAGCACATGGTATTGTCATGTGGAAAACATAACATCCCAAATGTATTAAATCAAAAAATGTACCACATTTAATAAAGAAATTTGCAAGGAAAATTCAAAAACCTAATTTTGGTAAACAAGTGGCAAAAACGGTGCAAAAACCCACTGCTGACAGGCATGAAATGTCATTCCTAGGCCTGGGGTTCCCAGTTCCCAGCAGCTATGGATTCTGACAGAGCTCAAACCCTGCTAAATACAGTGCCTGTCTTCTGGACTGGACATTCAGGCGTTCTGGGGAAGCCTCTGCCCACGTGACGCGTCAAACGTTCTACTCTCTGCTTGTACTTTTGTTGTTTCCAGACAGGACAATTCCTGATATTTTTACTTTCCAGCCCGAACTAACTTATACATTTAGGCTTAGGTCAGGTCAGGGTGGATTTAAAAAGAACAAAGAAAAAAAAAAAGCAGCCTCACCCAATTGTCAACTTGGAGTCATTGGGAAACAGGTTATTCATTTCAGTCTCCAGACTTGGAAAGGCGTGTGTATTTTTAATGCATGTGAACGATTTGGAATTTAGGTCTTCCTTTCAAAAGATGAAAGAAACAGTATGTCAGAGCCAGTAGGAAGTTCATTATTAAAATTAAAACATGGAGAAACTCTGGAGCTTTGCTGAGTGCTACCAGTGTAAAGGATGGTAGTAAGTTTTAGCAGCTGGACACGTTTTGCACATGGACACGTGGACACATATTTTGCACACGCCACATATTTTGCACTTGGACACATGGACACGCTCTGCAAATGGATACACCGGCACGTTTTGCACCTGGACATATTTTGCACACGGACTGTTTTGCCCAGCAGAGCGTGGCGCAGCGACTCGGAGTTAGACGCAGATGACCACGACGCGGCGCTGGCCCCGAGTCCCGCGAGGCACGCCACCACCACCGGGGAACTACAACTCCCGGCGCTCGCGGCCATCTCAGCCAGAGGCCCTTGTTCCCAGCATCGAGAGTCGCCGGGATACGCAGCTGGGGGCGTCTGTCAGCAAGCGGCATGGAGCCCCCGATCGCTGATGCCTGCTTCCTGGGTGACGTGGGTACGTGCGGGGCGCCGCGCTGGTGCGGCCGCGGGGCTGCTATACAGGGATTACGGAGCCCGAGGGCTGGCAAAAGAGAGAGGACAGCCAGAGCGGGCTTTGGGGGACTGAAGAGGTGGATCTGATGACTTTGGCTTTGTGATTGGTGATACGCCCTCTGCACCTGTCTTCAGGGGCAATTTGGTGGGCCCTGGCTGAGGGGCCATGTCCCTAAAGGAGGAGGATTCAGTGATCCCCTGCTTTCAGACGCGGTCGTTTCTATGCCCCACCCCCGTCCCCCGCCAGCGCGTTACAGTATTGGTCATAATAATGATGCGACAGTAGTGGGACTTCCCAACAGCAGACCCACCACCAGAGCTCTGGCACCCTTAAGGATGATGAGGATGGGGGTGCAGTGAGGTGGGTAGCATGGCCAAGTTGAAGAAGAACCTAGGTAATGCACAGGAGGGACCATTTGTAACAGCCGGGGTACAAACCCAGGGTGGGAGCTGGAAAGTCTTCCAGGAGCCTGTGAGAAGGCAGTGCCGCAGTGTCATGAGCACCTCCCGTTGCCCCCCCCCCCCCACCCGCCACACACGCAGGTGTGACAGAAGGAATCAGCTCCAGAAGGAGGATGTGCCCTTATAACATTGTTGCACTGTGTAAAAAATGAAATCTTGGTTCTTTACTGATTCTTCTTTACCATTTGGGCTACCCCAGAATGAAATGGGTTTGAGGGCAAAGGGACATTCTTCCCAGGAGCAAACTTTCCTGCCTGTTTAGTAAGTCTATGGCAAATAAAATGAGCGGTGAAAGCACTTTGAAAGCCTGGAAAGAAAACAAAATCTAAAGTATTTCTACAGTGGTAAAAACAATAGTGGGAGTAAAAGTGAGAAGTCCTGAAGGTAAATTTAGCTTAAGAGGAACTGCAGTCATAGTAAGGCAATCGTGTTTTGATTTTGCAAAAGAACCACCTCCAACTCAATCAAAAGCATTTAATAAACATCTGTTTTTACTTGACATTCTGCCCCAGGTAGACACAAGACTTTGACCCTGCCAATGTGATCCACATTTGTTGGATCAACTAAATAAGCAACAAACAGCTAATCATGGAAACCTCTTTAAACACATTTTTATTCATGTAGAGCATTCAGTAGCACAGCATAACTTCTGAGGGTTTTTTTTTTTTTTTTTTTTTTTTTTTTGCAGAGTTTAAGGAATGTGACTTTTGGAAACTCTGACTAAGGAATGTGACATTCTAAACTAATGGACACAGTTTCTGGAGTTTGTGACTATTTTTGACTGTTCTAATATATTTTTTCAAGATAGGTCCTGCTGACACTTCTATTTTAAAACTAACAAACAAGCTGAATTTGTTGAATCCCAAATAACACTGCTATCCCAGCAGAAGTACAGGCCCATTGTAGGGCTTATTTTGACATTTTGATCCCAAATTCTAGTGGTGAACTCCAACCAAAGCATATAAGTTTTCCAGTTTCTAAAGTAACACCTCACAGAGGTGAAGATTGCTGTCTTACAATATGGTCTTGTCAATAAGTACAAAGAATGTAGGGCAAGTCACATCCTAAAGCAAATCTGATGTTTATAACTTAGCCAATGTAACACAGTGTTATTCACCCAAGGTAAGTGTCTATTTGCAAAGTTGAAAAGTGATCCCCATATTCAGCATCTGTCCTCAAGAGGTTCTGACTTTGAAGAGGCTGGAAGAAAATAAAAGGGAGCCTTAGGGAGTTTGGGTTCTAAGCAAGGTGAGCTGCTTAGCTCTTCAGTTATCCTTAGTCAAGACCTCTAAACACAATTCATTGCTGTCTACAGTGTTCAGGAGATGAGATGGAGAGAGAAAAAGCAGAGGCAGCTCTTGGGACAGCAGTAAGAGCCACTGAGCTCCTAGTTTATATGTGGCACTAGCCACAAGCCCTGGGAGAACTGTTATCATCATTGATAATTTAAGGCAAAACTGAGTTCACACAGCTGGAAAGAAGTCTGAGGTTTAAATCCAGGGGGACTCTTCAGTTTTTTTGGTTGTTGCTTGTATTATATCAAAATGTTCACACTGTTCCCATCAAATAGGTCCATCTCTAATAGATTTGTTAAGGTTACCTGAAGAGCTGGCCTGGTTTTGAGACTGCGTGGACAAACATGCCTGTTGTGAGTTTCTCAGGAGACCTGGGGGTGCTTTACTTGTGATCTCCTCATTGCACTATGTGGTCTTTCCTGCTGTGAGAAATGTATTTGCCTCAGGGGTCCACAGTCACGAGCATCCCTGTGCCTGGAACCTATATATAAGTTCATCCTGTTGTGTCTGCAGAATTTGATTTTTTTTAATTAATTAATTAATTAATTTATTTTTTTAAAAGATTTTATTTATTTATTTTTAGAGAGGGAAGGGAGGGAGAGGAGAGA
Organism: Tonatia bakeri; assembly: GCA_004024845.1. Classification (NCBI taxonomy): domain Eukaryota; kingdom Metazoa; phylum Chordata; class Mammalia; order Chiroptera; family Phyllostomidae; genus Tonatia; species Tonatia bakeri. The sequence continues at coordinate 149,582 of PVIA01000522.1, read as the reverse complement.
GAGAGAGAGAAACATCAGTGTGCGGTTGCTGGGAGACATGGCCTGCAACCCAGGCATGTGCCCTGACTGGGAATCGAACCTGCGATGCCTGGTTCGCAGCCCGCGCTCAATCCACTGAGCTACGCCAGCCAGGGCCTAATTTATTTATTTTTAGAGAGGGAAGGGAGGGAGAAAAAGAGAAAGAGAAACATCAATGTGCGGTTGCTGGGGGACATGGCCTGCAACCCAGGCATGTGCCCTGACTGGGAATCGAACCTGCGATGCCTGGTTCAATCCACTGAGCTCAATCCACTGAGCCACACCCGCCAGGGCAGAATTTGATTTTTTAAAAATAACATTGTACTGGAAGCACCTTGAGAAATCTAGATAATCATTGCCCTTACTGAGAAATCGACTTTCTCTAAGTCTTTTCAAATCATGTTTCTTTTTGTGCTTTACAGAGAGCTGTATTCTAGAACTCTCTTTAATGGAGTCTTTTAATGGAATCTCTGGGCACTGTGTTATACTACTAACAGAAAAGTCTGAAGGAAATTGTTAGGATGATTTTAACACCCATTGGGATTCTGGGGCAGTCACTGTGGCTGGTAGAGCCTGCCATCTACAGCAGTACAAAAGAGTTTTAACTTTTTGATATAACTTTCCTGCCTTGGAGAATGGGGAGGGAATGGGAGTTTCATAGTTGGGGCTTAAGGAATAGTAGATAAAAGCGGGTGTCATGGGCCATTCCACAAAGATCCTTCTGGAGGAAAGGAGAAAGGATAGCTAGCTGCCCTGGGAAGCTGGTTCCAGGACCCAGTAGAAGGTAAAGGCAGTGCTTTCCTATAGTAGAGAAATAACTAAACAGTGATTTGCAGTCTTGACTGCACACTGGAATGACCTGAGGATCTTTAAAAAATGCTGATGCCTGGGTCCCACCCCATAGACCCTGATTTAATTGCTGTGTAGTATAGCCTGGCTACTATGCATTTAAAAAGTGCCCCAGGTGATTCTAACATGCAACCAAAATTGAGAACCACTGAAGTAGAGGAAGTCTTGGCCTATTGCATCTTGAAAAATTTGAGTGAATCTGGAAGAGTTTTATGAAAGCAGGGAGGACAATGAATGAAGGTGAAGCAAACCCAAGCATGCCAGCACAAAAAGAGGTAAATTTTGGTTCAGAATTGAATAAGTAAAATGAAATTGCGCTGAATGTCACAACATGCTGAGAAATTTAATCTTCTTCATTAATTATAGTCATCTCTCATAGAGACTCTGTGTGCCCAGCAGGAAAATAAGTTTATCACCTAGTTCACTGCTCCGTAGAAGCTTGCTGTGGAAAAATTACATTGTTGTCCCTGGGAGACAACCAGTCACCTTGGGTTTTCTCTCTAAACCTTTTTAGCCGGGTCTTATTTGCAGCCCATTTCTTGGGCTGAATTGCTTCTGCAAATGGCTTGTAATTTCTGTTTTCCTTACTAAGTCTTACTTATGAAGAGAATAGTCTTATTCCAAATCCTAGGAGTGGACTCTCGTGTTGCCCCATCTGTACTAATGCTTATAAGGAATTTGGGGCATGAAAGGGCAAAGTAACAAATTTAGAATATAAAAGGGCAGTGTCTATCTAAATAAACAGGCAGGATAAAATAATTTTTTTCTTATAATTATTTGTATGTTCAGTACATTCACAACTCTCACGGAGCTTGTGAAGCTGTGTGAAATTCTGGCTGAGAAATTCCACACCCTTCTCCTCCTTGCCTTTTGGATTGGTTTATTCCTCAGGCTGCTAGCAGGCCCCGGGTCTTCCTGGGGTTTACCTTTGGAAAATACTATTCGTGTTTTGGTTGTAAAAGCTTCACTTTGCAACTTGTATTGGTGAAGTAGAAATAAAGGTAAGCAGCTGATGTCAACCATGGATTTAATCAGTGCAATCTGATAGCATCAGATAGAAAGAAGGGAGGAGGAATGTTTTCCTTCTTCTGTTTCTACCTTCCTAAAGACTTAAACAGCATCAAGTTGTGTTCTGACACAGTGTATTGGAGTAACGGTTGAAAACTAGGTCCTCGGAGATGCACAAATCACTAGCAACATTTTAAGGAGCAGAGTTTATAGAAGTGATAAGATAATTTCAACTCTCTGAATCAGCCTTCATGGCCAGTGTTAAGTGTGGATGGAGATTAGGCTACTAGTAGGAAAAGGTGAGAAAACACTTCTAAGCCTTTGCTCAGATTTCAGAGCTGGGGAGCAAGCATTTTAACGTATCTGCCATTTAAAATTACCTCTTCAACCTACTGAGGCGAACAGATGTTTGGAAAGTAGATTTGAGTGAGCTCGCCTGTTTCATCATGGTTGCAAATGAAGCAGTATATTTTTAACACAAGCACAGACACATGCATCCTGCTGTAAGACAACACAATTCTGTGAGTTGGTTAGTTTTGGGACTCTTTCAAAAGTACTTGCAGCAAGTCAAATGCCAAAAGGGACTTTTTATAAGGAGTTTCCCACTGTGTGGGGTGAATTTCATTGCATGGTTCCAGATGATAGAATTATAGGAAAAGGGGGCTCTAAAGCTTATGTTATATTCCACGTATAGAAGCCCCTGCAATTCTAGAAATGGTGGCTTGCCAGGGGTCAGGAGTCAGGGGTCAATGAATATCACATGTGCAGTCATATGAACGGTCACTCAGAACCCACTGGGAAAGAGAACAGGAAACAATTGTTCAAGGATGCAAACCTGAAGTTACCTGTGCTTATTGTATGTATGTCAAACAAAAACCAGTGAAATTCATTAGTTGTTTGTGAGTGGTCAAGCTTTGAGAGTTTGACTTTGATGGGTTGGAAAGGCAAAGCGAGAAATCGGTATGTAGCATTTGGGCTGGAGTATATTTAACATGTTTACTGGGAGCCAGAGCCAAGAATCCCAGTTGGGACAGGAAATATGTCCCATGTCCAGATGGGCCAGTTCCTAGATGATGGAACACACACCCAAACAGCCTCGTGTAGTTTGAGAAGCAGAGATTCCTATGCTGTGTGATCTTAGGCAAGCCTTTTGCTGTATTTGTTTTCTAAAATGGGTTAAATCCTTTTTTTTGGTTGGGGGCCACCCTGCCCGGTCTCAGGAAGCTGTGACCCCCTGTGACTTAGGCTGAGTGAGAAACCTCCGGATCAGGAGCCACTAAGGAGACAAAACTTATTCCCCTGGCATGGATGCTACCTGTTTGTTTTGTCCCTGGCCTTTAATGCTAGATCAGTTTCCAATGACGGGTAAGACTTCTCAGGGAGAAGTGACCTAAGACAGGGGCTGATCTCATAAAGGCCTCTGTGGAATAAGTCTCACGAGACTGTGGAAATAAATGAAGGGGCTGTGGAAAGGAAGGGGTGATCGGCATCTACCCCTGCCCCCTCTTAGCCTGAGTCTTTGTACTCAGATGTGAGAAATCCAAAGTCTCCTTGCTGCCAGAATCTCCAGCGTTTAGCAAACAGCCAAAGGGGCCAGCTTGGACCGGAGTCGGCGGACCCCCAAGGTAATCAGGCCTGGGACAAAGAATATGCAAAATCCTGTGAGATCTGTTTGCTGGAAGATGTTATTAACTTGGAATTTGAAGACACAGGAAACCTTTAAAACCTGTAGTCTTTTCATATGATAAAACTCCAATCTCTGCCCGGAATCACAACAGAAACTCTGTTGACATCCTTGTAAGATACGTGTTCCCTTTGATCCCTTCTGCCAGACTGTCAATCCACAATCTGTGACTACTTTCTCAATAAAAACCCACTGAGACAAAGGAAGGGGCTTCCCCTTAGGATGGTTAGCCTGGAGCGGCTCAAAGAATTGGAGAGTGAGCGCTCCGTCTCTGATTTCAACTCAGAAAACTTTCTGTGCATGATTATTTCTATAGTGGGTTTTAAGCATGTCCATAGCCAGCCAAAGGGAAAAGGTTGGGTTCTGTGTGCTTCAGTCAGACAGCCGGGACTAAAGTGAGGTTTGAAAATCGCTATAGTTAGTCAGCCAGGTGATCCAAGCGAGGTTTGAAAATCGCTACATTTTTTAAAGGATTTCTTGTTAGTATTTAACATGTATTTCATAGATGTAATACTCTACATAGTTTAAGAAATTAAACAGAACCACAAGATTTACCATGAGACATTTCTGTCTTCTTCCAATTCCCCCTTAACCCTCGTCGATTTCCACTACCTGGAAGCAACTACATACTTTAACTCCTCCAGCTGTTCATCTGGTTTACCTCCACTTGTCTAACTAACATGCTGAAATGCAATTTCCTGACTTTCAAACTCTACTTTCCCTTCAGACATCCTGTTGTGGGAGACGAAGCCCTTGCCTACTCCGTGCTCCTCTACTACCATACACTTCCCTCCAGGATCCTAATATAAATACATTTCCTTTAAATCAGTACCTGGCATTCACATTATTGTGACTGTGAATATTTTCCACAGCTGCACCCCTTGCTATAGTAGGAGTACATTTCTCTCTTTGTATAACTTGTTGCTTTTCTTAGAGGTAACAACTGCTCTGTTCTGTTTGTTTATTTAGTTTTCTCGATTCACAATTACTAATTCATCCCCAGACTATCTCTCAGTCTGCTTCCTCCTACTAAGACTGCTTTCTCGACTGTCTTTCTCTTCTAAGTAATCTCTTTTCACTTCGTTTCTCTTTCTCATTTGCTTTCAGTTATTCTCTTTTACTTTCTTTTTACCTTCTTTAACAAGTCCTTACTGTTTTGTCTCCATGGGAGGATAGCTTTTTCTATTTAATTTTTACTCATTTAACATCTTAAATCACACTGTAGGCCACTTTACTGCGTGTTTACTGACAAATGATATTTTGGGTATTCATAATTAAAACATTGAAAAAGACCTTGCTGAAAAATCTCTTAAAACGCAACAGAATGCCCTGACTGGTGTGGCTCAGTGGGTTGGGCATTGTTCTGCAAACAGAAAGGTTTCAGGTTTGATTCCTGGTCAGGGCACATGTCTGGTTTGTGGGCCAGGCCCCAGCAGGGGGCAACTGATCCATGTTTCCCTTCTACATTGATGTTTCTCTCCCACCCTTTCCCTTTCCATTCCCCTATAAATAAATAAATCTTTTTTAAAAAGCAACAGAACGCTTGGCCCCAATTCCTAAGTAAGGGTTTCTACATATAAAAATAAAGATTTCTGTTTTCCCTTGAGAACCAAGATGACTGCTAATTTCCAATACACTAAAACTTTTAATTCAGACTGTACTATTCAAAATTGGTGGTTGTGACAATCACTATTAATTAAGCACTCATTTTGTGCCAGGCTCTTCACATTATTGTGTCTGGTTCTCAGCGATCCTGCAGAGTAGGCAGTGTCATCCTTAGGTGCTGGTCTCTGTGCCCTCATGGGTTTATGACCCTTTTCTTTTTTTATTCCTTTACTATAAGAGGTATGAGTATACTTTGCTGTGCTTTTCTTCAAGTGTTGATTGTAAAGGATTTCTAAAGTCCTTTCAGTTATTTCTTAAATTATTCATTGGTAGATTTTATGCAAACATCCTTGTCCTTTCGGGACGTTGGGGGATGAGTCACTTGGGACCTCTGACTTTCCCCTGAGAGCTGAAGGTAGCCCAGGGAGCAGGTCTCCGGAAACCATCTCCCGTGACTTCAGTGCTCATTCTTGGCTTCTATCTCCCCCACAGGAATGGCCTGCCCTCCATTCTGTCTCACTCTGCCACCATTTCAAGAATGTTTACTGGAGTATTTGGTAGAAGGTTTTATGCCAGAGCTGGCAGATTATTTTCAATGTGCAGCTGTGGCAGAAAAGGACCTTTCTGCAACAAGGACCTCAGGCTGTCCTTAATGACGTACTTGGAACAAAGTTCTTGGCTCAAGCAACATGTGAAGGTGCATGGTGGAAATTGACCCTAACTCAAAGCCAGCATGTTGGATTAGCTTTGTAGTGAAGGTGTTCTCTGCTGCGTTTGGAAAACAGTCTGCTAGAGCGGGGCTGCTGCCTGTGGAGAGGCCCGCCCAGTTCAGGGAGGAAAGGTCTGGAGCAGGGCTAGGGCCACACGCAGGGCTAGCACAAACAGAGTGGCCTGGGCTTTGGTCATTGGAGAGTTTGGAAGGGCCGATGAGACCCCTGCTCTACATGGACAGGGGACCTGTCAGGTTATGCGTATCACAGACACAGGTTCTCTGGGAGGCCTGGTGGACCCTTGGCTGAAGAGCTGTTGTTTGGACCCATAGAGCAGGGTTCTAGTCTCTGGGTGACTAACTGGGATGCTGGTAAAGTGGCCCCTGGATAAAAAATGGTGGTGAGGAAGGGGAGAAGGAACACAAACAAGATTTGGATTTGCTGCTTTTCCTGGTATAAATACTCATACCTTGGCTGACTTTGAGCCCCCCTTGGTTTCTGGTGGGTAGAATTCCTGGGTACTTAGCAGTTGGCTCTGGCGAGCAGGTAGGAGCTGGTAGGAATACAGGCTGCTGTGTCAGAGGGGCCAGAAAATGCGCAGGTAAACCGCACAGGGACTCAGTACAGGGGACTCACACAGGATCTATGTACTGGTATTGGGGTCCAAGATGGGGCTTATTGTGGAACAAGGATGGATGGCAGAGCTGGGACCTAAGATCCTAATGGGACTAGCAGAAGTACTTACAATAAATGGTAACGATCCCATCACAGTCACAATGTCTGTCATTTACTGAGTGCTTACAATGGCCTGTACACTGTACAAAACAGCATCCATTCAGTATTCACAGCCACCTTGTGGGGTAGACAAAGTATCTTCATTTTATTAGTGAGAAAACTGAGGCTTTGAGAGGGTAACTTGTGCAAGGTAGCAGAGCTCATAAGTGGCAGAGACAGGTGTTAGGTGATTTCTGAGTCTCCTTGGTCACCACACATGGTCTCCCTCAAGGCAGGCTGATGCAGAACCACTTGAAGTACTCAGCTGGTGTTTCTTAATTCCCAAAGGATGGGCTTGGGCCTGGGGCCCTCAGGTGTGACGTGTCAGAGGCCACAGCTAAGGCAATGACGGTGTCAGAGCTGGGAACCAGAAAGGTGCACATCAGGTACACAGGCTGAGTCAATTAGGTCACACTAGGGGGCAGAAAGGTAGCCGAAGTGTTCCCAAGCATCTGCTATTCCTCTTTGGGTAACTGACTGTCATCTGGCAGTAGATTTGTAGATGACATTGTTGAAACACTCTAGTTTTCAAGAAGACAGTCTTACTTAGCGCTTCATGAGCTTGGGCTTGCCAGCAGCTGGTCGACATGAAAAACGACACAGGTGTCACCATGACCTCAAACCAAAGCACAAGCAAGAGGCAGGAAGGAGCTGGGATGCAGCTATCAGTATAGAGCTCAAGTGCCCAGATGTTCTTCCAGGACTGCAGCCTTGGCTCTTGTTACAACAGACTTCTATTTAATTGATGCTCTGGTGCCTGGCTCAGTGCCAGGAGCTGGGCAGGCCTGGGAGGGGCAGGGGAGGTGGTTGTGCTTTTGGCATGTGGAGGTTGTGGGGAGGGCAGACCCAACTGCAGAGGGAAGATGTCTGGCAAGTCAAACCTGCTTCTGGAAAGTATTTATTCATCTGATACCTGTGTGCCAGGTGCTCTGCTGGAACCCGAGTTTGGGCTTGTCCTATCCTAAATGCTTGAGGATGGATGGGAGAAGAGCTCAAATGAGGTGCAGGTGTGAGGGTGTGCACAGCAATTGGTACAGAAATGGCATAAGGAGGGGAGTGGGTGGTTGAGCTGCATGTTGAAAGGCTTCTGCAGGAGCAAGACATTCGACTGGGTCTTCCTGGGTGAGGAGGACTTTATTCACTCAGGCAGAGAGAGGGGATGGGGTGCTGGGGTGCATTTCAGGCAGGGACAGCAAACACAAAGGCACAGGTCCTGAACCATTTGACCCTATGGGAGCTATGTGAAGTTCAGTATAATTGGAGACAATCTTGTGTGTGTGTGTGTGTGTGTGTGTGTGTGTGTGTGTGTGTGTGTGTGGTGGGGGGTAATTGGAGGGGAAATTGTGGGGGGGGGGGAAGGAAGATTGGGAAAAGAGGCCAGGACACCATCCTGGAGGGCCTGTGGACCTGGTTTTTAAAAGCGCATGGATTTTGTCCTGCAGAAAGGGACAATTGAAGGATCCTGAGCAGGCCCCACATGACCCACTTATGATTTAGCTGCATTATGATTTAGCCCCAGGGAAGGGATGGGAAGACTGGAGGGGGATGTGATGAGAGGGAGCAGGTGATGGGAAGAGGGAAGCTAAGAAACCACCTTAAGTGGTAAGGCTGGGATTTGGGGGAATGCTCATCCCAGAGGGGACTTGACAGAACTAGAGGTTCTCAGGTTTCCAGGCTGGCCCCTCTCCCAGGGGAATGGGGCATCATGTCACTACTGAGGGTTGGGCACAGGGCTGAAAACAAAGCCTGAGGCCAGGCCTGGCAGTGGGCTGACTAATATGTAGTGTTTTCCTGTGCTCTCTTCACTTTTTGCTTTAAGGTGTCACTGGGGGAAAGCTGAGCTTCCCACAGAGGGCCAGTGCTCATTCACACAGCTCAGTGGGGCACATGCATCCCCCACATTCTTTATGTTCAACTAGTTCTCCCCTCCCTTGCTTCTCAGCCCTTCCTGGAGTCACCAGAAGCTGTTGAAGTCACACTCTCCCCCTGCTTTCCCTTCCCCCCACTATAACTGTCCTCTGTTGATGACAGCCTGTGGTTGGTACCAGCTGCAGGTGACAACCTCCCCACCCCCAGGGACTCCTCCCTCTTTCTGTTACTTATGAAAAAATAATTTTTAAAATTTTAATTGTGGTTAAAAAAACCACATAGAAATTGTTAAAATGCCAAGTTTTAAGTATACAGTTCAGTAGTGTTAACTATATGCACATCATTGTGCAACCGGTACCCAGAGCATTTTCTTCTTGCAGCACGAACTCTGCACCTGTTAAACTGCCCATTCTCTCCTCCCTTTGTCAACCACCATTCTACTTTCTGTCTGTGTGAAGTGGATGGTGTATGCCCGGAATCATCTATTTGTCTTTTGGTGACTTAAAGTTTCACTTAGTATAACGTCCTCAAGGTTCATTCATGTAGCATGTGACAGAATTTCTCTCCTTTTTAAGACTGAATAATATTCCATTATATAGATAAATCACATTTCTTTATCCATTCATCTATCTGTGGACACTTGGGTTGCATCTACTTTTTGACTATATTGCGTAATTCTGCAGTGAGCATACAGAGGTGCAAATATCTCTTCAATATCCTGGTTTCAGTTCCTTTGGGCACATACATAGGAGTCAGATTCCTGGCTCATACAGTAAAATCTTTAATTTTTTTGAGGAACCAGAATACTCTTTTCCATAGTGGCTGTGCCATCTTACATTAAAAAATGCACAAGGGCTCCAATTTCTTCCCATCCTCACCAAAATTTATTTATTTATTTATTTATTTATTTACTTTTGATAGTAGCCAACCTAATGGGTGTGAGGTGATGTCTCGTTGTGGTTGTGATTTGCACTTTTCTGATGATTAGTGATGTTGAACATCTTTTTATGTGCTTGTTGGGCATTTGTATATCTTCTTTGGAGAAATATCTATTTAAGTCCTTTGCTAATTTTTAAACTAGAGTGTTTATGTTGTTGAGTTGTCGGAGTTCTTTATATATTCTGGATATTAACTCCTACAGATATATAATTTGAAAATATTTTCTCCATTTCATAGGTTGCCTTTCAATCTGTTGATCATGCCCTTTGATGTGCACAAGTTTCTTTTTTCTGCTTTGTTATCACATCTGCTGCTTCTGATCTCTGCTCTCCATCACTGCTGCTGGTTACCAGTAAGTGGCATTTCCTCTACAGACTTGTCATAAAGAAAGAAAATTAGATTTTATTCTAAAATTTTTCTGTTCAGACTTCATAATTTCTTTGAGTAATTCTCTTCATTCATTCATTCATTCAACAAGTGGGTGAATATGAGCATCTTTGTTGAGCTGTATTCTGGGCCAGGTGCTGCTGTGAATACAGAGCCAACATGTGATGCTTGTCACAGGCTCACTGAGCCCTTCTCCTCTGTGATGCTCTCTTGACTGGCCCTGGATGCTTGGGTGATCTTGCTTCTGAGTTCCTATAACTTGAAATATTCCTCCAGTATCACAGCCATCACATTGTTTTGAATTATTTGCACATCCCCTTTGCCCATGAACATGAACTGCTTATTGTTGCATCTTACTCATCTTTGTACACCACAGTGGAAGATGCTATATCTCTCTAGGTAGCTGCTGGATGGATGCATGTGGGAGCCATGCTGGGCTGCCCACTGCTGAGCCACAGACTTCCCCAGTGCCCAGCCTTCATGAGCTGTACTTTCCTTTCTGCTACAAGTCCCAGAACCTTACCATGCTCTCTCCCTTTTAGGGTTGTAACTTCTCATCCTGCACTTGGGACGTTGCCCTCTCTAGATTAACTTTAAAGTGATCCATAGCTACTTTTTGTTATCTCCCAAGACAGGCCTGCAGGTGACTGTTAATTAGCACTACTGGGAAAGATACTTGGGCCCCTTCTTGAGATGGTAAGTATAAAGTCCCATTAGCTTGGCTTATATGTTTTGTGGGAATTAAAATTTCCTCCACATTTTAGCTCTCCCTTTGTTTCCCTACCCCTATGATTGAGTCCCCATTTCATGGGGTCACACAGATTCTCTGACTAGTGGGCAGGATAGATAGGTACAGTTTGAGGATTAGGTAAAATACTATAGACAGAGAGCATTTACTGAGGGAGCCCAAAGGAGGGGCTGCTAACCCAGAGTGGATGGGAGATATAGAGCAGACAAGGCATCCTGCAAAAAATAGCCATTGGATTTCAGTCAAGAAAGGTGCAAGTAGGTTATCTAGGATGAGCAGGGAGAGGTAGGGCGGAAGGGTGGGGGGTGAGTGAAAGAGGCAGAGCTGGGGAGAGAAGGGGTTCTATTCAGAGAGAAAAGTATTGTCTAAAGCAGTGGTTCTTGAAGTGTGGTCCCTAGACATCTGCATTGGCATTATTTGAGTGGTTCTTAGAAATTCAGATTCCCAGGCCCCACCTAAGACTGACTGACTCAGAAACTCTGGGGGTAGGGCTTAGCCCTCCAGGTGATGCTGGTGTTCAAGTGTGAGCACCACTGGTTAAAGGGAAGTCAGAGTGCTGCTTTCCCTGTACCTCATTCTCCAGAGTGGAAGGTAGGTGATGGGTAGGGAGTGAGGAGGAGGTAAACCATTGCATAAGAAAGAGAAAGAATTTTATTCCATTTTGGGATAGGAGAATGCATTTGTTTATTTATTAACATATTTGTTGAACATGTATTTTATGAGATTGGAATGCAAAAATAAATAATTATTGTTTGAGATGAATAAAAATGAAAACACAACACACCAAAACTAATGAGATGCAGCTCAAGCAGTACTTAGGGAAAATTTATAGTGGTAAATACCTGTATTAAAGAAAAAGAGATCTCAAATCAATGACCTCACTTTCTACCTTAAGACACTGGAAGATGGGAAAACACCTAAAGCAAGCACAAGGAAAGAAATAATGATTACAGAGGAAATTAATGAAATAGAGACCAGAAAACAATATAGAAAATTCATAAAATAAAAAATTATTTCTTTGAAAAGATCGACAAAATTGACAAACCTTTAACTAAGCTGACCAAGAAAAAAAAAAAGAGAGAGAGCAAGAAGACCTAAATTACCAGAATTAAGAATGAGAGACAGAACATTACTGTGGACCTGACAGAAATAAATGGATTATAAGGGAATAGTATGAACAGTTGTGGATGAGTCAGTTTGAGTTGCCATACCAAAATACCACAGACTAGGTGGCTTTAAAAAAAAAGTCACTTGTTTCTCACATTCTGGAACCTGGAAGTCCAAGACCAAGGTGCTGGCAGGTCTGGTTTCTCTTGAGGCCTCTCCCCTTGGCTTGCAGACAGTCACCTTCTCTTTGTGTCCCCACATGGTTTTCCTCTGTTCATGCACATCCCTGTGTCTCTCTGTGTGTCCTAATCCCCTCTTCTTGTAAAGACTCCGGTAAGATTGATTAGGACACACTCTAATGGTCTCACTTTAACTTAATCACTTCTGTAAAGGCCTTTTTTCTAAATACAGTCACATACTGAGGTACTAGGGGTCAGGGTGGAAGGAACAAATTTCCATCCACAAAAAATTGTATGCCAACAAGTTAGATAAATGGAAGAAGCGGACAGGCTCATAAAAAGGCACAACCTACAAACTACCAAAACTGACTCAAAAAATAGAAAATCTAAATAGATCTATAACAAATGAAGAGACTGAAATAGTAACTAAAAAATTTAACATAGGAAAGCTCAGGCCCACATGTCTTCACAGATAAATTTGACCCAATATTGAAAGATTTAATACAAATTTTTCATAAATTCTTCCAAAAATTAGAAGAGGAGAGAATACTTTATGACTCATTCCACTATTACCTTGATACCAAAACCAGATACCTACATTAATCATAAGAAAACTGACACAAATATAGACACAAAAAATCCTCAACAGAATACTAGAAAAGCAAATCTAGCATCATATTAAAAGGGTTATACATCATGAGCAAGTGGGATTTATCCGAGGAATGCATGGTTGGTTTAACATCTGAAAATCAATTAACATAATACACAATTTTGATGGAATTAAGAAAAAAACCTGGTATAATTATTGCAATAGATGCAGAAAAAGTATTTGACAAAATCTAACACTCTCTCATGATAAAAATACTCAACAAACTAGAACTAGAAGGGAACATCTGCAACTTGATAAAGTTTGTCTTCAAAAACCCACACTGTCATCATCCTTAACTGAAAAAGACAAAGCTTTCACTCCATGACCAGGACCCAGGCATGGATGTTTCATCTCACCACTTCTGTTCAACATTGTGCTAGAAATTCAAGCCAGGACAAGTAGGCAAGAAAAAGAAATAAAAGCATTCAGATTAGAAAGAAAGAAGAAAAACTATCTTTGTTTGCAGATGGCATGATTTTGTGTGTAGAAAATCCTGAGGAATCCACTAAAATTGAGTCACTAAAACCTGGTCCCTACTTTCAAGGTACTTCCAGGCAAGGAGGGGGTCAGTGTAAATGAATGTATATGTGTGAGTAGTGTGGGAGAATTGTTTCCCAGAGAAAGACATATTTTAACTGGGTCCACGTAGAGTACGTAGGTGTCTAAATTGGAGGTAGCAGGATAGACAGTTGGGGTAGGGACAAAGGTGGGCACTTCAAGCAGAGAAGAATACATGCAGCAAAACTCAGGTATGACAAAGCAGGGTTAACGATGAGCTGCAAGTGTGACTGGAGAATGGGGTTTGTGGGGTAGTGTGGGAAATAGGTCAAGGAGGTGAGCAAGGCCCTTATATGCTGCCAAAGACCAATTACATGACCATGTGCAGTGTCTGGGTTTAGTGAAGGGTCTTTGGACTTGTACATGCATTTATTTAATCTGGATTAAATGTACATGCATTATTTAATGCTGGACATGGTCTCAGCATTAAATCTGTTTCCTTTCCAGGTTTCTGGGTGGAGCGCACCCCCGTGCATGAGGCCGCCCATCGTGGTGAGGCCCTGGAACTGCAGCAGCTGATTGAGAATGGTGCCTGTGTCAACCAGGTCACGGTGGATTCCATCACACCCCTGCATGCAGCTAGTCTGCAGGGCCAGGCACAGTGTGTGCAGTTGCTTCTGGCTGCTGGGGCCCAGGTGAGCAGCACTTCAGGATATCTGCCAAGCTTGGCTATGGCTATGGGTGCAGATGGGACCATCTCAAGGGACATGTAGAGAGAGGAAAATAAGGGGATTGGGATTTGCAAAAGCACTAGAAAGAAGTAGAGAAACCACTGTAGATGACTGAGCAGGAAAGGAAGGAGGGATCAGAATGAAGTGTAATGGAAGCCCAGGGAGGGGCGTGGAGGTCTCTATGTCAACTGTGCACTAAGATCAGTAAGTGGTCACAGACTTGACTACTAGAGGGTCACTACTCGCTAAAGAGAAGGTAATTTTAGCAAAACAGTGGAGGGAGTGTCATGCCTCGCCCTAGGCAGGGGGCCTGGCAGGCCATGCACATCACACACATAGGCTTTCTGGAGGGCTTGTGGGCCTTGGCTCAAGATCTGTGGTTTGGGCTCACCAGGATGACTAAGTAGGATGCTGGCAAACAGTTCTCTGGAAAAAAGGTAAAAAAGGAGCAAAAATAAGATTCTGTCTGATTTATTTGCTGATTTTCCTGGTGTAAGTACTTATGTGACACCAGTGCTTTCTGGCTGGCGGAATTGATAGCTGTTTCACAGTGGGCTGGGGGAGTTGCCCCAGACACCCGCTGGACTGGATGGTGTTGGGGTTCAGGGTGAGGGCAAAGTGAAAATGGTGCCCTGCTTACTCTTGCCCAAAGCTTGGCCATGAAGGCAGTTCGGGAGGAAGTGGAACAAGCTTCAGCATGTACCCAAACAGCAGCTGAATTTGGACACATCCTAAACAGAACCTGCCAGCTAGGGAACTGCCTTTTTCCTTCCCTGTGATTTTCCAACTAGAGGAGGCATGTTAAGCAGTTTAGGCCCCTTATTATTCCCTGCCTGTCTCAGCTAGAACCTGGAGCTCTTCTTTTCTGCTCTGTGGGTATTAAGTGTTGGGGTGGTGGTGAGAGTAAGGCTGAGCTGATCCTGCTCAAGAAAGAAAAGAGCCTCAGACAGAATGACGCCTGTGTTTAGGAGGTTAGAAGGCGATTCCAACACAAGTTCCTGTGATCTGTAAACTTCCCTGCCTGGCATGGCGTCTTAGCACGTACTAGAAAATCTAAGAAGTGCCTTTGTTTGCATGAATGCAAGTCAACATGAGAAAACACATTTTCCCCTTGGCCCTGTAATGTCTGTTTCTTCCTCCCCACAAGGTGGATGCCCGGAACATTGATGGCAGTACCCCTCTCTGTGATGCCTGTGCCTCGGGCAGCATCGAGTGTGTGAAGCTCTTGCTCTCCTATGGGGCCAAGGTCAACCCACCCCTGTACACAGCCTCCCCACTGCATGAGGCCTGCATGAGCGGTGAGTTAAGTGGCAGGGAGTCATGTGGTCAAGGAAGTGGAAGCCATTGCTGGCCCAAGAGCATTCCTGGTCTGTATCTGGATCTTGGTCCTTCACAGAAATGCTCAGCTTTCCTTCTGGAGATACAGTCCTTACTCAGGATTAGGGGGCTGTTGTTTCCATGACAGTATTCTATTTTTTAGAAGAAGCTTAGTGCCTTTCAGACACTAACACTCTGAAGTCTTTCTCAGTCTTTGCTGTCATTTTGCCTTGTGAACACCTGATCTAGTTGGGAGATGAGACCCAGACACATCCCTAAGGATAGGTGCTCTCGAAGTGGGGGAGTTGGTCCTGCTGGCTCAGGGAGCAGGTGGGATTTCAGCCCTCCCAGAGTAAATGTGCTCAGAAGGTGGGAGGATAAGAGGAAGGCCATGCATGGGAAAAATGACATCGAGTCTCACTGGATCAGAAGCTCCTAACACAAACAAAAGCAGGTAAGACTGGAAATTTAAGGTGAGAGCAGCTGGTGGAAATTTTTTAAATGATGGACTAAAGATTTCAGATTCTACTCTTGAGCAAAGGTTGCAAACTTGTGCCTTTTTCTGTGGGGGGGTTCCACCTGCAGGGCCCCCCTGGCTGTAACAGATGAGAATAAATCTACCAAGGCATGATCTGCTTGGGAAGGAAAGGTGGCCAATCTCTCATAGGAGAAGGACCAAGTGCCTTTTCCTCAATGGCCTTTTATTGGGTTCATTTGCACAGGAATACAGATAAAGCTCATTAATCATTCTCAGGCAGTAAGGATCAAACAATAGATAACAAAGAACTCTGAGGGCCTATTTTGAGTCAGGATCAGATAGCTAAAGAGCTATAAAACTTTGAGGAACAAACTCACTTCTTGCTTGGACCCTTATCATTTAATTGAGAACATTTTAAACAAAGCAGATTTCACAGGATTTTGTGTATTCTTTCTTAGGCCTGCTCCCCCCGGGGGACCTGCCCTTTCCAGCACAGGGCTGCACCACCCTCTGTCATTGTTTTAGGCTTAGGTGGAGCAAGAGAAGTAAGGTAGCCAAGAGATTAGGAGATTTCTTGCAGACAATGAGGACTTGGGCTTTGTCAAAACTGAGGGGCAAGGGTCCATCACCCCCTTTTGCTGTAGCCCCCAAAGTCCTGTCTTGGGGACCTCCCACGTGATCGTGCCTGTCTTAGGTCATTCCCCCTTGGGGAATCTTACCCATCATTGGCTAACCGACCAAGCATTGGGGGCCAGTTATGGATGAAGTAAAAGGAGCAGAAGCACACTCCTGCCAGGGAGATAAGCTTTTGTCTCTTTGGTGGCTTACAGTCCAAGGTCACTCCCTCAACTTTAGCCTTGGTGGGGGTTACAGCTTCTGAAACCAGGCAAGGTGGTTCCCAACACTTTTCCATGCCTTCATGCAGGGCTCCTGTTCTCTGCAGCCTCATTCCCTGATTCCCACAGTTAGGTCATCACTTGCAGGCACTGAGGATTGCTACAGATGCCTTTTGAAGGTTTCTGAGCAGATGTTGAATGACCAAAAATCAGCATTTTGAAAGATTAGTTTAGTGGCCATATATAGTGTAGAGGAGGAAAAATTTTTCCTCTATCTATCTTAGGTTCACTGTCTGGGCCCCACTATTTAGGTGAGAAGGGACTGATTAACAAGAAAAAAACAGAAGTTTGTTAATGTGAGTAGTGCATTGTGCATACACATGGGAGAACTTGGCAAGGTGTCACTCAAAGGGATGGTTAGAACTTGGGATTATATAGAACAGTAAGTTTTTAGAGAAATGATAAGGCAAAGGAAAAGAGCATGGAGATTTAGGATGGCGAGTTATGGAGAGGCATATATATGGGGGAACTAATGGTAGATGGTGTTAATTTTAGCAGCTCCAGCTACAGCTGTCTCCGGTGATTAACTTCTGTCCTTCCTGGTAGAGAGGGGAGGGGAACACCTTTACAAATATATGTCCTTCTTTTAAGCAATTTAGGGGAGGGCAGAGAGTTTTTCTTATATCTGTTTCTTCTCAATTATCTTCAGCTCAAAATAAACCTTATGCTAAGGTGGCATATTTTTGGGGTGGCATGTTCTGCTACCATTCAACAGACTGAAATGGTGAGGTGGGGGGAATATCTTGGAAGTGGAGACATGAGTTGAGGGCCATCATAGTGATCCAAGTACAAAGCTGTTAAGAGTTCAAGTGGGATGGATTCATATAGAAAACAGAGAAGAATTGGTGGGGTTGATATGAGGGAAAGGAGAGCATGGGGTTAAAACCTACTCAGGGTTGAGCAGGGAGTGAGGCCAGTAACTGAGGTGGATTGGCCAGGAGGATGTGCCCCCAGGGAGGGGATGGGGAAAGCCTGATGATAGTGGTTAGAACATCCAAACAAGAATGGCCAGCAGATAGTTGTAGATGAGGGGCTGGTTTTCAGGAGCTAGAAGTGGAAATTTGGTAGCTACTAACAGGAAGTGTGATCAAGTGATGAGAGAGGATGGAGTCTTATACACAATGAACCTTGACCCTAAGCGGTGTTAAAGATACCCGTAGAGGAGTCAAGGGAAGAGGCAGGAAAGGTGTCTGTAGGCTGAGAATCCTGTGGTAAGAAAGTTTAGGTAGTTCACCCAGGAGGCGTGGACTGGGGATGCCTGCCAGCAGCTTATGTCATCAACCCCAGGCTCATTGCACCCAACACAGCTTAGGAGGCAGCCCCGAAGTGGGGCACCTTCTCTCCTACCGAGGACCTGGGGAGCAGTGAAGAGAGTCTTCTGGCTGTTCTGAAGTAATATTCCCCAACTTTCTGTTCTCCCAGCAACAGGGCTGGCTATGTGCTCCATTTTTGCTGCTGCCAGTCATGCTTGGAGAACTGTCATGCCCTCAGAAGAAAGGACAACCATCTACTTGCTCACTAGGGCCACACGGGGTTATGAACTGCTCTTAGCTTGGGATGTAGTCCTGGTTCTCCTCTCTGCCCCTGCAACCAAGCAAGGGGCTTTCTTGTTGCATTGGTTCTGTCATGCTTGTTATTTTCAAATATGCATTTGAAATATGATTTTCAAGTGGTGTGCTGCAAGAATTTTTAAAACATGCAATACCTGATTACTTAGTCAGGGGCACTGACCTCTCTTTCCTTAGATGCCAACATGTCAAGCCATCCAGTGTGAATGCCCTGTCTTGAACCAAATGTATAGGTCATATAACAGAGTCGCCTCTCAGTGGTCATGTTGCATACTGAGGTTGCATCTGATTTGTTAATTCTTGAAAACAGATGTCCTTATGTGCAAGCATAGGGGCCTGATTTTTTAAAAATTCACTTTGGAGCAAAAAGGGTAGGTAATTGCCATGACCAGTGTGGCTCGTTTGGTTGAGCATCATCCCACAAAGCGAAAGGTCACTGGTTTGATGCCAGGTCAGGGCACATGCCTGGGCCATTGGCCCAGTCTCCAGTTAAGGCATGTGCAAGAGGCAAATAATAGAAATTTTGCTCCCTTTCTTTCTCCCTCCCTTTTCCTCTCTCTAAAAATAAATAAATAAAATCTTTTCAAAAATAAGGGTAGGTAATTATTATTATTTTTTGTAAATCAATCACAATTATACTTAGTTTTTGTCAGATCAGGAAAAAATATACTTTTTAGGTGCGCCGCACAGAATTTTAATAATTAGTTTATGTGTGCCATGAGATGAAAAAAGTTGAAAATCGCTGGTATGTAGTTGATGACTGTTCATTTTTTCCCATTTCTCTTAAGGAAGTTCTGAATGTGTGAGGCTTCTAATTGATGTTGGGGCCAATTTGGAAGCACATGACTGCCATTTTGGAACCCCCCTGCACGTTGCTTGTGCCCGGGAGCATCTGGACTGTGTCAAAGTACTACTCAATGCAGGTGCGTTGTGTCTATAGCTGCACTGCCCAGTGTAGGCATGTTGGTGTTTACCTGAGCTGCTCCATGCAGGTGTGTTGTGCATATACACACTGTGTGCCAGCAGAGAGGTAAGTAGTGGAGTCAGCTCAGGTTTGAAGTTAGCTCTCGCATTGGCCAGCTGAAACCTTGGGCCTCAGTTCTATATCTATAAAACTGGAAAAGAAAAACTTATTTTGCAGGTTTGTTGGGAGGATTTGTGATAACATTTCTGCAGTACCTGGTGCATAGTAGTGCTCAACAAATGCTAGTCATTAGTTTTAGTAACTATAGGAAACCACCCATAAAACCTGCCTAATAAGGTTGCTGTCTAAACCAGAAATAGATGGGGATCTAATGGAAAATTGGGTTCATAGCATTTGGAATTCAGGTCATTGTCAGTTGATCCAAAAATACTCAGGATACTTCTGGTAAAGATGGTGAAGTAGGTAAACATTGTGCTTACTTCTTCCCACGACCACCTCAAAATCACAGCTACATTACAGGACCACCATCACTGAGAACTACCTGAAGACTAGCTGAACAGAAGTCTTATAACTAAGGATATACAGAGGAAGCCACATCAAAACTGCTGAGAGGGGTAGACACATGGAAAGGGCAGGTCCCCACTGGTAGTATAGTGATTAAGAATTGGGAGGGTTATCTTGGCTGCAGAGGCCCCTTCCTGAGGAGTGAGGGGTCTCAGAGCCCTATCAGGCTCCCCAGCCAGGACCATCAGTTCAGGGATGAGGAGTCTCCATGACATCTAGCTATGAAAATCAGCAAGGACTATGTTTGAGTGAGGATAGAGGGCTGTGGGAGACCAAGGTGTTCCTTTTGAGGGGCCCAAGCATATATTCACTTGCTCATATACTCAGTCACTCACTCACATATGCATTTGATCTGGGTCTTGGTGTGGGGGCAGCTGATTCAAGAGCACCAGGGACATATGAGGAAGAATTGAATTAACTAGCTTCAGGGCAAGGGATGTAGGGGAAGGGGTCAGTGTGGCTCTCTCTGGGGACAAAAGTACTGACAGGCACCATTGCTTCTTTGTTGAGCCCTTCTCCTACAAGCTGGCAGGTATCAAACCTGAGCTCTCCATTAACCTGGCTGCTACCACTGGCCCCACTCTGATGAATCCCTAAGACCCCACCCCACCCAGCTCATGTACCTGCCCAAGCCACTTCCAGGGGCTTTTCCATACAAGTGGCGTGACTCAGCTTGTGCTGAGGACTTTCCTAAACTCTCTCAAATGTGCACAAACCCCAAACAAGCAGCATCTTTTTTCTCTTTGTTCCTCAACAAAGAGAAACTATAAAAAAGAACCAGTAAGAAATGAAGAATACAATAACTGCAATGAAGACTAAATTAGAGGAAATCAACACAGATTAGATGAAGCAGATCAAGTCAGTGATCTGGAAGACAAAGTAGTGGGAAACACCAATTCTGAACAGCAAAAAGAAAAAAGAATTAAAAAAAAATAAGAATAGTCTAAGGGGCTTCTGGGACAATATCAAGCATATCAACATTGCATCATAGGAGTATCAGAATGAGAAGAAAGAGAACAAAGGATTGAAAACCTCTTTGAAGAAACAATGACTGAAAACCTCCCTAACCTATTGAGGGAAAAAGACATTTAAGTCCAGGAAGCTTAGAGAGTCACAAACAAGATGAACCTAAAGAAGCCCACACGACACCTCAGAGAAAGACAAATACCAGATAATTTCACTTACATGTAGCATCTAAAAAAAACAAAATGAATGAACAAACAAAACAGAAACCAACTCATAGATACAGAGAATAAATTGATGGTTGCCTGTGGTAGGGGGTTGATAGGGAGATGGGTAAAAAAGGTGAAAGAGATTAAAATGTATAAATTGCCAGTTATAAAACCAGTCACAGGGATATAAAGTACAACATAGGAAATGTAGTCAATAACATTGTAATAACTATGTATGGTGTCAGATGGGTACTAGATTTATTGGGGTAATCACTATGTAATTTATGTGTCTAATTACTATGTAGTACATCTGAAACTAACATAATGTTGTATACCAACTGTAATTGAAAAAAAATTTAAATAAAAAGTGCTCAGAATAGAGAGTTTCCCAAGAGGAAACAAACAAACAAACAAAATAAGGAACAATCCAAGCAACTGAAGGTTAAATTCGGGGCTTGTCTGGTCTGCCGCGGGAGTTTTACAATGAAGCTAAATTGGATATTGGAAAAGGAGTTTTTATTATAAACCCAACTTAAATATTTTCTTGAGAGAAAATTTGAACTCATCCATTGTGGGTACAGCTTAGGATAAAAAACAACTGTTCAAAAGTAGAAAGATTATGAATTCTCTTCAGATGGTAGTCATTTGCACTTAGATTATATGTAGTTTTTATTAGTGAGTCTTACTCACTTTAAGGTGTTACTTTTAAGTCATTTCAGTGAAAAAGATTCATTTTGTGTAAGGTTGGTTATGGGGGCAGTTTTTATTTTTTACACAATAATAAAATATTTAGATTAGATGTAGTCATAAGTCTTCCACCCCAGTCACTCATCACATAGTTGGATCTCATTACTGTCAGTCTGAATATTCACTTATCATTATTGTTGAGCTTTTAAAATAAAGATTTTGCAGTGCCACAACCCTCAGCTTTTAAAATAAAGGTGTGATAGTACACCGACCTTCTGCAGAGCACCTGGTATGTATGTGCTAAGTATACCTTCATTTAATGTTTTTAGTTTATTTTGTTGTGGCTTCAGGGAAAAGGATCAAATTAGAGGTAGGTTTTTTTTTCCAGTGTTCACTTGAAGACATGCTTATTGATTTTAGAGAGAGGGGAAGCGGGGGAGAGAAACATCCATGCCAGAGAGAAAACTGATTGGTTACCTCTTGTGTGTTCCTAATGGGGACCTAACCTGCAACCTAGGCATGTGTCCTGACGAGGAATCGAACCTGTGACCTTCTGGTTTATGGGATGATGCTCCAACTAATTGAGCCATGCTGGCCAGGGCCAAATTAGGGGTTTTAACCCCAACATCCTCTCTGCATTAGTTAGGACTTGACTGCAGTGATTTCTCCTTCATACCTAGTAAAGACCAACTTCACCTTGGTGAGGGGCCTTATTTTTTGGTTCAGATAATTGAAAGGATTAGACCTAAAGCCAGTTTCAGAGTCAGTTTGGCCCTGGGGTTCAACACAGTCATCAATTTTCTTTGAATTTTGATTTTGCAATTCTACTGCTTTCCTCAGTGTTCACTTGATCATTCACCTGGCATCCCCAGTGGGATAGGATGGATACAACAGAGCTGGGCTGAAATCCAAAAGCTTCACCTTCTGATATTTTCCTTAGAAGAGTGAAAAATCTTCCAAATGTCTGCCTTACACCTCCCCTTATGTCCCATCAGCTTGAATTGGGTCCCGCGTCCAAACTTTATTCAGTCCTTTTGGCCTGACTCTACTGTGGGGAGGTTTCACCCACAGGGTCCCCTCTCCACGCCCCCCCACCCTGCTGCCACAGATGAGAATAAGTCTACCAAGACATGATCTGCTTGGGAAGGAAAGGAGGCCAATCTCTCAAAGGAGAAGGGCCAAGAGCCTTTTCCTCAATGGCCTTTTATTAGGCTCATTTGCACAGGAATACAGATAAAGCTCATTAATCATTGTCAGGCAGTAAGGATCAAACAATAGATAACAAAGAACTCTGAGGGCCTATTTTGAGTCAGGGTCAGATAGCTAAAGAGCTATAAAACTTTGAGGAACAAACTCACTTCTTGCTTAGACCCTCATTTAATTGAGAGCATTCTAAACAAAGCAGATTTCACAGGATTTTGTGTATTCTTTCTTAGGCCTGCTCCCCCGGGGCACCTGCTCTTTCCAGCACAGGGCTGCACCACCCTCTGTCATTGTTTCAGGCTTAAGTCAGTCAGGGGAAGTAAGGCAGCCAAGAGATTAGGAGACTTCTCACAGACAGAATGAGGACTCACCCCCTTTCTCCATAGCCCCCCAAGTTTTTCCCTGAGGGCCTCCACATGGTCATGCCTGTCTTAGGTCGTTCCCCCCTTGGGGAATCTTACCCGTCACTGGCTAACTGATCACACGTTAGGGACCAGTTATGGATAAAGTAAAATGAGCAGAGGCAGTGCTCCTGCCAGGGAGATAAACTTTGTCTCCTTAGTGGCTTCTGTTCCAAAGGTTGCTCACTCACCCTTAGCCATGGGGAGGTTAGAGCTCCTGAAACCAGGCAGGGCAGTTCCCAACACTCTACAAATTCCAGTTGGCTTGCGTCTATGTGGGAGCCTGGATGAACCCAATCAGGGCCCACACAGGGAGCTGAAGATTAGGTCATCCTGCTTTCTCCCAACTCAGGACTGCTCTCCACACTGCAGGGTGGCAGTTCAGTGGCGTTGGAAAGGAGTAGGAAGGGGTCCATAATGTCCATTAAAGCCTGAAGCAGGGGACCCGATAAATTTTAAAGGGAGTTTCCATACACCTGGGCACTTGAATGAGGGAAGAACAGAAATCTCCTGGGACAGCTTCCATGTGTGAATGTCATCATATGCTATCACTGACTGCCACTGTGCTGTCAGCTCTAGACTCAGTCCTTGCTATTCTCTTCTCAGGTGGCCTGTTGCCTTTACTTTCTTCTTAGATCACATGCAGTCTTTTTCTTATTTAGGAAAACTATTATTTAACTATGGGGAATCTAAAACATAGAGAAAAGTAGAGAGAAGAGGACAACGTATGGATTTTTTTTAAAATAGTGATTTTTAACTTTGGGGGTGCTGGTCCCAGACCTCTTTGGAAAATCAAATGCAGGCCACCAACCATATCTCTAGGAAAATAAGCATGCAAGTGCTTTTGCACTCGATTTCAGACAGCGCTCAGCCCTGTGGGAGGATCTGAGCTGTGGGGGACCCTCAGGGGTAGATAGGAGGCTGTTGGGCTTTTGTGTGCAGTGAGGCTAAGTTGCTGAGCTGTAGATGAATCTTGTAGAGGAGGAGGGTTGGGGAAGGGGAAAGTCCAGTTATCACAGTGGGGAAATTTTTAATCTGATCACTGGCAGTAAATATTTAACTCTGAAGGAGGCCCTCAGAGGGGCTAATTGAGCAGTGTCTGCTTCCACCTTCCCAGCACACTGCTTGTCACACGTTTCTCAGTCACTGTTTCAGTCAGCATAGTGCTGAGCTATGTGTGCCTGCTCTGCCCAGGAACTGCATTGAGTTTTTGATGTGCTAAACTGATGACAGCCCCTAATCTTTGCTAGTTAAAGTTTTACTCAGTCCACTGCAATCCTATTTTGCTTTGAAATCAGGACTGTGGTGATGATCAGACTTTGACCCCATTTTCTTTGAAGCATGAAGTTGAGAATTTTTAATGCCCAGATGGCATTAGCTGTTTTGCTGTGTCTCCCCCTCTCTCTCTCCCTCTCTCTCTCTTTCCTTACTCTGTTCAAGGCACATGATGATCATTAGTCCCCACAAAGCCATTCCTGCCCCCATCCCTCCCTTGCTTCTTTCCTCTGGCCCCCCATGCCACCACTCTAATGTGCATCTATATGTGTTCTGTCTGTATGTGTTTTTGTAGGATACACATTGTCAATTGAGGCATGTATTTTTAATTGAGATAAATGGTATTATGTTATATTTCCTGTTTTTTTTTCACTCAGCCTTGCCTGTTTTCAAGATCCACCCATGTTGCCCTGTGTACCTTTGGTCTGCTGTTTCCAACTGCTGCAGAGTATGCCAGCTTTCCTCTTAGTCACCAGTCTTTTCTTTATGCCCCATCAAATGATGCCAAGAACACATTTTTAAGAGGGTACCTTGGGATGTCCCCTGTTGGAGTCTCCCTGCCAAGGCCTTCTATACTGAGAAACCACATGGAATGGAATGGGTGGTATGATTTTTAAAGCTGTTTCCAGCCATAGTTTTCTTCTTGACCACGAGAGTAGCTTTATACTTCCCCTGTGTCCCTTTCTCTGTCACTAAAATGGACAATCTTTTTCCTTCCCTATTGGCAAGAATATTGTGAGAATTAATGACCGGAGAGAAAGGTAATTGAACTTTAGATTTGCTAGACTTTACAATTTATTTTTCATTACAAGTTTGTGTTTAGCATTCAAGTTCATATCTGTATTATGATTACAGCACTATACTATTATTTACTCACATCAGCAAGTATTGGAACAATATCCCTGATATGGTACAGTGGTTGGATTGCAGGGAAAATGCTTCTTTTATTTAATGTGTTGCTTTTAAATATTATGTTTATAATACAAATCTGCCAAATTAAATAATTAGGTAATTTAGCCTTCTTTCTAATTGAGGGATTGTTTTTCCTGAACTAAAGTTTGAGTTTGGCTGTGGGAAGTTGAGAGAACTGCTCCTCACTTATGTTATCACAATGAAGTGCTCGCTGCATTCTTAGGATCATACAGTGAACACTGTTATGAACAAGTTTTTATCTTTTACTAGTGGTATGAAACTATTTTAAATCAGAAATCAGAGGTAGGATTTTTCAAATATTCTTGAGGAGAGGGACTACAAAATTGAATAGCCCTGTACCCTCTCATATTCTCCTATTTCGGCCCTCCAAATTTATCATTACATAGCAACATGCAGATGATCTGATTTTTAAAAACCTCACTTTAATGACATTTTATGATTATGATTTGAATCTATTATTTGAGGGATGACTTTGAGGATTCTGGGCCATTTGTCTGACTTCTTTAAAATACTTTTCTCCAAGGGAACCCTTATGCATTGATGGTGGGATTGTAAACTGGTACAGACACTATGGAGGTTCCTCAAAAAACTAAAAGTAGAACTGCCATATGACCCAATGATCCCACTTTTTGATATTTATCCAAAAAAAGCAAGAACATTAACTCAAAAAGGCTTATGCCCCTGTGTGGTCATTGCAGCATTATTTATAATAGCCACAATATGGAAACAACCTAAATGTCCATCAACAAATGAATGGATAAAGAAAAGTGATGTATATAAATAATAGAATATTACTCAGCCATAAAAAGAAGGAAATATTGCCATTTGCAACAACATGGGTGGTCTTCAAGGACATTATGCTAAGTGAAATAAGTCAGACAAAGACAAATGCTATATGACTTCACTCACATGTGGAATCTAAAAACCAAGTAAACAAAACAGAAACAAACCCATAGACCCAGAGAACAAATTGGTGATCGCCAGATGGAAGGGAGGTTGGGGGACTGGGTGAAAAGATGAAGGGATTAAGAAGGACTAATTGCCAATTATAATGAGAGATAATATTTGCTAACAACAGCTCCAACAAAGGGGTTAGTATCCAAAATATATGAAGAACTCAAACATCTCAACACCAAACAAACAATCCAGCTAAAAAATGGGCAGAGGACCTGAACAGACACTTCTCCCAAGAAGACATACAAACAGCCAAAAGATATTTGAAAATATGTTCAACTTCACTATCTGGAAATGTGAATCAAAACTGCAATGAGATACCACCTCATACTTGTTAGAATAGATATTATCAACAAGATGGGTAATAACAAGTGTAGGAGAGGATGTGGAAAAAAAGGAACCCTCATTCTCTGCTGGTATAAATGTAAACTGGTACAGCCACTAGGGAAAACAGTATGGAGGTTCCTCAAAAAATTAAGAATAGAGTTAACATATGACCCAGCACTCCCTTTTCTGAGTATCTGCCTGAAAACCTCAAAAACATTTGTTTACAAGATATATGC
Source organism: Tonatia bakeri (assembly GCA_004024845.1). Lineage (NCBI taxonomy): Eukaryota > Metazoa > Chordata > Mammalia > Chiroptera > Phyllostomidae > Tonatia > Tonatia bakeri. The sequence continues at coordinate 122,891 of PVIA01000522.1, read as the reverse complement.
ACCTGTATGTTCGTTGCAGCATTATTCACAGTGGCCCAGATGTGAAGACAACTAGTGTCCTTTGATAGAGGACTGGATAAAAAAAGATGTGGTACATATATACAGTGGAATACTAGTCAGCCATAAATGAAGATGAAATACCGCCATTTGTGACAACATGGATGGACCTTGAGAATAGTATGCTAAGTGAAATAAGTCAGGAAAAGCTGAAAACCATATAATTTCACTCATGTGGAATATAAAACTGAAACTAATCGATACAGACAAAACTATGGTTGTTTGGAAGGAAGGAGGTTGGGAGGATAGTAAAGGGTAAAGGGGGCTAAATATATGGTGACAGAAGATGATTGACTTTGGGTGGTGGGAACACAATGCAATATACAGATCATGTATCATAGAAACAGATACCTGAAACCTGTATAACTATATAAATCAGTGTCACCCAAATATATTTAGTGAAAAACAATTGCCCCCCCAAAAAATAAAGTCATATGGATATAAACTACTGCATAGGGAATACAGTCAATGATTTTATAACAACTATGTATGATGTCAGGTGGGTATTACACTTATTGGAGGGGGATCACTTCATAAGTTATATAAATGTCTAACCACTATGCTGTACACCTGGAAGTAATAAAATATTACAGGTCTGCTATAACTGAAAAAAAAAAAAAAGGATTTCAGGACTTAGGAGGTCCAACCCAATGAATACAAAAACAAACACACACACAAAAACTTTTCCCTTATTCCATTTCTGTATAACCTTCTTAGCCATTTAGGAGCAAGCTTAGAACTTGGTATTTTTTAAATTGAATTTATGGGGGTGACATTAGTTAATAAAATTATATAGGCTTCAGGTGTACAATTCTATAATACATCATCTGTATATTTTATTGTGTGTTCACTACCCCAAGTCAAGTCTCCTTCCATCACTATTTATCCCCCCTTTTACCCTCTCCCACCTCCCCACCCCTGTTCCCTCCCATAATCACCATACCATTGTCTGTGTCTATGAGGGTCTTTTTTTGTTTGTTTAATCCCTTTACTTTTTTCACCCAGCCCTCACTCCTCCTCCCCTCTGATAGCTGCAGGACTGTTCTCTGTATCTATGAGTCTGATGTTATTTTGTCTGTTTGTTTGTTTTCATATGGTATTTGTAAAATCATATGGTATTTGTCTTTCTCTGACTGGCTTATTTCACTTAGCATAATACTCTCCAGGTCCATCCATGCTGCCATAAAAGGTTAGACTACCTTCTTTTTATGACTGAGTAGTACTCCATTGTATAAATGTAACACAGATTTTTTATCCACTCATCTACTGACGGGCACTTGGGCTGATTCCAAATCTTGCCTATTGTAAATAACGCTGTAATGAACATAGGGGTGCATATATTCTTTTGAATTCATGTTTTGGGCTTCTTCAGGTATATTCCTAGAAGTGGAATTGCTGGGTAATGAGACAGTTCCATTTTTAATTTTTTGTGGTAACTCCATACTGCTTTCCACAGTGGCTGCATCAGTCTGCATTTCTACCAACAGTGCAAAAGGGTTCCCTTTTCTCCACAACCTCCCCAGCACTTGTTTTTTGATTTATTGTTGATGGCCATTCTGACAGGTGTGAAGCAATAGCTCATCATGGTTCTAATTTGCATTTCTCTGTTGATTAGTGACGCTGAGCACCTTTTCATATGTCTATTGGCCAACTGTATGTCCTCTTTGGAGAAGTGCATATTCAGGTCCTTTGCCCAATTTTTAAATTGGATTGTTTGGGATTTTTGGTGAGTTTTATAAGTTCTTTATAAAATTTGGATATTAACTCCTTACCAGATATGTCACCAGTGAAAATGTTTTCCCATTCAGTGGTTTTTTTTCATTTTGTTGATGGTTTCATTTCAGGTATAAAGCTTTTTAGTTTGATATATTCATTTGTTTATTGTTTCTTTTGTTTCCCTTGATATATAAGAAAAAATATTGCTACAAGAAATGTCTGAGATTTTATTGTGTATATTTTCTTCTAGGATTTTATGGTTTCCAGTCTAACATTTAAGTCTTTAATCCATTTTGAGTTTATTCTTGTGTATGGTGTAAGAAGGTGGTCTAGTTTCATTTTTTTTGAGTGTATCTGTCCAATTTTCCCAACACTATTGAATAGGCTATCTTTACTCCATTGTATGTTCTTGCCTCCTTTGTCAAATATTAACTGACCATAAAGGCTTGGGTTTATTTCTGGGCTCTCTATTCTGTTCCATTGACCTATGTGTTTGTTTTAATGCAAGTACCAGGCTGTTTTATTACTATGGCCTTATAGTCTAGTTTGGTATCAGATAGCATGATTTCTCCTACTTTGTTTTTCTTCTTTAAGATCACTGTGGCTATTTGGGTTCTTCTGTGGTTCTATATGAATTTTTGGAATATTTGTTCTAGTTCTGTGAAATATGCCATTGGTATCTTGATGGGAATTACATTCAATCTATAGATTGCTTTGAGTAGTATGGATATGTCACTGATATTAATTCTTCCTATCCATGAACATGGAATATGCTTCTACTTACTTGTATCTTCTTCAATTTCTTTCTTAAGTGCCTTCTAATTTTCTGAGTACAGATTTTTTACAGCCTTGGTTAAATTTATTTCTAGGTATTTTATTTTGTTTGTTTTTTTTAATGCAAAAACTTGGTATTTTCAAAAAAATTGTGATGGCTGTTCCCTAAGTATGACATTTTACTCAAATCATGTTTTTATCAAATCTGTTTTTTTAGTGCATCTAAAAATGCTGTCTTTAACTACTATTTGTCTGCATCTTTTTGAATATCTACTATTATCATGGGAAAGAGGTGGATGGCAGAGCTAAACTCACGGTTATGAGACCTCACTTCTTATTTGAACTCCAAGGTGTTTGGGGAAACCCACCTATTTTCTCTTTGAGCTCTCTTTTGTAAAAGAATATTTATATTTAAGGAATATTCATTTATTCATATAACACAATGTTAGAGCCTCCATTCTATGCCGGCAGTGTGCACGCACACACGTGTGCATGCTTGCACACACATGCACACATGTGTGTGACTGTGTGTACATGCATTTACAAGGTCAGGCAGGAGAGCCTGAGTAGCTCAACCTGAACTCCCAGTCTCAGGAACCTTGAGGACAGACTGTATAGGACATTAGAACTGTCTCACAACTCACAGGGAAGTTTTCGTTCTATTTTTCTTATTTTTGGCTCTATTTCCTGTTGCATTTCTTTATTATTGCTACCTTTCTTTAGGTTTCTTGTCATAAGAAAAAATAGTAATTAGTGCTTTTGGATTTTGAAAAGGCTGCAGCAGAGTCTATCTTGATTTTGTTTCCTGGATAGGAACGGCTTTTGTATACTGTGCTGAAAAAGTGAAAGCGGATGTTTCTCTCAACTCCAAGTTCTCTCTTCGGTGATACTTGTTTCCACTTTACCTGCAGGGGCTAATGTGAATGCAGCAAAGCTTCACGAGACAGCCCTTCATCATGCAGCCAAGGTGAAGAACGTAGACCTCATTGAGATGCTGATTGAGTTTGGAGGCAACATCTATGCACGGGACAACCGGGGGAAGAAGCCCTCCGACTACACGTGGAGTAGCAGTGCCCCTGCTAAGTGCTTTGAGCACTACGAAAGTGAGGCCCAGCTCTCTTTGCTGTCTGAATGACGCAATGCATTGTAGAACTGCACAGGAGACACTTATGCAAGAAGCTCTGTTCTGAAATATATCAGAGCATTTAGGAGTAAATACATAATCCCAGGCTAAGTCCATACAAGGCTGAGAATGTAGATCCAGCCCTCACTCTTCAGGAAACAAGCGATCTGGCTAAGGATGATGTGTCTTCTTTGGCTTAGAAAAAATTGTGGCACAACTTTTTAATTAGTTTACATACAATTAGAGTCACAAGAGACTTTCAAACACCTATGAGTTGGAAAAAATTATTCAAACTTTTGCCAGGCTTACCCACCCAAAATCCATTATGAACTTAGAGGCAAACTCCATCCATATCTGTCAGCTAACATTTCCTGACAGATGATTTTTTTTTCCAAATAATTTTTTGCGGAAAAGGTCACATGGGAAAATGAATTTCACCAGTAATTCTTCTTATTTTTTTTCAAAGACCTTATTTAAAAATTTTTGATAAATTGAGAAAATTCTACTTTGTTTTTATATTTTTGTCAAACAGAGATCATTCTAAAAGACAGGTCCTTGCAGTTGGAGCCGGGCTCTGCTTTGCGAATGTCTCCGTGCCTTGGCTGCCAGGTACCTCCAGGCATCTTTCTGCTTTGGCCCTGGTTTGCTCACATTCCTGAGCCACAGCTCCAGGCTTGTCTTTAGTCCTGAGATCCTGACCCTCCAAAATAGGACATGCACCGCACGCTCTTCTGGAGTGGCCCCATGCGTCAGTTCTGTTGGGGTCCCCTTGTGCCCTGTGGCACTCAGTAGTCAGAGCAGAGGCTGTGGCTTGGAATAGCAGGAGCTGGCAGCCAGCATCAGCCTAGGACTAACCCTCACCCTGTTCCTCATTGTCTGGAAGTGTGACAAACAAGGCCGATAGCTGTAGACTAGTGCTTGGCTGACAAATCCTTGTGCTAGGTTATAATATTATGGGACAAAAATCACACACACACACACAAACATAAACCCACAAAAAAACCCCCCACAAAATTAAATCCCTCTGGACATCACTGGAATTTCATTTCCTGCTCTTGCTTCCTTGGGCCCTGGCTGTCCTTCCTGGTAGCTTTCCAGAGAAGGGTTGCAGGGCATGTCCTATTTCCAGGAAAAGGGAGGTGTTTCCAGTTCTTGATATATTTTAAGTTGAAGGATGTTAATCTCTGTTCAACTATGTTAAGCTAACCTCATGTGCTTCCTGTTCCCTTTTTCCAGAGACACCCTTAACCCTGTTACAGCTCTGCAGGGTGAGCTTCAGGAGGGCCACCGGTGTCAGAGGGCTGGAGAAAATCGCCAAGCTGAACATCCCTTCCCGGCTCATCAATTACCTTTCCTACAACTGAGCTGCAGGCATGTGAGGCAGGAGCTGGCCTTGCTGAGCCCAGTGCTGTTTGTCTGAAACCCTCAGCTGCTATAGATGTCTGTTGGCCATCCTGTTTTGTCTTCTCTGCAGACTCTGGGGAATATTTCCAAGGCACTGGAAAGGTACTGCCTCAGCTTCTGCTGGGAACATGGCCCTGTTCTGGCTCTCCTGGAACTTTACTCTAACTCTGGGGTTTCTAGCCGTCCATTTGTCCTCTTCTCACTGACATCCCTCAGAGACTCTCAGGAAAGACTCTTCTGGGGGTGTAGGGGAAGGCCAGGCAAGGCTGCGGTCCAGGGCACTGCTGTTGATTTCCACATGCCTGGAGGTCTGGGATCAGGGTGCCATCTATTGATTCTGTCAGCACTCAGCAGCCCTGTGCCACAGAGGGTGGGCCGTGGGAGGTAAGGTCCTGACTCTGTGGCCTGGGGTGGCTGCATTGGTGATGTCCTGCATTTGGATGCTTTTTTTCTGGAGCTGAGGGTGGGCACTTTCCAAGGTCCACCTGTGCTTTGGTGTACCCATCACTCAGGGGCTTTATGTGGGTCTCGTGGAGGAAGACTCGGGGCCTTCATTCCCCAGAAGCAGGACAGTGTTTCACAGGAAGTTTTGCTTCAGTTTTAGGTCTCAACTTGAAAAGTTCATGTCAGGGATAAAAAAAACCTTTTAGATATATAGGCTGTAACTTAGGTTTATTTATTGAATTAAAGCAAAAGTTAATGTGAAGGCATGTCAGCGCACATTTCCATGGGCAGTCATTTCCAGTGTGAAGGAGTATTAGAAAATGCTGTGGAGATTATTTTTCATCTTTCTACAGTTGCCAAATGAATTCCTTCCTACCCTAAATTTTGCTAACTCCTTGAAGCTCTGAAATTGGTAGAAGATGTTGCCAGCACCCAATGGGTATTATCAACCACTGATTCGTATATTCTGCAGATACTTGTGGAACATCTGTTATGCTTAAGGCGTTGTCTTGGTGCTTTGAAGTAGATGGGATCAGACTCATGATCACAGCCAGGGAAAGAAAGAATTTTGCAATCTGTTCCTGTAGTAATAGAAACAAGTAATTCTACATTATAAGCCATGCAGTGAACTATAAAGAAAATTCAGACCGCATTTGTCTGCCTAAGAGTCTAACATAACTAAAACAAACAAACAAACAAAAAACAAACACAAAACAACCCAAAACCAGGGAGTTAAACTAGGAAACTGCATAATTAGTTCAGGTATATTTGGTTTCAGGGAAAAGAGAGAAGGCACCCCTTGTGAACACCCCAGAAATGTGGACGTCACTACATTTTTCCAGACAGTATGGAACAGAATGAGCCTGAACTGGCCAAGGCAATGCCAAGTGCACTACACGACTGGAGTGTCTGTGCAGTTGGGGCCCCAGATCTGCTGGAAAGTTTCATGGTGGTTGGTTGCAGTTTTCTTTCATCGAACTGTTCCACCCATGGTTACATAATTCTGTGCTGAGAGTAGGAGCCACTCCCGTTTGGTTACAGTCTTAAATACAAGTTCTGGGTAAATCAGTGTTTCTGTATGTACTAATAACAATGAAAAAAAAAGAAAGCACTGGGTTCTGCCCTTTCATGTTTGTAACAGGGACTCACCTCTAGCAATGAGCTGGTAGCATTTCCATAAGAGGGTGTACAGAGTCTTGGCCCCACACTCGCTGCTCAATAAAAGGTGTTAAATAGAATCCATTCTTGTGTTCATGTGGCTCTTTTTTTTGTTGGGAGCAGAAGTGCTGGATGGGCTTCATCCTGTGTGAGTCCAGAGGGGCCACTGTCTTCTTCCCCCTACTTTGGAAGTTCAAATAGAGCTGTGACTGTCTGACCCTCATCTTCCCATCTCCCTGCTTGTCACCTGCTGCAGTGGAGAGACACTGCCCAAGTGATCAGGTGACTAGGATTGTACACCTCCTGCCAGTCTATAATTCCCTCATGCCCAGCTTTAGTGCGCTGTAATACACAAACAACCTGCCCGAACCCTTAGGCAGAGGTGTGACCCTGGACGAGTTTTTCCACTCCTCTGTGCCTCTGCACAGGTCTCCCCACCTGCAGAGGAGGGACAGAAGGTCAGACTTTGATCCTTAAAAGGATGTTTATGATTAACCACTGAATCTTAGAGGTGAGAACTGAGGCCCCATGAGCCTCCTAGGTTTTTTGAGACTGAAACAAGGTAATCAAAAGGTGCCCTGAAAAATATAAAGTGCTCCCCAAAAGTAAAAGTTACATGGTTATAGCTGGACTATGGTTTTGTTAGTATTTGTAGATCTTGTTACAGCTGTGTAAACAACTCCCTTTTGACTTTGGGAAAGTACCCTATTTCAGGAGGAATATATTCAGAAGACCTCTCGACTTATGTTTTAAAACTCAATGGGCAGCTGACAAATTTAGAGAAGACATTTGCAACATAGATAAATGATTGGTAATGACAATAAATAAAGATCATTTGTAAATCATTAATAAAAAGATTAACAACCCAATAGGAAAAGAAAACAGGCAAAGACTACAAAGAGGAAATTTGCAAAGGGGAAATCTCAAATGTCCCCTGACAGGAAAGAATGGCTGGTCATGACCACAGAAATGCAAATTAGTAAATATTTAATTCAACAAAATGATGCCATCAGCTTGACAAATATTAGAAGGTCTGACAGTTTCTTAATGTTGATAGGCCATACAGGCAACTGGGAAGTCATGGCTTGCTAATGGGGTGCAAGTTGATCCGTGTGTTTCGGAGAGCTGTTAGATGACAGCCAGGACCACTGGAGGGGCATGGCCCATGTGCCCAGCACACCTACTTTTACCAACACGCCTGAGAGAAACTCTCAGACATACCGTAAGAACAGGTAGATGTTTAGTGCAGCAATTCTGTAGGAGCAAAAGGCCCCATCAGGAGGGGAGAGGTTGTAGAAGAAACTTGTACAACGCCTCTGTGTTGCAAAAAATAAGAAGAACCAGAAGTATGTGTTTTGACACTAACAGATCTAAAAATTATAACAGCAGATAAAAAAAGAAGTCAACATATTTATGTATAACACAGATGTATTTGTATGAGTTGAAAAACAGAGCAGCGTAGGTATCTGAGGACACCTGTGTGTGTGGTAAATGTAAAACCGTGGAGCCTGCACGCCAGCATCCTGCTGTGCTTTCCTCTGGGTGAGAGAGGGACCTGTGACCTGGAAATGGGAACCTGAGGGACTTCATTTCTCTTTGATGTTTCATTTCTTAGAAAAAGATAGGAAGTAAATATGAAGAATGCCATCTGTTCATGGTGGGTGGTGGATAGATACATAGGTGTCACTCTCCATGTGTTTTGGCATTTTTTTAATAATAAAAATTTATTATGTATTTAAAGGGCAGAAATGCCCTTTAAAAAAAGAAATGACCCTGGCTGGTGTGGTTTAGTGGATTGAGTGCTGGCCTGCAAACCAAAGGGTCTCTAGTTCGATTCCCAGTCAGGGAACATGCCTGGGTTGCAGGCCAGGTCCCCAGAAGGGGACACTTGAGAGGCAAGCACACGTTGGTGTTTCTCTCCCTCTCTTTCTCCCTCCCTTCCCCTCTCTCTAAAAATAAATAAACAAAATATTAAAAAAAAACCATACATGTGTGACATTTGTAAAGTGGATTCTGTTTAAGAATACCTTTCAGCTTCCTATTGGCTACAAAGTCATATTTGGGTTAAGAGGTTTTGTATTCCACAACAGGTGCTGATGTCTCCGCCTTTTATTTTTTTGACCAACCTCATTTTTGAATGAGGAAACAGGTTGCATCTACCTTCTTAGATAAACTGCGCTTTGAAAGCCCTGAGCATGCTGTGTGGCTCACAGTCTGCCTGCATCTCAGGGGAGGGAAGTGCGGGTACAGTCCCTTTCCCTCTCTTTGCCTAGCCAGCTCTGCTTTGGCAAGACTCACTCCCTAGATGTTGAGAAGCTTCTAAATGTGGCTCCGGGCCAAATATCCAGTTTCAGATCCTACCCCTTGGGCAGATAGAAACCAGTTCCTCTAAACTGAGGAACCATTTCACAGTGGGAAGATGCAGCCTTGCTCCTGGGCGCTGCCTGCCCTCTGCAGGTGGGGCGAGGGAGGTGTAGGGAAGTAGTGGGTCACGCAGCTGCACCTTCTCTCCTGTCATCCCTCAGTCCCCTCAAGTCTCCTGGGAGGGAAGTGGAGTCTTCTCCCCTGCTCCTTTCCTCACTGACACTTTCAACAAAAATGCCACATGTCATAATCCATCCATCCTTCTACATGAGTCTGCACGAAGTTTGAAGTTGTTTGGGATAGAAAGAATACTTTGTATGTCCATTTCCTCCCCTGGGCTGCTTTGTCAGAACTACCGCTCATGCTTTTTTTCCAGGGTGCAACATTTGTTACTTTTGAACAGTTGGGTTTCTTTATTCACAAAAATGACTCCTAAATTATCTCCAAACACAATGCCTACCAATTCCCTCTTGTTGTGGGATCTTGAGGGAGTAGCAGGCTGGGAGCTCCTTCCTTCCCTCTGGGCAAAACTGTAGTATTTACTTTTCCAACTGTAATGGGTGGAAAGTACTTCCAGACTCTGGCATCTTTGCTTTTTCTCTTTTCTCAGTGTTGGTGCCACATGGCATTGACAGCTAGGCCCCAGTTAAGTTGGAATGAAAGTCTTGTGATCTTTGGCAATTGGAACGAAAATATATCTTAAGTTGGGTGCCTCCTGAAAGCCGAATGTCTTAAAGCATAAAGATTCACGGCAGCTGTCTCTCTCTCTCTTTCACACATGCATACATTTATTTATATGAAAGTTTACTTTCCAGCAGCTGGTCTCCAGGTGTGTGGTTCTTCTAAACCACAGACTTCAGAGGTGAGAGAGAATTTGCAACTGAACTCTGAGCCAGAACATACAATTAGCTTAGTTCTCTGCTCTCTGTGTGATCTCCAAAAAACTCTCATTGCTTCTTGCTGTTAATTTGAATCCTGAGGCTCATTCTGCTGTTAGAGACAGAGGTGAGACAAAAAGCAGGAACATTAACTCATTCCTTGGGCCCCTTTCTCCATCCATCCATCCACCCACCCACTCATCCATCCTCACCCATCCTTTTTTCTCCCTTTTTTAAGCGGTTATTCTGTTTTATGTTCTCTGCTGGGCACTAAGGGTACAAAAGCAAAACAAAACAGAACAAAACAAAACAAAATGCCAACATAGACACAAATCTTGGCCCTGAAGGATCTCCCTGTTTCTCAGGAAGCAGACACGGGACAAGTGCTGTATCTAGAAGCAACGAACAGGAAGGAAGAGCTAACCCTGCTCTTGGAAGAGAAGAGCAGAGAGATGGCCTCGACTTTCTTTCTCAAATCTTGGGATAATAAATTCAATCGGATAAAAAACCATATTTTTATATCCACAGGCTGTGTAGTTCACAAAGTGTCGTAAGTGATATAGGCATTTAGGCAGGCATGAGCAGGGTAGGAACAATAGGCCAGGTACAAAAGGTCACCAGGGCGGAAAGCCCTGGGTGCCTAGCAACAGGCAAAACTGGGAGGGCAAGTATTGTAGGTGGGACCCCTCCCTCAGGGTGACCTTTCCTCCTCTAGCATATTGCTGGTCATGCTGTTTGAACCCCTGACCTTTCATATCCCTTGGCCATGTGGTTTGGACCCTCCCCTGCCATTTCCTCCCCTGGTGTGTTGCTAGTCATGTGGTAGACCCCTTGAGAGAGAAATAAGGGGACCAGAGAGTAGCCTCCTATGACCCCCATCTGAGCACTTGCACAACCACTCCCTTAAGCCTCAAGCCCTCAGGACAACGAAGTTCTGGTCTCCATCAAATGATCTTATGAACAAAGCCTCAGGTTTGTTGACCACAGCCACAGCGGTTTGGTCAAACAAGAGATAACGTCTAGACCTCAGCTGTGTTTTAGCTCCAGGCCCAGAAGAGCAGCAAGGCCAGGCAGGACAACACCATGGCTGACTTCAGGACCAGCTGTGATAACTAATGACCCCGGAACTGACCAATCAGCAGAGACCATGACCTTAAGAGGACACATCTAGAAAGCTGATGAATATTCCATCCAGATCTTACCTTTCTTTCGCCATTGTAACTTGTTTCCGGAGTCCACACAGCCCAGCTGGCTCTGTTCTTCTGTATTTCAGTTCTATCTCTATAAGTTTCTAAATAAATTTTTGCTTGTACCTGTGTCTTGCCTCTGAATTTTTTCTCAGCCAGAACTCAAGGACTGAGGTCTTACATCTGTTGCCATTTGTCATTAACATAAGGACCCGGGTTATTGCCAGCACTTCCTCAGAGTGAGTGTCAAGATACAAAAGACTCATGGATGCATCTTCTCTTTTGTTTCATACTATTTCCTCCAAGCACAGAAATAAGAGAATGATGTTTAAGCCCATGGTTTTAAAAGACCAGGAAGAAAATTTTACAAAGGACCAGATGGGCTACAACAAGGAGCATGGGGATTTTTCCTACCTCCTGTGAGAATCAATGATTTTTAAAAATTAAAATGAGCCTTGGCTGGGTTGCTTAGATGGTTGGAGCATCATCCTGTGTACCAAAAGGTTATAGGTTCCATTCCTGGTCAGGGCGCATACTTGGGTTGCAGATTTGATTCCCAGTCAGGGTGCACATAAGACACAACTGATCAATGTTTCTCTCTGTATATATATATATATATATATATATATATATATATATATAAAACAAAAAACAATAAACAAAAACCCAACCCCCCAAATCTCCCTCAAAACCCCCGATAAAAACATATGCTTGGGTGAGGATTAAAAAAAAAATTAAGCAAACTGAAATACAGAAAAAAATCTGTCCCAAGCTACCTTCAAAGTGTCAAGTGGTTGTTTTTCCTTTTGGGGAGTTAGAGGGGTGTCTTACTTTCTATAAAAAAGCCAAAAGTGTAACATTTTATTCAATAAATATAGCAAAAACATGATTTAGTTCTACATAATAGCCAACTGGAAATGGGATAAGAAGGGTAGAAAAGGGAGAGGATGGGGGATGGAGGCACTGAGGAAGGGAAGAGAGGGGGCTGGCAAACCAAGGGGGTCATGGGGGGGAGCAGTACTGGGCCATGTTGCCGGGCTTAACAAGTCTGTCAATTCCCTTTTGTGGTGTAACTAGAGGAACACCAGCCAAAGCTCTATAGGGACGGGAACTTCCCCCTCCAAACAGGCTGGTGGTAGGGTACAGTTTTTGATGAATGTGGAACTGATCACAGTGATATAATCTGAAAGTCAGGATGACTTCAACCCAAATCCCCACATCCATAACCCCCAGGCCCAGGTAGTGACACCTGAAACGCTGTGAGGCCTCCCAGATGATCCTACCTAGTGGCCCTAAAGCAGGGTAGCACAATCACCAAAACTTGATAAAGCCAAATGACATTTCTAATAAGATGGGACCTTTTATTCTTACTTAAACATTTCTTCAGGGAAGCAAATATCACAAGATCCCAGGCCAGCTGACAACAACATATTCCTTTGCATTCCAGAAATGTTTAATCAATGCCTGCGATGGTTAGAGCTTCAGTTAGGGTCTGGCCAAGTTGAGAGGGATAAAATCTGGAGGACGGCAGCCAGCTAACTGCACACAGGAGGTAGCTGGCTGCCTGCTCTGCTCAGGGTGTCAGGAGGACTGTTCGTGACTGAGCAGCTGCCTCCCAGAGAGACATACATGGAGCCCAGAGGCTGGATGGTGAAGGAACATGACCAAATCAACTTGAGACTAAATAAAACAAAATATTATTTCAAATATTGACTTTTGATTTATGTTGAATTTGAGAAAGAACAGGAGGAGTTTCAAGAGGTGGATAGAAACATTTATCAAGATGTCAAAGGCATCTTGGTACTTGGAAAGGTTTTAGATGTTTGTAACATGGGTCGTTCCTCTAATGTGACTTCAAAGTAGAGGTGGTTCCTTCTCCTTGTCACAGGTGTGCTTCCAGGACTATTGTGCATCACCAGAAAGGCCGGTTTGGGGCCAAAAATGGAAAAGGGAGTGAGAGATAAAATGAATGAGAGTGGAAAATAAGTTTCTCAAATTATTTTTTTGCTCACATTTAATTTTTATTGATTTGAATGCTGCACAAAACAATATTTATTTAATCTAATTCATTTATTTATTTCTGTTTGCTGCTGTTATTTGGATTACTTAGAGAGGGAACCACTGTGGCCTTTTTTTTTTTCTTTTTATTTGAAGGCCACCTTAAGCTTTCTAAATTTGTACTATTTAATCAAGCTGAAAGGAGAAAGGGGGCTCTGCAACATCACCCAAAGGGGAAAGGAAAGGTTGCTTTGTCAATCATGCCTTATGGTGGGTGATTAACTGAGTGTACAATTATGTTTCACTTTTAATTAATTGTGCTTAAGGCTTTAATTAAATTTGGGCTTTCCCTTCTTAGAGCAGCGCATACTGACGCAGGTGCATGCGCTGGATGATGTCGCGGCAGTTTTTGAACACACCGTGGATGTTCTCGGTGTCCAGGGTGCAGGCGAAGTAAGGTAGCAGTAGTGGCGCCCCTCCCTGCTGGCAGTGCTGATTTTCAGAAACTCATCCCGGATGAAGTACTTGGCCCGGGTCACATGCGGGTCCTTGCCAGGCTCAGGAGTAGCATCCTCAGGAATAGTGTAGCGAGCAAATTCTGGAAAGTAGTCCTCAATTTCGATTTTCCAGCAAGGACTTTCTCGGATAGCAGGTCTTGCTTGTTGGGTAACAGAATCACAGACGTGGTGTGCAGCCATCTGTTGTTCCAGATGCTCTTGAAGAGGTTCAGAGCCCCCTGCAGGCAGCTGGTTTGGTTGTTCTCCCAAATGACCATGTTGTAGCTGCTGCTGGCCACCATGAAGATGATGGCAGTCACGTCACTGAAGCTTTGGATTCACTTGCGGATTTCTTCATGCTGACCGCCCACATCAGACATAGTGGAAGTTAACTTTGTCCACCTGGAACTTGGTCTCAAAGATTCCAGAAGTCAGGACACGGCAGCAACGCACGTCTTGATCGCTGGGGATGTAGTCAGCCTGCTTGATGACATCAATCTTTCGCCAAGGTCCAGGAAGTACTGGATGCAATCAGCTGATACTCGTTGGAGTGTTAGTAGCAGGCGCACACTCTCTCATCCTCCCACAGGACCTTGGCGTGCTCGCAGAACTCCGGAGGGAAATCAAAGTCGGGCACGTTCGTCACACGCAGAATATAGTCCACTCGGAATTGGTTCTCTGGTTTGGCCAGCTCCTCAGCGGGCACCAGGTCGCTCAGGGCAGCCACGATGGTTTCGATGGCCTCCTTCAGGTTGTTTTTGATGTCCTGCACTTAGGTGGCCTTCTCACCTTCCCTGTTGCTTCTGGCAGCATGTGGGTCCTCTTCAATGTGCTCTCCATTAAACCCATTAACATGCAGGATCCTCATTTGCTTCACAATGGTGCTTTTACCAGATTCTCCAGCACCTCTGCCTGCCTTCCAAGTACTGGTAATCTTAGGGAACCACCTGCAGCTCTCAGTTCCTCATATAATTAAACAAAGGTTGAATGAGAAGGGAATAATTTAGAGGTTAAAGAGATGTTGGAATTTGGTTCCGCATAGCTTAGCTACTATCCCGAGTACTAGTCAGGGACAGGATGCCTCAGGGTAGGTCAGAAGAAAGGGGTTCTATGAGAAGTATCGTGGTTAATTTTAAGTGTAAACCTGACTGGGCCACGGAATGCCCAGGTAGCCGGTAAAACATTATTCTGGGCGTGTCTTTGAGGGTGTTTTTGCAAGAGATTAGCATTTGAATTGGTAGACACAGTAAAGCTGATCACCCTCCCCAATGTGGGTGGGCCTCATTCAATCTGTTGAGGGCCTGAATAGAACAAAGAGGTGGAGGAAGGGTGTATTATTAACTCTCCGCCCCTGACTGCTGAGTTGGGACTTCTACCTTCTCCTGTCCTCAGATTAGGAATTAAACCATTGCTCCCCTGGTTCTCAGGCCTCCCAGGTTTGGACTAGACTATGCCACCAGTTTCTTCGGTCTCCAGTTTGCAGACGGCAGATGGTGGGAATTCTCAGCCTCCATAATTGTTTTAGACACTTATAATCTATCTCTCTCTCCCCTCCCCCTGCCTCCCAGCTCTCTGGTTCGGTTTCCCTGGAAAACTCTGACTAACACAAGAAAGGAGCATTTTATAATAAATCTGGTTGCCTTTGTTCAACATGTTGGTGCTCACTGAACATGAACCTAGGACCCATCTTTTGCCAAGTAAGAATGGTGTTTAAAATTTGGCATTTATTAAATTATGTAGTGTAGTCTACCACCTACTAAGCAGTGTATTTCGTCAGGGGGTAATGCAGGAGAGCAGCTAGGTTGGGATTTTCAGGGCTTAGATTCAGATGAACCTGAAATATCAAATCCTACTCCCTGATTTATCGGGGAGAGGATGAAAGTGGTGATGGAATTTTCCCAATCTTCTACCCCAGTGCTTCTTAAACTTCTAGCATGTTTCAGAGTCAGTCACCTGGTAGGCCGTGGGGTTTGTTAAAATAATTTCTGATTCAATAGGTATGGGGTAGGGCCCCCAAATCTGCATTTCTAGTAAGTTCCTGGAACACCGTGGCTGCTGGTGGGGTGTAGAAAAGAGCCACACCTTGAGGACCACTGCTTGAGTCTGCTGCAGCTTCCTCTTCACCAGGCTCTTTCATGTTCATTTCCAGCCCCAGTTTAATGAAATGTCCTTTAAGTCTAGTATTGTAGGGAGATAACGGTGTCCTAAGATGCTGGACACAGCTGAGAGGCCGTTTGCCTTGTGGAGTCTGCTCCCAGCTCACAAATTTCTAAGGCTGGACATGTGCTTTGCTGATATTGGCTACGAGAAATACAGTTGTGCCTTTCTCTCTGTTACCATTTGTTCAGACTCACAGCTGCAGCCAAGCATTTGAACCTCAGGAACTGAACACTGTAATTTTCGCCGACAGACTGCTGATTACCTCAGACCAGGTGTGAATTATTATTCTTCCACAATGGAATCTGCAGACAGAGAGGGCAGACTGCATTTCCAAGTGAACTGAGGGCCTTTGTCAAGTTTGGCCCCTGTGCAGCTTCATGAGACGAAGGAGAGCAGCTGTCACTGTGTTTCTGCACTGGAACTCTGCACGGTAAAGGGAAATATAACTTGGCAAGTGACTACATCCAAATTCATGGCAGGATGGGGACAGTGCTTCTCCCTTTGGGAACTTGCCAGACTGAGGTCTTGGCTGAACCCTGATTCCTCAGGAGATCCTTTTGCCTAAACTGCGATGTCTGGTTCCCTTAGACTCACCTGGGCTGGAGGCATGTCCCCAGGTGGACACCGAGGGAGGCATTGTTTCCGATGGTGCTCGGAAGATACAGCCAGAGTAGGAACACTCCCACCCTGGCTCAGGGCAGCCGGGGTTTTTTTTCCCTCTAACACGGCTTTAATAGCTTACTCTACAGGGCCAGAAATAGGACCTGTTAATATTATCTATCTATCTAACATCTCCCATATTTTGCCATGTATAATGTGCGCTTTTTTGCCCAAATATTTGAGGGAAAAATAAGGATGCACATTATACATGGGTATAAGAATTACATACCATGGGTATAATAATCCTGTGTATAATGTGGAGAAAACTGGGTGCACATTATATATGGCAAAATTACAGTATTTATCTATGTATCTCATCTGTCTATTACTCATCTCTCTATGCGTTATTCAATTGACCTGAATTTTCAATACATGGTTCTGAACTGGGTACTGGAAAGGGGAATGCAAAGCTCTCCTCTAGGACCTTCCCATTTAGGAGGGGATAAAAGTTGTGTAAATAATAGCAACAACAATCTCAATAAAACCCAGAATAAACTGAATGCTGGACAAGAGGTAAAAAAGTGCTTCAGGATCCTTTTTTTAAGAGAAAAAAGTATGTATTTGGAGATGTTTCATGGAGGAGGGGTTATTGAATTGAACTTTGAAGAGTGGAAAAGATTTAAATAGGAGAGGGGGAGGAAAAGGGGATGGGCTTTATAAGCACAGGGAATAGGGCGGGCAGGCAAAGGTGGGGGTTGGGAATGCTTAGGTGCCATCATTTAGGGTGTATTAGACGGCAAAGAAGCCTCCAGGGCAAAGAGGAATGTATTCTCTGGCAGAACAGACAGTTCAGCTGGGGGGCAGGCTCCAGGCTGGCCTCTGAGTCAACAACTCAAGGTTGTCATCAGTACAGAACCCCCTCCTCAGCGCTGCTTTGCGTCCCAGCGTCACTGCGCCCTCTCGGGAGGAGAAAGCTCTGCTGTGATGCCAACTTCACATTGCAACTGGACAAAGTCCAGAGGAAAGAAGTGAGATCATCTCTTTTCTGTGGTTCCATATAAGGTGAGAAACGTTCCCTAAATCTCCCCAGCAGATCCCCCTCATCTTTTTACAGCTCTCCTACCCACCACTCAGCAGACTTTGGGTGGTTTTGAACTAATGTCCATTCCTGAACCAACTGCTGGAAAGAAAGTTCCTGAGATTTGCTCTGACTAATCACTGGGGGGAAATGGGTGTTGGGGGTCCACAGTGGCCCCCACAGAGAAAGTGCCAGGGAAGAAAGGAAAAGGCTACCTTCTGTGGCACAGGACATGTGAGGCGGTGACTCAGTAAATATGATGGCAAGGAAGGCAGGGCCCTCCATGCTGACGGAAGGAGGGAGGGGAGTTCCGTGCTGGAGACACGGGGGCCTGCCTGGAGGATTTCACTCAGGGACAGAAAGGAGCAGAAACATATGTGAGAAATACAGGGACAGAAAGGAGCAGAAACATGTGTGTTTTGCAAGACAGGGAGACAAGCCGAAACTGGAGGCACTCCGTGTGTTGGAGGTTATTTTAGGAGTTGAAGGGAGGTAATGGGAGACGGCAGCAAGAGAGAAAAGTGGAGAAGTTTGTGCCTGCCATGTCCGAGATAAAACTACTGGACTGAGTGGCTATGTAGATTGTGTCTGGGGGGTGGTGGTGGTGGTCTCATGGGTTCACATCTGAGTTTCTGGGGAAATGGTGATGCCATAAGGAAAAGAGTAAGGGTTAAGAGAGGGAACTGGTTGGCCAGCAGCCACCCCTCACTCAGCCTAGCACCTGGTTCCACCTGCAGCATTTCTGCTCTGTGAACACATGCCGTCCTCTGACCGGGGAGCCCTAAGTTCCTTCTTCCCTGCTGATTCTCTCTGTGAAAGCTGTTTGACATCAGAGGGTGGAGAGGGAATTTGGGGCTCTCAGCAGCCTCTCCTATACCTGGAGTTTCCTATAGCTGGGGAGAAAATCAGAAATTTTCCCTTCAAATCCTGGAGCTGCTGTGACTTGCCTGACACCCTGCAGTCTCCTAGCCTGGGACAGAGGGGAGTAGTATGAGACTTATTACAAGACACAGTTCCTCCTATGGTCGGTGTTTAAGGCCTTGAAGGGATCAGGCTTTTGACCCTGCTGCTTGGAGCTGGAAACCAGAAGCAGTGCAGTGGCCAGATCAGAACTGGAAAGACGACTTGCAGACCTCCAGCCTGGTGGAAGTGAGAACCAGGGGCCTTGATCCTACCTGCGGGCTAAGTGTTTAACTTACCGCTCAGACTGTGACATTAATGGAGCTGAGGTTCCCAGAGTGAGGAACTCCATTGTTCCAGCTGGGCCTCCAGATCACAGTCCCTGCTGGTACTCAATGCGTTCAGGGTGTCCTTTGTTCTCTGGCTATTGCCAAGCTGGGAATGTTCTTTTCTACTTCTAAGTAACCCAACTAATAATGATAAGAGAGCCACTGCAAGCCTAACTTTGGGAAGTTAGCCTCCCTCTCAAAATTGGCCCCACAATTTCTGTGTCTCCCAGGAGTCGGGCCCACGGGTGCTGAGGTAGGGGGAAATCCTCAGATCCTTGCAGTCTGGCCTTGTTGTCGTCACCTTGTGCTGCCTGTGACCCTCTGAAGGTCACTGTTCACTGTGGACAACCACTCACCCCCAGGGCCATACCCTTTCTAGACTTGGAGGTAGAGACCCTGCTCCCCAGTCGTCTTTGCTCCCAGGAATACGACAGTCCTCTCCCCATCATGCCTCCCAGGCCAGGGTGAACTGTCAGTGAGAACCTGCTCCAAGTTTGGTGATAACGGAAGAGCAGAGGTCTGCCTGTCTCACCCCCAGGCTGCCGTGGGTGGTGGGCTGCCTCTAACCCCAAACCTCACTCTCCTAGTATCTCCACTTCTAAGCCTTTCATCTGGACAGAGCCCCAACTGAAGGGAGAAGAGGAACTGTACCTGTGTTCCCATCAAAGGCTCGCCTTCCAAGTCCTCAGCTCTCACACCAAACAGGCCTCTTGATGTCCTTCCAGGACAATTGGTGAGAATGGCCACCCTCCTCTGGGAAATCCCATGCTCACTCACAGAGGTCTGATTGACTTTAAGCTCCTGACAAGAAAAGCACAGGAATGTGACTGGGCTGCATCTCCTAATGTCTGGATTATTTGGTCTTGAGTGACACCAGGAGTAGAAAGAACATCCACAGCACATCCCAAGGGGGGTAGGGAGGGGGTGGAGATGTGGACATATCCAGCTCCACCCAGTTTTTCACTCTGTCCCGTTAAAACCCTTGGAGCCCAGTGCTGTCACCCTGTGAGTATGGTTGCTCAGGATGGAAGAAATGGGACTGTCCTTCCTGAGAGACTCAGAGTTCACAGCTTGGACCCCATCTAATGCTCCATTCTTAAGTCTCTGTATTAGTCAGGAGAGGCCAGCTGCAGTAACAAACAGCCCCAAACCTAGGGGCTTCATATGAGGGTTTGTTTTTCCTTTGTGGAACAGGGAACATGGGTTGATTGGGGTTTCCTGCTCCTTGCCAGATCTGGGACCCAGTGTTCACCACCATCTGGGACACTGGAATTCTCTGAATCTTCTGCCCCATAAACAGGGGAGAATTGTGTGAAGGAGACACAGCCCTGTCACCTGCCTGAGCTTGGAGGTGACACACATCACTGCCACTTACAGCCTGCTGGGGAGGACAGGATCCACATAGAAGGAAGGATGCTGAGAATATCATGTAGCTGTGTGACAGGAGGATGGAAACATGGAAATTGGTAAGAGCTAGGCTGAGTCTTCCAGCGTCCCCTCGTTAGACAGAACGACGTGTTATTGACATGTGCCAGCACAACCTCCTTCTAGAAGTTGCCTCAGTTACACAGGCCTGAGAAGACCCACCCTGTCTAAGGTCTGGACCAGCCTCCTTGATGCCTGGAGCATGTAACATGAAAGGAAGGATAAGGTTTCTATTTTTTTTAAAGATTTTATTTATTTATTCTCAGAGAGGGAAGGGAGGGATGGAGAGAGAGAGAGAGAGAGAAACATCAATGTGCGGTTGCTGGGGGCCACAGCCTGCAACCTAGGCATGTGCCCTGACTGGGAATCGAACCTGCGATGCTTGGTTTGCAGCCCGCGCTCAATCCACTGAGCTACACCAGCCAGGGCGGTTTGTATTTTTTTAGAGCAAGTGTTTGTGTTCTTGCTGTTGTCTTCATTTGGGGTAAAACACAGATGCCCTTTTCCCAACCTAACACTTAGTTCCAGCCCCACAGGGCACTGAGTGGGCGAGAGGACCAGACCACCGGGCAGGGCAAAGCTTGCGCTTTTTCTGACAGGGCCAAAGGCCAACACCTGGATAAGGGAGACAAGGCAGAAGAAATATTCCCCATCTGAGCTCAGTGGAGGCTAAGAAATGTTTTTTCCTACATAACATAATCTCAGGAATCAAACGTTAAAAGGAACACAGACCCTGGAAGTCCAATGCACCTCACCTTGAACAGTTCGGGCATGGAGCATGAGGGAACAAAGAAGGTCCTGAACTGTGCCTCCTCAGCGTGTATTTCTCCCTCAGAACAGAAGATGGCTGTTTCATTTAGACCAAAAGAAGAAATTAGAGCAAGTGGATGCACATCTTCCTAGTCTATGCAAGCTTCTCAAATAGAACATCAACCAAGGAAAATTGGGGGGTCGGCTGTGCCAGCCAGAACTCGGGGAACATGCCAGCCATGGCTCACCAAACAAGTGGGAGCAGGTGGGCTCTCACATCCTCGTCCTCCAGGCCTTGGAGAGAAGCTATTTGCTCTGTTATGTTTGCCTCTCCGGGACACTCACCCCAAAGCACCTTGTGGTGTATTTATATACTGTCTTAGTTGGCTCAGGCGGCCATAACAAGATACCGCAGATTTGGAGGCTTAAATAACACACATTTGCTTGTTTACTCACAGTTCTGGAGGCTGGAAGTCTGCGATGGAGGTGTCATCAGAGTTTCTCCTGAGGCCTCTCTCCTTGGCCTGCAGTTGGTTGCCTTCTCCCTGAGTCCTCACGTAGTCTTTCCACTGTGGGGGCCTGTCTGGCGTCTCTTCCTCTTCTATGAGGACACCAGTCCTACTGGATCAGGGCCTGCTCCCGCAGTTGTGCAACTCTAAGTGCCTGAAGTGTAAGTACTATTATACCAATTAGACAGGAACCTGACAGATAAGATTAATTATTTTTACATAATAATTGTGGGGGTAGGCAGTTACTGCCTGTGGTTTAGAGCAGAACTTGATATGTTTTTTTCTGTAAAGGACCAGATAATAAATATTTTCGGGTTTTTTTTGGGCATTTGGTTTCTGTTGCAACTACACTCCTTTGTCATTACAGGGCAAATCAGCCACAGATGAATGAATGAGCATGGCTGTGTTCCAATAAAACTTTATTTACTAAAAATAGATAATGGGCCAGATTCAGCTCATGGGCCATAGTTTGCCAATGCCTGGTATAAAAGCTCAAGTATTCCAGGGCCAAAGTTTTTACAATTTTTTTTGTTTTGTCTCATGGTCCCAATATAGCTGCTACAGCTCCAGTTATCATGTCTGTGTTTCAGGCAGGAAGAAACAAAAAAGGAGCAGAGACAAAGGAGTGTCTGCCAGCTAATTAAACCTTCTGTTTTATGTTGCTATCTCACTGGCATCCCATATATGCAAAGGAAACTGGGATATACGGTGCTTGCTTTTGAGTTTTGGCACATTGCCATCCCAAACAATATGTTTTCTCTTATTAAGGAACATAGGAAGAATACATAGTAAGTAGTACCTAGTAGTACTACTTACATAGTAAGAAGTTCCTACCACCACTGCTTTTTGTGTGTGTTTTTTTTTGTAATGTCTCCAACTAATCAGTCAATAAAGGCTCCTCATTTTACTTGTTTCTGGTTATCTTTAACTTCTCTCCATTATGAAATTCTTAGAGGAGAATACAACCTTCATGATCTAACTCTGCAAAAAGACTATTCAATTTTTCCGATCCTCATTTAAAAAACAGACACATAAAACGCTTCAGTAACTCCTTTCAGGCTACATTGATTTCCAGGTGGGGAACAGAGAATGAAAGAAGCAGGAAAGAGAGGGTCGTGCAGGGCTGGTGCAGCAGTGGTCGCCAGCAGCCTGAGGAGAGCAGAGATGGCAGGCGGCTGTGCCTGCGGACACGACTGATGACGAACGACAGGGACCAGGAACTGTCTGTCTTGCTTGTTGAAGAGTTTGGGGAAGCAGAGTCCACGGCATGTCTTGACCATCATTTCGATATTCCCTCATCCAAAGTTACTTTGTGAAAGGGCAGGAGTTCTTTTCGACCCTCAGGTTTTGTTCTGTTTTCTGTCTTTCCCAAGTAGGGTTGAGGCCCGGCAGACCCTCTCCTGGTTCTTGTTTACCTTTTATCACCTCCCAACAGGCCCCATCTCCAAATACTGTCACATGGGAAGTTGGGGCTGCAACACGGGAATATGGGGTGGGGAGCACAATGCAGTCTGCAACAGGCACGCATAGCGGCGCTCTGAAAGACATGGATGGTTGGAGAGAGAATGCCAGAGGGAAGGGTAGGAAAGGGAAGGGACCATGTCAAGATGGCTCTGTGCTATAGAAAGTTCCTAAACTCACAGACCCATGGAAACCCAGGCCCTCCTGGGGTTTAAAGTGTAATAGTCTCTCTTGGTTCTTTTCCCGATTATTCCTTCCCAGAATGAGTGTTTTGATTTTATGTTGTGGTTGTGTGTGTGTGTGTGTGTGTGTGTGTGTGTGGTGACAAGGACAGGACAAGAAGATGCTCAAAGTTAGCATTAGAATCCAGGAAGGCTGGTGTGGAATAGGAGACCACCGTGTACCCTTTGAGCCTTTCCCCTTGATATAGGGGTGGCCCCAGATGGTGGTCTGAATCCATAGTTTTTATATATACTTTTCCTGGTGCTCCCTGATGCCCATCTTGGAAGTCCAAGATCAAGGTGCTGGCTGATCTGATTTCTGATAAGGACCCTCTTCCTGACTTGCAGATGGCCCCCTTTCCAGTGTGTCCTCATATGACAGTGAGCTCCAGTCTCTCTTCCTCTCTCAAGGGCACTCACTAATCCCCATCATGGGGGCTCCTCCCTCACGGCTTCGTCTAATCCTAAACACCTTCCAAAGGCCCCGCTTCTAAAGCCATCACAGTGGGAGTCAGGGGTTCAACACAGGAACCTTGGGGGCACAAACATTCAGTCTGTAATATCATTGTTATTAAGCTCCTATTTCTTGGGCATCTGCCGTGTGTGACAGTAGTTGTATCAGGGAAGTGTTCCTATCTTCTTGTTTTCCAGATGAGAGAAGATCCTGAGAGGTTAAACCATTTACCCAAGATTACATTCTAAGAAAGACGGAGTGTGCAAAGAGGGACCTGCATGTAACTGGTTTCTTCTTACAACTTCAACATCTGTGGTCAGTCTGTCTGCCCAGACACAGACTGCGTTCATTATTATTATATTGATTTTCCCCTCTTATTTAAAAACAGCTTAAAGCACTGCCCCCACTGTGCCTGGAGATCAGTTAGCTCCATGGCTAGTAGTGGGGCAGCTAGTGCTGGGGTGAGTCTTAAAGGCTGCTCTGGGGGAAGCGCCTATTCTGGGATTCTGTACCTGCTGAAGACAGAGCCAGAGGGGAGATTCTTGAGTTTGGCTTTTTTTTTCCTCATCTGAGGACATTTTTTTTTTTTATTGCTGAGAGAGAGAGAGAGAGAGAGAGAGAGAGAGAGAGAGAGAGAGAGAGACAGAACAGTTGCCTCTACATGTGACCCATCTGGGACTGGACCTGCAACCCAGGCATGTGCCCTGACAGGGAATCGAACTCACAGCTTTTTGGTGTACAGGACCATGCTCCAACCAGCTGAGCCACACCAGCCATGGCAGGGTTAGGTTTTTAATGTCACAATTAAGCTGCTTTAAGCTTGGGGTCCTCTGCATGTGTTCAGATTTCATTAATGAGTAGAGGGTTCACACCAAAATAATGCTCAGCCAGTGGTAGGCACACATTTATGTCCTGAATCTCCATATGCACACACTTCCTCAGCTTCACTGGCCAATGACCCTAGGGTGAAAGGTGCCAGTTAGTGCCAGGCTCAGGGGAAGTCACCCCTGCAGCCCTGGTCCCCAGCCTGGTGTTTTAGTATTTGGCCACATGGGGGCACTAATGCTCTGGCCTGCTGCCCTGACCTCCAGGCCTGGTTCTGCCCACCTGGATCTGTCTGGCTAGGGTTCACCCAGCTGTCTGAGGCCTGGGCCGAAGCAGGGTATTTGTCTAGAAGGCCCCTTTCTCTCTGCCACCTTCAGTAACCCCCATAATTCCCCAGACACTGAAGGCAATGCAGTTCCAGGAAAACGCTGATCGGGAGGTGGGGCTGGACGGCCACCTCATGTGTCACCACTGAGTTGTGTGGTTCTGAGGGGTCGCCTTTCTGGGCCTCAGCGAGGTAGAATGAAACACTTGGGGTGGACTATAAAGATCTCTCAGGCCTCTCTGCTCTCAAGTTTCAATTCTACTGGAAATGGAGCAGGGCCGGAGTGTGTGCTACACACACTGCTATGGGCCAGAAGGGCCAGTTTACTGTTTCTGCTCGGCTGTTGTCTCGGCTGGGTGACTGTAGGCCAGTCACTTTCCCTCTCTGGTTCTCTCTTGCTTTGTCTGTAAGAAAGAGGCCTTTCCATGGGCCACCAGCCTATGGGGAGTGTCCCTGGGGCCCAGGTGACCCTGGCCTCCTCCCATCCCCCTTCCAGATGCTGGTTGAGAAAGGGGTGGCTGGGGCCCTGTCAGGGGAAGGGGGTTGGCTGGACACAGGTCTCCAGGTGATCTGCACCTGAAAACTAGAACCTTCTACCTTGCTGCTGCTGAGGCCTGTAAAAACTGCTGTGTTATGAGGGTGCAGAAAAGGCAGGAGAACTGAGCCCAGGGCACAGAATCCAGCTCTCATCCCATAGCAGATCTTCCAACCAGAGCTCTCACTTGGCTCCGCCCAGACCCCTCTGCAGTGAGGTGTACTGACTGGTTGCTTTCTATTGCATCTGAAGTGCCTTCACGCTGCTGCAAGTTCACTTGTGTTTGGACATCTCAGTGTCTCCAGCCTCTGGCCCAGGGGTGGGCAGCAGCACTCCCCTAAGAGGCAGTGCAAAAACATCAGCTGAGGTGCTGACTGAAACGCAGAGTTCCAGGCCTTGTTTCTGAGATTGATTTTGTAGGTCTGGGGTGGGGCCCAGAAATCGCCATTCTTTTAACCAGCTGCCCCAGTGAAATAACGCCATAGAAGTGTTGCTCAAAGCACCAGTAATGTTCATTAGTAGGTGTTATTATTTTCTATCTTTTATTTGGTGTTTTTTAAAACAATTTTTAAATTGATTTGAGAGAGAGAGAGGGGAAGGGGGGGGGGAGAGGGGGGGGGAGGGAGACATTCATTTGTTCTCCCTTTTAGTTATGCATTCATTGATCGATTCTTGTATGTGCCCTGACTGGGGATCAAACCCACAACCTTGGTGTACCCAGATGACACTCTAACCCACTGAGCCACCTGGGTGGGTCTAATGTTTCTTTTGTTCTAAATGGTATCTTGGTACCTTGGAATCCTGCAAAAGGCAATGCAAAAATAGCCAGTTTTCAGAGCCAGCCTGTTCCCATTGCCTGTTCGGTCTGGGGCAGCATTCTTGGCCTTTCCCGGGCTGTGGTCACTGTGAATTGCTGGTGGTGCTGTGTGCCCCAGCAACCCTCACTCACCCGGAAACTCAGGCCATAGCTCTACCTAAAGGCTGGGGAGCTAAGCCACCACCAGCTATGTCCCCAAGAGCTGGCTGAGGGCATGCATAGCACTTCTTCCAACCTGGTGGTCCTTGGAGTTTGGAGTCTAAATTGCCTCAAGTATCTGAGAAACAGTTGGTTCAGAGCAGATGAATAGTGTCTGTGCTCAGAGCACGTCCAAAACACAGCATGAAGCACTCACAAGAAAGGGTTCCCTCCTTGGAATTTCTTCCTTCTCCCCCCTCCCCGTTCACTTGATCAATCTCCTAAACCCCAAACCACTTTCCAGGCGGTGATGCCCCTGCTGCCTCTTCCTCCTGCGCTAGGGATGCAGCCCCATCTGGGCCGGGGGCACCTGCCCCATGGGCATGCTGGGGCCTCTGCCCACCCCTCCGCCCCCTGCCAGGCGGGGGTCCCCAGCCCCTTTCGGGCTCCCACTGCCCCCACAGCGTGGGTGTTCTCTCCCTCTCCACCAGCCAGGCTCCGAAACTAGTCATAACAAGCACACAAAAGAGGGAAGGGGGGAAGTTAAAAAATGTATCTTGGCCTCAGAATCCAGAACTGAATTCATTTCCAAACCACTTAAAACCGGGACATGATGAGGCCCCTATGGGTGGGCTGAGGGCTCTACTTCAGTGGAGTCCCCCTGCCTCCGAG
This sequence comes from Tonatia bakeri, assembly GCA_004024845.1. NCBI lineage: Eukaryota > Metazoa > Chordata > Mammalia > Chiroptera > Phyllostomidae > Tonatia > Tonatia bakeri. The sequence continues at coordinate 96,092 of PVIA01000522.1, read as the reverse complement.
AAAGGTCTCTGCTGGGGGGTGGTGTGGGAATGAAGTGCTGGGAGGGGACAGTCCCCCAGAGCATTGCTGAAAGGTTAGCCTCCTTCACATGCAGGGACTCAAGGGGAGGAACTGGAATAAGTGTCAGACCTGCCTTTTTATCAAATCTCTCGTTCCCCTCCCCTTCCTCCGCTGTACAGCCAACCCCAGCCTCCCCGGAGAGCAGTGTCTGGCTTGTGGGTTTCCTGTTAACTCTGCACGTGTGTCTCTGCCCCAGCCTAAGCAGTTCAGCCCCTTCCTCTATGTTGAGCGTGGGGCTCCCCAGCCCTGGCCCCTCTGCCTCCTTCTGGAGGGAAGCCCGTGTTCTTTGCTCACTTTTTCCAGCAAGCAGCTGGCAGACCCTGTGCTGGAACTTGGAGATGCTGTTGGGGCACTGAAGTGTCCTCACTGCTGGGGCGCAGTGCACAGGTAAAGCGAGAGTGGTCACTCGGGGGAAGGACCTGGAGGCCTGGGTCAGCCTGTTGCTGTTCTGATTTGTGAGGCTTGAGGGGTGGGTCCTCCAACACAGCAGGCCCCCTCACCTCAGCACTTGCTGGAAAAGCCCATGAACTGGGCCACAGAAGAAGTGGGAGGTTTCATTCACTCATTCAGTCACTCATCCACCATTGCGGTGTTTCTGAGCCACCCAGGCTCTTTCTCAGGTAGACAGGAGGCCATTCCAGACATAGAGCTGGAGGCATTGGGCTCTGGGGGTGGCTCAGAGCTGCAGTGAAGCCAGGCTACAGAATCACAAGGGGCTGCCGAGCCACAGTCGCAGCTGTGACTGATCACTGATTGACGTGCTTGCACAGAGAGCTCGGCCACCTCGGGGTCCATTGTCCTTCTTCCTCCGAAAAGGAAATTTGGATGTTGCAGGCAGCTGTGGAGAAGCGCAGGCCCATGTGGTGTGATGGAACCAGCCAGGGTCCTGCCTCCATGGCTGCCTCCTGTGACTCTGCCCACCTGCACACTCCACCTGAGCCTTCCAGGACATGGCCGCCCACCTTGTTGTGCTCCTTCCTGAACACTAGACACTCCGTAAGGCTCAGGCCAGCACACTGCTGCTTCCTGCCATGCTCGGTGATGAGGAGGGCGCCAGCCTCTTAACTGACCTTGGCCCCTTGCACAGCTTTGCGATTCTGCATGTAATTTAGTCTTCTGAGGTCCAGTTTCTTCATCCAGAACATAGGGGTAATTATAGTTTCTACCATAAAAATTCTCAAAAGTTTCATTTTTATTCAGTTTCCAAGGACAGTTTCAAAGCCAAATGCTGGAGAAAAAGATTACCCTAAAAGCTCATTTTACAGTCTTATAATATGCCAGGTGGGGCTCTAAGGATTTTACGTTATCTCATTAAATCCTCAGATGGTATGGTGTAGATATTGCTATGATCCCTAGTTGCTAATGCGGGAACAGAGGCCCAGAGAAATCCATGAATGTGAGCAAGGTCACACACCTGTTAGTGGCACAGCGGGGATTCCACCCAGAGTGGGACCAGACGACCCATGGGCCTTGATTCCCATCACTGAGATTTATCTGACATACAGGCACAGCACGGAGATGTTTTCAGTTCCAGATGACTGTAATCAAGTGAGTATCGCACTGAAGTGAGTTACAAATCCTTTTGCTGGTGGAGGGCCTTGCCTTCCATTTGTAAAAATGCAACACCGGTGAAATGCAATAAAACAAAGCATGCCTGTAAACGCACACATGCCATGTGTACGTTTAAGAGGCACCACCTGAGAACTTGGTTCTGTGGTGACCTCGTTAGAGTTAAGGGGCGACAGTGCTTCCTCTCCATGTCCACTCCCATGCACTGAGAAGAAACCCACGGAAAGAGGTTCACCACACACAGCCGAGGGCTGGCAAAGGGTCCTGAAAGCCTATACAACTGTAGTCCCAATGGGCAAGTACCTCCGACCAAGAGAACCTTCTTTCTCCCTCACTCCTCAGATTCCTATATCCAGACAGAGCAAGGGAAGGCATAGAAATGAAACAAAACAAAACAAAACAAAATGAAACATGCCTCCCAAGCCCTCAGACCCTATTTATTATAGTTATCTGAAGAATAATAAATAACTGGTGGAGACCATATAATTTAAAATTCCAGCTCATGTGGTCAGACATGCACCTGGTCCCCAGGGGAGAAACTCAAAGCATGAGCAGAGCAGAGGGCAAGCACGTGGAAATTTGGCAGGAATGTGCTGGCTGCTGTTTGCGGCCACAGCCAGATGAGGAAAGCTGAGATGGTGTGAGCAGAAATGGCTGGAGGGAGAGGTCTATCCAAGAAATTACAGAGGGATTTCCTTCCAAGGGGCTGGGCCTCTGCAGACATGATCTCATCACCCCTTTCCCCATGGCCTCAGGGTGAGCTGGGGCCAGGGGTCTCTGCTGGGTCCCAAGTCTGAAGACCCAAACCTGGACTCTCCTAAGAGGCCTGGACCTGAAGTTGCTGACTGACAGAGGAGGGACCAGGAAGTCCCTCCCACAGTTGTTACCACTAAAGTCTCCTTAAAAACACTTGAATTCCCACAGGAAAAAATGACTGGGAAAAAAACAGTTATGCAAAAAGAATTGTTTTATTCTCTACCATGGAAGGTTATTGTGTATTTGCTTTGGGAAGAGGAGAGGGCATAGAACCCATCGGCATTAGTCAGGGTGCTCAGGAGAAACAGAACCAGCAGGATATATACAGAAATACAGAAAGAGATTTATGACAGGAATTGGCTCACACGATTATGGAGGCAGAGAAGTCCCATGATCTGCCTTCTGCAAGTCTGAGGCCCAGCAGAGCCGGTGATGTTAAGTTCTAGTCCAAGTATAAAGGCCTGAGAACCAGGATCATCGATATCTGAGGGCAGGAGAAGATCAACATTCCAGCTCAGACAGAGTGAATTTGCCTTCCCTCCAGTTTTTTGTTTTATTCGTGCTTTTGTTCTATCTAATGGATTGGATGCAGCCCACCTGCTTTGGTAAAGGCCATCTTCTCTACTCAATCTAGTGATTTGAAAGTGAGTCTCTTCTAGATATACCCTCGCAGACACACCCAGAAATTGTGTTTACCAGCTGTTTAGGTGTCCCTTCACCCAGTCAGGTGGACACAGAAAATCAACCATCACACCAGTTGTGTGGTGCCCGGTGCTGTGGGTAGAGGGCACTTGGGAATTGACTAAGCAACATTTCTGGGCCTCTTCTATGCCGTTAGCACTTTGTGAGATGCGGGAGATTTACAAAGGTGAGCCAGAGCCTGACCTCGTCAGTAAGTGGTGTGTCTGTGTCGTGGCAGTGGCAGCTGCACACAGGGTGGGTGCTGACTGAGCGTACAAAGTGAGTTCAGAAGAGCAGTTTGCTGGCCATGGGCAGTCCAGCTAGGCTTCATGGGGCCATCATCACTAGCTAGTCCCTATCATTTGGGGGCCAGCTGTGTGCCAGCACTGTGCTACCTGATCGCCATGGACCATCATGTTGAATCTCTTAACAACCCTCGGGCCACTTAGCAGCACTCAGGACAGTACCAGGCACTTTCCAACAATGCTTGAGTGAGTGGTTGATAAGCTGCCATTGCAAATAAGGATATTCAAGCATAGAATAAAAGTAATTTATTGCCAGTTGCTGAGTATATGAGCAAGGGTGTCAGATACAGACCCCAGGACCCCAGGGGTCAAGAGTCCAAGCCTCAGAACCAGACAGCTCAGCCTGGACCTGGCTCTGTCTGTGAGTGGCCGTGTGACCTTGGGAAGGTCACTGACTCTGCATGTATTCGCTTGAATATGGACATAACGACATTTGTTTCAGAGGGTTGTTGGGAGGATTGAATAATGTGGTATATAGACTTGCTCAGCACAGGGCTGGCCCTATATACACCAATTATTCAATAAATTACTTCACGATCTTCACTCTGACACCGGGTCTGTGAGCACCTCTTAGATTCTTACTTCATCTCCTGAGATAGCATTTTATCATTCCCCCTTTGGTGCTATTTCTTCCTAAAACTTTGGGCTAGGTTTCCAAGTCTTCTCATAGCATGTGTGGAAACCCAGCTAAGGCTTTTTAACACAGACAGTTATGTTTTTGAGAGAAAACATGCCTATATAAGTTGCTAACCTGATTTAAATTAGAACTTAAGATAGACTTTGCTGACTGTGGTTATGGAATGACATTAGGCTTTACAGACCTCAATTTATCTTAATATTTTTAAAAGTAATAACATTAGGGCTAAAAATATAAAAAGAAATAGCTAGAATACCATAAGAAGAATGAAAACCAATTGCTAATCAGGCTTGTGTTTGAATCTATTATGATAAATTTTTGTTAACTTAACTGAGATTCTCTATCTTGCACTGGGTTGTTATGGGGAAGTATGGCCTGAGCCTGAGCCATGGCTCTGAAGTTTGAGGTCTGGGGAACTCCGTACTTCACCTTTTATGAATAGAACAAAGGCAGAACCCTTGCCCAAGGCATCCAAAGACCACCCTGGAGCCCCGTTTGGTGAACCAAGCCCACCACTTGGAGTCTCTGTTGACGGTTTGTCATTTCTTCACTGAGGTAGGGCAGAGATCCTACATTTGGGACGATGGGGCAAAGGGGAAGAAATCAATTTCTCTGTAATCGCAGAGCTGTGATCTGAGATAGATGTAAGAACACGACGTTTTCCAGTACGACAGCCTCTCGTTTCCTTTGCCGCCAACCTAAAGAAATTCGAGGAGCCTTAGCAGCTGGGAGCCGGGGAGGCGCCTTTGGCCGGCTTGGTGTGCAGCTAAGAAGCAGGTGGAGATGGGGTCGGCCCTGTAGGGAGAAGGACCTGCAGCAGCCATTCCCGTTCGGCCCTCCTCTTTTCCAACTCCCAGTGTTTATTTTGGCTTGGGCAGTAGACCCCTGTGGGGACAGAGAAACCTAGTGGAACAGGGGCAGGGAGGAGGCATTTGAAAAACCACAGGGTTAGTGATGAGGCAGTGCAAAACAAACCTAACCAAAATACTGAGTTTAGGGTGGGTCCGGTGTGGTAGGTTTCAGGACTGTTCCATGACTGTCAAGGGCAGTGTGCAGAGCTAAACACACCCAGACTCCTGGTTCCTGGCAGACCTCCACTTCCTGAGAAACCTCCACAAAGTGACCCAAAGCTTTAGCTAAATGGTCATGATAACTCTTCCTGTTTTCCCTCCATAATTATAAGCCTTGAGGTTGATGAATTTGCGTGTGATAAACAAGGCTTCCTAAAGACTGCCAAAGGTTTCTGCTCACCTTCCCAGACCCACGTGAGCTTTCTGGGTTTGTAACTGCACACGGTGACTGCATGTACCTTGTGGCCCCAGCACAGACTGGGCCTATGTCCTTCTCCAGCATGCCCAGGGAAACCACCCAAGCTCTCCAATTGGCTGGGACCTCCCAGAACCTGCTCTCCTGGAATTCTGAGGAGAGAGAAAACCTGTGATCATAACCTCCTGGACTAGAACTTTCAACCCATGCTTGTAAACGTGCCTCTTTGTTTTCTTCTGCTGCAGGGACGGGGAGGGGTGGAGGAGAGAACTGGATAGGCATCAGCTTCAGTCTCAGGTGGGCTCCAGTACTGAAGAAGCATGTGTCCAGTGCGAGAGGCTGTTAATGATCAAGGGCGGTCTCTTTGGGAGCCATCTCTCAGTCTTCCACACCAGTTCTGCTTAAACCAGAAATGCAGACCACCAGAACGGCTTTTCCAGGATTTCAGAGACTGCCTGTTTGTCTCCATTACATTTCCAGATCAGCCTGGCTAAGGGCTCTGCCTTGTCCCTTGGCTACCAGACTCTTCAACCAACCCTTTGGTCACATATGCTGGGCACTGGGTCCTTAGGACCTTAACTGGGTAAAAAGGTCAGTAGTCACCCTTGATTGCCTCCAGGCTGTTCCCCACCCCCCAAACAAAAGAAATCACATAAGCAAACAAAAATTCTTCCATTGCCCACATTGGCCTGCTTAGGAGAAAAATTCTATCGTGGCCCATGGAGAAGCTGTCAGAGTCAAGGGGGTATGAACACAGGTCTTCTCCCTGCTTCCTGGATAATTAAATGTGACCCTGAGAGATGCTTGGCTTGTAGGCTTTAGTAAGGAACACATGACCACGCCAGGGCTAAGACTGGGCTCGAAACTTCTCTAGGCCTCTGCTCCTTCCTCTGTGCTTCTGTGTAGAGGTGTCAAATCTCTCCAGTCCAGTTCTAGACTAGTGTCACCCTTTTGGAGGTCTGGCTGTGCAGGACCCCCCCCATAGAGGCCATCTGTTAGATTCTACAAGTGAGAGGGTTGTTTCTGGGTGACCAGTGGTGTGTGGGCAGGAAAAAGGTTACAAATATAATTTCAATGCAGTGAACTGTTTGAGAATGCTGATGCCTCATACCCAGCACTGTCTTCAGGTTTCCAAGGAAGACCCAGAGCTGGAGATGTTTCTCTTTGATCTGCTCACTTGCAAAAAGCAGTGGTCAGGGTCTTGGCTTCCCTTTCCCTCCGCCCCTGATGCTCAGCATGACATGAAGCTTTCTCTCCTGCTTGGTCTCTGCTTACCTTAAGGTCAGGGATGTTGCCTTACCCACTTTTTCATTCTCACTATTCCCCTTCTGCAGTCTTTCCTGCATATTTACTTACGAAGCCGAGGAGAGAGGCAGTTACCCAGAGACATGGGGATTCTCTTCTCAGGGCCACGAGTCACTCAGATGGCTGAGGGAATGGGCAGGGGCACTGGCCCACAGTAAGCTGGCCTTCAGGTACACACCCACTCCTCATTCACTAAGAGGCCCTGGCTCTGGACAGCTCCTGACAGGCTTCTGTGTTCATGAGGCTGGTGCAGAGAAGTGTCACACCTTCTTCCTGGAACAGCTGTTGCCTTCCAGGGAGTGATGCATATACACACAGGCACACGCACACAGTATATACCCACAAGTGTATGGACTTGACACACCAACAGTGGAGCTGACACCCACTCTTCCTCCAGCCCTGGTCCAGCAGGGCCTGGGGTATCTAGAGGAATAAGGCCAGGTGGACAAGAGATTTACTGAGATACTTCTTCCCTTTTGTGGTACTAACATAATTAGGATAAAGACCCTGGTTGCCCTGTGGCTCCTACACTGGTGAGCAGACAAGAAGAATGCATAAATCTATAAACATTTCAATTAACAGGATGAACAAAGCCTGGGGACTCAGATGCTGGAATGGATGTTCTCTTATGGTTATTTCTGATGACTCCCAAGCATTTTAGTGGGGACCTGGAGAAGTCATCAATCAGGTGATAGATGGACTCTTATCTGTCAGACCCTCCCTTACTCTGTCCTGATCAGGGTGACAGGCACAGGGGTGTGTGGAGAATTTAGGAAATGTAACTCAGACTCTGTCGCAAACCTGGCCACTTCCTGCTACTGGGAGGCTGTCCAGGATGGCAAACAGACAGTGAGGAGTGGGACAGAACATGGCAAGGCCTTGCTGCCTGCAAAGACAGGCTCAGGGAGGACCCAGACATGGGAGAGCGGGATTTGGCCCTCTGGTCTGTCACTGACAGACTGCTGGGGAGGAATCACTGTATTTTTTGGGCCTTAGTTGTCCCTTCTTTAGAAAGAAGGCACCAGCCTTGCTACCTTCCCTGTTGCAACTTGTCCAGTGGTAAATTAAGAATTTGAGTGGTATGCGTAGCCACCCAGAGGGAAAACGAGGCCCAGATGTGGCTGAGTTCCTCAGTCTGCAGGCTGCATCATGTGGACCATCAACTGCACCAGACCCTTCTTGCCCCACCCCTTCCTCCTAAGAAGTACATTCTGAGCTGCAGAGTGAAATCTGACTGACGGTAGCTGACCACATGCTGGGTGCTGGCCTGGCAAGCTCCCCCACCTCTGATGACCCTGGGGAGACTCCTGATGGCTGTCACTGTTGGAGTTGTGCTTGAGAGTGCTTGATACATACATGTGCTGTGTGTTGATGGTAGGGAGGTGAGCAGCACCTGTCTGGGTTGCTGCACATGGTTCTGACAGCACCATGGTGACTAAGTTGCTCCGAAGTAAACCCAGAGGTTGCCGGGTGGGGTCAGCTGAGTGAGCAGGCATATTTATTTATTTATTTATTTATTTAAGATTTTATTTATTTATTTTTAGAGAGGGAAGGGAGGGAGAAAGAGAGAGAAACATCAATGTGTGGTTGCTGGGGGCTGTGGCCTGCAACCCAGGCATGTGCCCTGACTGGGAATCAAACCTGCGATGCTTTGGTTTGCAGCCCGCGCTCAATCCACTGAGCTACGCCAGCCAGGGCAAGTGAGCAGACATTTTAAAGGCAGGACCTGAGGTGACTCACGGATCACAGAGGCAAAGTGAGAAGTTTGAAGTGACCCACAGCCTCAAGTCACTCTAGTCTTTATTGTGGTCTTTCTCTTCTTTTTCAGCTTTCTGGGCTGTTTTTCTTTGCTGGTGTTTGGGGATTTGGGAAGTTCATAACATTCTTCCTGGCTCACCTACCACCTTGGGCCTATGCCGTTCGTGCTTACCAGGGTCAAGCAAATATGAAAACTTGGACAATGTTGCTTTTCTAAATGTTATCAAAGAGCTGGGGAAAGTAGAATCTTCTCTCCCACTTTTAGAAAACACTTTACTCTCATAGTCTTTTTTCCTCTACCCTCTTCTCTCTTTCCCCAAGCTACAAGGTGATAAGATATAAAAAAATGGAAATATAAAACTATAATTAGACATGTACGAGCAATGATTCTGCTTTGGGCAATGGAAAAATAAATCATACCCACATTTCTATTTTTCCCAGGATCTGAAGAACAACCTTAGCTATTTGGGCAGTTGGCTATTCCTGGGTACATTTCAGAAATAACTCATGTTTATTTATTATTGGGTATTTATAACAGTGTTTCAGAGAAGGTTTCCAATAACCTCACAAAGGAGTGTGGGCTCCGGCACTAGTAGGGACCGGGTAGAAGAGGAAGGGTGCCGTCGCTGCTGGGAAGGCACCCTGCCCTCTCCTCAGCATTTCTTCTTGCTGAGGCCAAACATGGGGCAAGGGGTGGCCGAACTGAAAAATAAGACTCTGTGTTTTACTTCTCTGTTCAGGCTTCCCTACAAGGACATCAGAGCCTAAGTTGGATTAACTCCCAGCATTTGATGGAGTTCTCTCTCTCTCTCTCTCTCTCTCTCTCTCTCTGTCTCAGGCAGAGATTAGAAGTGACGTTTCTGGAGGCACAAAAGGATGGCGGATTCCTGAGCAGTCAGTCACAGACCTGAGCCGCTCAGGAATGCTAAGGGCTCCTAGGCACTGACATCATCCCCTCCTGGCTCTGGGAAGAGCCCTCTGACCCCCAGGTCTTAGGGCAATTATTTTTAGCCAGCAAACCTGTGCTGTGGCATTCCCATGGTGCCCTAAAGGGAGATGGAATTTTAAGGAGGGCCCCTTTGACTTCACTGAGCTTCTATCTCTGCCTCTGCCTGTGAAATTAGAGATTGTTAAGATTGGAGACCTTGGAGACTTTGGCCTAGCATCTTAATTTGGCAGAGGTTGAATGGCTTGTTCAAGGTCAAAAGCCAGTTGCAAATCTACCTTCCTGTACCTCCTCCCCCTTATTCCCTCATGCTCTTCGTCTGTTACAACAGTTCCCACATAAGTTGGGATTGATTAAATTAAAGCTGAGAAATTTTAAAAACATGCTTTGTTAATTCATTAAAAATACCACAGAATATATTATGACATAACTATGTTTTCCAAAACAAACAAAATCAGTGAGAAGAGTGGCCTTATTCTACATTTTGAAAGTGGTTTGAACGCCTGTCTTCATAGTGACAGTGGGATTGTTATAGCTGCTTCTGCATTCCACCAGTTGCAATGTCACACGTCATGTAGCCTCTGGAAGATGCTACTGTGAGAGGATGAGGGTAAAAAAGCAACTTAATGTCTTTGGATTATATAAAAGGATCTTGGACACCCCCGGGGGCCCTGAACCACACTTCGAGAACCATATCTGCAGTTTCCTCCTTTATAATGCTCTTTTCTCCTTTTGCACACCCAATCACTCAATGAACATTCATGGGAAAACTACTGGGAGTGAAGTTGGAAATTTAGACAAATGTAGCACATGTGAACCTCAGTCCAAACATTTTGTTACTAAAGAAACAAGGCTGAGTTTATCTTTCTATAACAACAATCAGTAATACCTGATTTCACTCTCATCTACTACCAGGCTGCTGGAAACTTAACCTCAGTCTTTCTTGAGCTTTCCCATCCAAATATTGTGGCATATTCTGGGGGTCTTGAATAATGCAAAAGCTTTGGGGGTGGCTGTGTGGCCCTCGATGCTCAGTGCACCAGGGAATGGTTAAGACAGCCACTGTCCAGTCCCACAGCCACTCTGGCCTTGAGCATCTTTGTTGAGCGTCCTGGAGCTGGGGGGCATGTGCTCATGTGTCTACCTTCTCTCTTCCTCAGCAAGAACATGGGTGCAGGTCCCCCACACCTTTCCAGCTCCCCAAACCATGGCCCTCTCTCTCATTCCTTCTTTCTTCCCTTGGATTCTCCTCACAGGCCAGATGAATCTTTTATTAGGGGGAAATCTTTTTGCCTGCAAGTTTCTTGAAGATGCTCTCTCTCTCCAGTTCTCCCAACAAAAGCCAGAAAAATGTGCAGGCTACTTCTGCTTCCTACTTTGCCTCAATTAAATGAGCTACTAATAACTGTTCCTGGCACACACTAAGTACCCAGTGAATGTTGCTATTAATATTCTTGCCACTTTTACTCAGGGATATTGAGGCACAAAGTTTGAGTGGGGAAAGGGGAAAATTCAGGAGAAACACCCTCCAGAGTTCACATTTCCACATGTTCTGTCACACTGCCACCTGATTCCCCTTTTCACCTGCTGCCTCAGCAGCCTCTCAAGGCTGAAGTGAAGGACTGAGAAGTGTCACCAAGTCCCCTCTGCCTCCTTGGCCACTCCTCTCTCTCAGATCACACCACATGTTTTATTTATGGGGAAGTTTGACATAGATCACTTTGAGATGCTCAGCAGGTGGGATAATCCTGGAATGCAGGAATCAGTGGGGCCTTTGGAAGATTTTGCCAATGACCAGGTCCCTAATACTCCCTTGCTGAGGGCACCCAGCCTGTGCTCAGGCCCCTCTAGTGGTGGGCAAATCTGCAGAGACAGACTCTCTAGCACCTCCATCCTCCTCCAAGGGACCACCTGCTGCCCCTGGAGTTTTCAGTGGCATTAGCTATGAGCTCAGTGCCTCTCGGAGGTACCCCTGGCAATCTGATGGGTGCTGTCTGCCAGGCCCAGGCCACTTCTGTATCACAGGCAGACTATGACAGTCCATCTTGTAGGCAGTCAGCAGTGATTCACAGAATGACAGGGCTGAATGGGCAGAGGGAGTGTCTCTTTGTAGGCCGAGAGCATCCTCTATGGGATGCAGATGAAGCTGCCACTTCTTTTCCCAACAAAGCTGAGCCCATGGGCAGATCTGTCCCAAGACTCATTTGTTCAATGCTCCCTTTGCCCATCCTGATGGGGCGACTGAGGCACAGTCACCCCTAGTGTGTGCGTGTGTGTGAACACAGACACACACTACCATGTGTCCACAGGCACACAGCAGAGAGAAAAAAAAAGGCATACCATAGAGTGCCTGCTTTCCTTCTCCTAGGCTGTCACACGCAGTTCCCTTCACCGAGCCTTGAGGGTAAGTCTGCAGGTTATGGGGTTGGTGGACAATTAAGACTTTTTTCTTCAGGGTGTGACATTCGTGGTTGGGTAGGCATCCAGCCTGGTGAGAGCTGCTGTTGAGCTTCCTTGTAAGGCCAGGTGATGACAGGCAAGGGCCCCTGGTCTCCTGTGTACTCGGGACAATGGGGTCTTGTCCCAGCTGGACCCTGTGTCTGGACTCCACGCTGCTGTGAGTCTGGGCAGCCTTATCCTTCTGTTCACCTAGAGCAGAAATGAGATGAGCGGGGCCCATTCCAGGTCCCTGCCAAGTAAAGAGCAGAGAAGCAGGCTAGGGATCAGTCCCACAACCCCAGACCCGGGCCTCCTGCAAAAGTTACGCAACTTGTGGGGGCTCAGTCAAGAACCACAGTAGATCACAGCTCAGGAAAAACCCCGGCACTGTCTGGTTCTGAGCAGACTTCTGTGAAGTGAAGCAGAGGTGAGTCAAATGCCTTTGGAGGAGGAAATGATTTATCAGACTGACCATCCTTACCTGTGCATCCATCGGTCACTTGCTGAAAACAAAAGAGAGCAAGAGAGAAGACAGTTTTACAAACTCTTGGCTACAAACCTCCTTTCTTTCTAGGATTTGATGAAACTGTTGTAGCTGGTGAGCCTCTTTGGGGGAGCTGGGGGTATCTTTTAGCCAATTCAGGCCCATTCTCTGAGGTCTAGGAGTTCCCTGAAGACAAAGAGCTATTGTTCATATACTTTCCAAGGTCCCTTCTCCACTGTGCAACCTCACTCTTCTCTTGGAGGTGGGGGTGGAGTTACCTCAAAGTCAGAATATGGTTGCCAACAGTTTGAAGGCCCTGCTGCACGGTCAAGCAGCCCCAGGAAGGCTTTCACGATGTAGCACTTTGTCAGTTTGAACCCCAATTTTATCCTGTGCCCAGGGGTTCTCGTCACTGCAGTTATAGCTGTCTTAGGTCGTGGACTCTGGGAAGGCAAAGGGCTTTGTATCTGACTGCTTTGGGTGGTGGTAGCCTGGCACTGTTCACTGCTGCAGGACAGTGATTGCTCAAGTTCTGTGTGACTTTATTTGCTGTGCTTTTATTTGCACATTTCCTTAAGGTGCTTAGAGTCCTAGGAAGTATGAGAGGTGGAGGGAAGTTTGCATCCTCTAAACCCTAAATCTCTAGAAGAGGGGATCAAGGCCTGGTGTCCACGACACGCCCAACTTCACAGAGCAAATTCAGGGAAGAGCCAGGACAAACCCCAGTTTCTCTCTGGCTGGTCCCTTGTGTGTTTTAGTCTCCATGAGTCTAGTTAATAATAATTAAATTTTTATATGCTGCTATGAATAATACTAATGTCATAACTCTGAGAATTACTCCTTGAATTTGGGTCTTAAGTTTCCATTGCCTGCCACCAGTGAAGTTAGGTTTAATGCAGACTAAACTTCCTGATGTGGTTTGCTCAGACAGTGATTAGGCATTCGTATTTTGGGGAGTAGCTTGTTCTCTGTAACCTGAAATCTGAATTTCTCTCCCTGCTTTGTTCTCATGATGAAGGTGGGATTCTATCTCCATACAATCTGTGAACTGTTCCATCGCAATGAGGTTGTCATCATTTCATTTCACACCCCTGTCGGTAACACAAAGGACTGTAATTGATGTGGTTCAGAAACCAGAGTTCAAGCAATAAAAACGAACCCCTTATGACAGTCTGCAATGACGCGCATGGATCCAGCGTCTGGTTTTAATGGGAGCGGGAAATCGCTAACAGATGACTATACCGTCCGCAGGGCTGGAGTCTGTAGCCTTCCAGCTAAAGCCGTGTCTGATGGCAGCTCATCGGCTCCGCATGTGCCCCACAGACGCGGGTTATTTACAGGACGCCTGGAGCACGTGGTGCTCGATGTATCACAGCAGGAGCTGCATGTGTGATGGCTGAGGTCATGGTTTTTCATTTCAAGCTTTGGAGACATTTGGTTTTAAAACCCCCTGCGACTCCACTGGGATTGGCTTTCAGAGAAGAAAAACAGCCCCCGAGGTCCTTTCCTGTCCAAATATCAGTGAGATCGCCACTTACACCAGTTAACCCATTGAGGTGGAGAAGGTTCTGCATCCTCCAGCTTGCGCTGGCCGATTTTGCCTTTTGGAGGAAGAGGACATGAGTCACAGTGATTTACTATGAACTCACATGTGCCTAAGGCGTATGCACCCAAACCAGAAGGCACAAAAACTGCTAAGAAATTACACCAGGGCTTGGCAACAGACATTTTGGGGCTTTGCAAGAGGCCTTTGGGTAAATCTTTTTCTGGCAGGAGTTCTAGCTTTGATATTCCTCATCTGTAATACCAAAGTGGTGGTGAGCAGGGTGGACAGAACAGATATTCCTTCACCCCCTGCAGCTCTTCCTTTAGGCAGGGCAATGAGTATACTCAGTTCTGTATTACATGGCTGTTCAGTCTCCGCACTGCCTCTGCCAGGATGGACACTGCCTTGGGTCAAGGGCCATGTCTGGGTGCATGTGGTTATTATTTTAGGTCTTCCTGCCCTTGTAGGTTTACTACTTTTGAACCAAAGAGATTAACTAAGAGGCAGAGAGATTATTAGAAGTATTTTAAATACGCCTCGCTGCACGCACTCGATCACAGATGTGCACTAAGGAAAGCACAGGTGCAATGGGAACAATAATGTAAATGGTTGTGTCATGGGCAGAGGGGATGGTAGCTGGAGAGTCTGCCTTCCTTCATACTGAGACGCCCAGGTGGATGATACATCCAGGGATGGTGTGACCAGTAATGGTCATCGTTCCCAAAGGTAACTATTTCCAGCCCTCCTGCACACAGTCATTATTGTCACCGAGACACCTATGAACATGGGCAACAATAGCACAATCTAGGATAAGCAATGGTAACAAATGACAATTTAGCAAAACTTTGCTCATATAGAGAAAGACTTAGAGGGACAGGGTTACCTGTGTGAGAATACACATGATTTATACTTTATTCTGTTTGTTCATTTGAATTTTCTGAATTTTCAACCATAAACACAGATGAATTATTTTGGTAGTAAAAAAATTTAATCTCATTTAGTTGTTACCAGTAATTTAGAAATGATAGAGCCAGGGTGGGAGGCGGGGGTAGGGAACATCAGCCTCCTGGGTGCGGAGGAGCAGTTGCTGCAGGTGTGGCCTGGAGGGTCTCCCGGGACAGACCTTGAGGGACAGGGGCTTCTTGCTGCCTCCAGTGATGTATCGTGCTTACTCTTGCTCCCTCCTCACTGGGATTTGGGCAGTTCTACACACTCCTGCCCCCAAAGCAAAAACTCCTGATTTCTGGCATTGATATCAGCACCTCACACAGAACCACGTTTCTTCATCCCTCATAACGGTCAGATTTTTCTGACATGCACGCCTGGGTGAATTCTCCCTCCTTTCATAGCATTTCTGAAGCATCCTTTGGACACTAAACCGTATTCTTTCTCGCACTATTCTTGCACTATTTCAGGTCCATGTGTCAGCTAGCCTACCCAAATCTTCAAGCAAGCCACTTGCGAGTGGTAGTTGTGTTATCTTCCTTTTAGTACCTTTTTGTTGTGGTTGTTTTTGGCTTTATTAAGATATAATTGACATTGTGTTTATTGAGATGTAAACATTGTGTAAGTTTAAGGTGCACAAAGGAGTGACACTGTATATGTATATACTGCAAAATGATCATCACAGTAGAGTTAGTTAACACATCCACAAATATGGAATGCCTCGTAATTTGTGTCGTCCTTGTGTGGGGGCTGTTCTCCTCCTCTCTAGATCACTTCGATGTTAGCACTTCACTTGCTTCTAATGACCTCACTTGGTGCTTCATATACATTTAACAACAAGACATCAATGCAAAATTCAATTGTGATAACAGTCCCTGCCTAAATTCCGGGACTCTGTAAGGACTTCAAGGCATCCTGGGTGACGTTTGCTGAATATGACAGAGAAGAAGTAGAGTTCTGATCGTGCCGGTTAGCAGGCAGAATGTAAGGGAAAGGCATGAAACCACGGTCCTCATAGGCCACCTGTTTGCCTTCGCCTCTGCCCCCTGGGTGGCCGAGGAGCAGTTGTTGTGGGTGTGGCCTGGAGGGGCTCCCGGAACAGGCTTGATGGAAAGTACAGCCACAGCCACGCTGACTCCTCCATGAGATCTGCTTACATAATAAACAGAACGGGAGGGATCTTTTCGAGGCACAACAAGCAGGAACACAGCCCAAGATCCTGTGACAACACAGCTTCATGCTCTGTCGACAGAAGCTTCTGTCCGTGGTGGCATTGTGAATTGGAGGCTGTGAATCTCAGTCACATTGCAAAGGATGTGTCCGCAATGGTGTGTGTGTGTCCACAGGCCACACAGGGGCTTCAGCCAGCTTCCCCTCGCAGCTGGCCGAACTCACGGCTCATTCATCTCCCACAGCTGTCAGGGCAGAGAACAACAGGTGAAAGCAGGCCTTGCTCATTGTTCCCAGGAAGCCTTTTGCTACGCCTGCCACCCCTTCTGCCCGACCTGTGCAGACCTCCAGCTTAGAGCTTTCATGCTGGGAGGCCAGCTCTCTGAGCCACTGTGAGCCAGAAAGGCTTCATTTCAGAGCCAGCCCTCAAATGTTCCCCACATCTGAGCCTGGGAAGCTGCTTTGGGACCTCTTCAGGGCCAGGGTGAAATGCAGGGACAGGTGGGGGCAGTCCCTGGGGAGCTCGGATGGTGGCCCTGAGAGCGGCAGGTCAGGGAGCACATTCCAACAACAGGCCAGAGACCCCTGTCACCTGCCAGGCAGCCTGAGGCACTTAGTATTTCAGTTGGTTAGCTAGTCTCCCCAAATCTTCAAGCAGGCCACTTGAGAGTGGTGACTGTCCACTCTTCTTTCCAATGGGTTAGTTGGGTACTTCATTTTTATATATTCAGCATTGAGAAATGACTGCAAAATGCAACTGTGTTTGAACTGCACTAGTAGCATCCTGCCTAAATTCTGAGAATCTGTAAGATGAAGACTTCAAGGCATCCTGGCTGAATTTGTCTTAATATGACAGAGAAAGAGAACATTCTAAATGTCAGGGCACACTAATGAGGCAAAATATGCAGAAGTAGAGAGGGGGTGTGATAATGAGTAGATGCAGAGTCACAGTGAGGTGGGGACTAGGAATAAATTTTGGAGAAGGGAGGCAGTTGGGCAGGAGTTGGGTCCCCAGGTCGTGAGAAGAACGATGCTAAATAATAGAAAGCAGGGGTGAATCTAAGCTTGGCATCAAATCAAACTTTAAGTAAAACCTTAAGTAAAAGTAAGGTTTACTTTAAAGTTGTAACTCCTATTCGAAAGGCCTGGGGCTGGTTGTGTCAGAGTCCAAGCAGGCCCTTTCTCTGCACAGAGGGCTCTGCAGAAACAGCCCACGCTCCCTAAAGGCAGGCACAGGAGGGGCCCGGGGGGGCGGGACGCTGGGGCTAGGGCCTGCCACTGGGCGGACAAGGCTTTCTTCTTCCATCCCGAGGGTTTTTCCCTCTCCTTCCCCTTGGTCTCCTCAGTCCAGATGGCAGTCCCTGGTCCTGTCTACGCACAGAGGGAGAGCAGTGAGATGGGACAGCTTACCCCAAACTCGGCTCCACCAGTGTTTGAAATTCCTGGCATCAGCCTCACTCCTCATGGAACTGCTTAAAAAGATGCCATTTAATTAGGCTGCTGAAGTCATCTGAATGGGCAATTAGCAAGCGTCCCTTTATTAGATTTTCTAGTCTGGAAACTGTGAAGTCATCATTTTCCATTCCCCTCCACTCCCCTCCCACCTCTGAACCTCTGTTTCGTGTCCTGTGCTGAGACTGGGGTCTGAGTTCAGTTCAGGCCTCTAGTCTTCCCTCAGGCCTGGACAACATTGCAAACTGTGGTGTCCCCTTTCTGGAACTGATTTTTTTTAAAGATTTAATTTATTTATTTTTAGAGAGAGGGGAGGGGAAGGAGAAAGAGAGGGAGAAAAACATCAACCTGTGGTTGCCTTTTATGCATCGCCTATTGGGAACCTGGCCCGCAACCCAGGCATTTGCCCTGACTGGGAATCAAACCAGCAACTGTTCAGTTCACAGGCTGGCATTCAACCCATTGAGCCACACCAGCCAGGGTCCCTTTCTGGAATTCTTGTAACCACTCTTATTGTAGCAATGCTGGTTTGCTTCTTACCACTCGTTATGCTATAATGCCATTCATTTTTTTACTCACATATTCTATCCAAACAGAGGGTAGTCCCATTGTGGTCAAGGTCTGTGTCTCATACGATCAAAGCTTTGGGACATCTGAGTCATAGTTTCTCAATAGTATCACTAGGTTCTGAATTATTATCATGAAACTGCCAATCAAAGCAATACAGGCCAGGTAAGTACTGGTGGGGCATTTCCTCCTCAGACATAGCAGGTCCTGGGCCTTGGGGATAATAGGAGGATGCTGGGAATAAGGCTTAAAGAGCGCTTGCTCCAGAGGTATCACAATTCAGGGTCTGGACCATGCCCACCCAGCTGGAAACAGGGAGGAACTGCGGGAGCAGACTCCTCTATAGTTGCATCAGGATCTCAGGGTGTGGGGTGGGAGCAGCCAGACTGTTACAGATAATGGTTTGCAACAGAAGAACCTTCACACCTCGATTGTTCCCTATGGAACATTGTGTCAAGGAAGCTCTGTGAACCCCAGGCAGGGTTGGGTGTTGGGCACAGGCTTTTTAGCCAGCATCCTGGGTGCTGCCCGGAAGGCCTCAGCAGGAGGTGGATGGCCCTCCAGGGCAGATGGTGCCATGGCCACTAGAGCCTCACTTGGCATGTCTGTGATCTGCTTGCAGGGCAGAACTGGCCCCCTTGGGGTCGTGGCTTGCCTGCTGTGGTCACCCGCCACCCACAGGAGGTGGCTAGCTAGGTGGTCCTGTGGGCTGTTGAGATGCCCCCTGAAGTCCCACCACCTCTGCCTTTTGCTTCTTTCTCTGGCTGCTCTGGCATCCTCCTGAGCTGTTCTCTCCATCCCCTCCCTGTACCCAGAGCCTCCTGAGTCACCACACAAGCGTGGGGGAGCCATCCTGGCTGCCCAATAAATGGGTTTCAAAATAGCTTTGCTAAGCCCACTGGGGACACCCAGTCTCCTGCCTCTTGTTGCCCCATTTCTCCATCACACAGTCCCAGCTGTGCCCATGGAGAGGCTGTCACTCAAAGGCCTGGACTGCATGCTGACCCTCGATCTAGGGCACTTCTTCAATGTCACTCAGGTTCACTTTCCTGGGCCGACTTGCTGTGTGTCCCTTGGTTTTCTAAAGGGAAGGTGGCTCTTTCTGGAAGCAGTCTGGAGTCTAGCTGAGGAGATAGACTGGGGGTGATTTCCTCCCACAGAGAGGCTAAGTTTTGGGTGGGCTCTCCTTGGAGTGGAGGAGAATAACAGGGCCTGTGACCACAGGACCCTCGCTGTGATTCCTGCCTTCACTTACACAACAGCAGAGTTCCACAGGGCTGAGACTAGGGGAAGACAAGCATGGTTCTCTGGGCTTCAAATTTAAAAGAGGCTCTCTCAGTCAAGTTTGTGCAGTTCCTTCATGTCCCTCAACCCCTGGATAGTAACCTCACGCCACAGCCTCGTGTTCAAGGGAAAATTGCCTGGGGTGAGCCATGGTGGGTGCCATTCCATAGATCACTGTCTGTCCTGGGTTTCTCATCTGTGAAAGGGGCACAGTGACACCCTGCCTGTCTACTTTGCATAGTTGCTGTGAACACATGACCTGACACTTGATGGGGCCCATGAGGTGTTTGCAGCACCTGCAAAGTGCCCCAGTTTCCGGAAGAGAACACAGAAACAATCTAACCCCAGAAAGAAGCAGCCTGTTAGTTGACTGTAGAGACTCAGAGAGCAGTGGATGGTGACTACCCGCTCCTCATTTTCCCTGTGATCACACATCTGTCCTTGCTCACTGGTCTCAATAGCAAGAATGTGGGAGGAGAGTGCCCAGCCTGCAGAAGGGGCGGGCTTCCATCTTCTGTGTTCTTCAGAGCAGACCTTGCTCTGTAAACCTCCGGGGCTCCCAGAAAAAACACCCATGTGAGCTAAATGTCCCTTTCACCCCCAAGCAGCAGTGGATTGAGGAGTAAACTGGAACCAGGACTGGGAGATGTGTGTTCCCTATCCCGAGTGACACAGACATGATAGTTGTCACTCTTCCCACAAAAATAGGGTCGAGCACGGTGCAGCCTGTGCTCCCACAAGTAGGCACCATTCATGGGAAGAGGGGCTGCATCACCCAGAGATGATTCCGCTGTCCTTTCCCAGCCTCGTGGGCTCAGGCCAGGCAAGGTACTGGGAGCCAGCTCCTGTCCCCTCCCAGCTCAGCATCTGAGGATAGGTCACCCACAAAAGAGCAAAGGCCGCTTTCTGAGCTGCAGGCCCTGGCAGAGAAGTCCAGAGGCAAGCCTGCCTGGGGCCTGGAAGAAACACTTTCTGTGCTGCTGCCAAATTTCCTCAAAGAACAATGAAGAGAAGGTGCCGTTTTCAGCAGGGGAAACTGGAGGGGTGGGGCGGTTGCAGGTCTTAGAGAGGTCAGGCCAAGGGCTGCAGGGAAGTGCCTCTCCTGCTGGAGCAGGCATCACGTGGCTGCACAGCCCTGCACATGGCTCCTGGAACACCGTCACTGCCACTGTTCTTGAAGCACCTGGGCAAGCTGTAGGGGTGGCAGCTCCTGTGGAGAGGAGCTGGTTATTCCTGCTATCCAGGGCCACAGTTCCCCACAGTGGCATGGAGGTAAATGACACTGCCTGGTCACTATTGCCACTATTGTTAAGAGCATCACAAGCATTTGTTGGTTGCCTGCAGTACCCACTATAAAATGTTTTTATGAAGACACTATCCACGAATCCTAGAAGATTCCAGGCTACTTATGGAAAAGGCAGACCAGCATGGTGGAATGAAGGGCAGCACGGTGGGTTAGACCACAGACTCTGGAGCTCGCTGCCTGAGTTTGAATCCTGGCTTGGCTACTTACTGGCTATTTACCTTGGACGTGTTACTTAACCTCCCCGTGCCTATTTCCTCCTCTTCTGTTGGGAGAATTAAAGGAGGAGGCACTGTTTGCAAAGCTCTCAGAACAGCGTCTGATAAAATAAATAACATAAGTAAAATAAAAACGTGGCCACACAGATGGGAAGAGACCATACTCAATTTTTCAGATGAGGTTTGGCAGTTACCCAGCATGCATTTTGTTTTTCAAGCCTAGTTTCAGTTGCTTCAAATCTGTTTTGATTTGTGGGAGAAGCACACAGGAAGGAATTTGATTTCCAAACACACTTAAAGACCATGGTCCTGCCTGCCTCAGAGTCTCTGTCCTAGGAGCAATGGCCTACATTCTTGCAAAGCTTTGTGTAGTCGCTTCTCTGAGAGTGAGGGTTCTAGGCTCCCAAATCATCACCGCCATGTTGGAGAGGAGAAATTATCAATGAAAAAGGTCTTGGCTGAGATAGTGTGTGGGACTGATTACAGACGAATCTTCTAGGATCTGAATGAGAGTAGTGTTTTTTCCCCTCTGGACAAGCAGATGTTTTATACAATGCTACATCGCCATTAGGTATTGGCCTCTCCAGTTCTCCCAAGACGCAGAGGGGAAGAGAAACCACTAGCTAGGGAAGGGAGATAAAGATGGTGGCTTCCTAGTCAGAGAAAGACAAATACCACATGATTTCACTCATATGTGGAATCTAATGAACAAACTGAACTAATGGAAAACAGAGACAGACTCATAGATGGACAACAGATGACAGCTAGTGGTAGGGGGAGCTTATGTGGCAGAGAGATTGAGCAAAAAGGAAAAAGGACACACAGACATGGACAACAGTGTGGTGATTGCCAAGGGAGGTGGATAGAGGTGACTAAATGGTAATGGAAAAATACAACAAAGATAAAAAAAAAAGATAGTGGTTTCCCCCATCCTTTCCAGGACAGTTGGGTGTGGAGTTGGGGTAGAAGATATGCTTTCCTGAAGCCACAGAGTGACCCTCAGAAGACTGGGTCCTATGGACCAGCCAGAGGAGGGATAGCTCTCTCATGAGTGGGTCCTGTCAAGGGCAATGTGTAGGCTGGGGGCTTATAGCCTGAGGCTGTCCTGGTCCCTCCTACTGACAGAGCTTCCTGGGTGTGAACCTCACACTTATCTCAAGAGTGGCCAGGCACAGCTTGACAATATCAGGACAACGAGGAGTTGGAGATTGAGTTGTCCAAGCATATTGTGACTGGCTGGGCATTCAGAATGCTGGGCCCTCCAGGCAAAAATAACTCATCAAGCTTCTAAAACTGCACAGCCAAGTCACAAATACCAGTAGCAACCACTTATAAGTGTTTACTATGTGCCAGGCCTCTTCTAAGTGTTTTATGTAGAGTCATTGGCTTAGTCCTTGCCAACCTATAGGAGATAGGGAGTGTTATTTTCTCCACTGTATAGATGAGGCATCTAACACACAGAGAGGTTTAGTAATTTCCTCAAGGACACACAGCTTGTAAACACTAGAGCTAAGATTCAAACCCAGCTAGTTTGGCTCCAGAATTCTTGCTCTTAACCACAAGATTAAACAGTTTATGAGTTACACAATTACATACTAACATTCTAAAAACAATACTGAAGGCTGGATTCTAATCCCATCAGCTCCCTGAGCTCCTAAGACCTACATTAGCACTTTACCTGAGGGACTCCTAGCCACTACACATGTAGGGAGCAGGTGATTACCAGGCACACAGTGTGTTCTGGTGGCATGGCTCTGTAAGATGTTCTGAGTGTTTAGCATGCTCAAGACGATTTTTGTGTAGCCAAACTTCCCGTTACTTCAACCTAATAAAGTCTCCTCTATGAATACAATCCAGTCGTCAAAGCACATGGGCTCTGCCTTGCAGCTTTGTCTCACCTGTGCATCTAAAGGCGCGTTTTCATTGAGTCACTGATTGAAACAATGAAAGAACAGGACGGGCCAAGACAACTTCTTCAGTTATTATTATTTAATCCATGACAGATCAGTCCCACTGTGGACTCGCATCCAGCCCCTTTAACCAAAGGGTGTCCTAGCAAAGTTCCTCACCCCAACTCCTCCAGCTGCTTCTCTCCTAACAGAGCTGCTTCTGTGGTTGCCTCTTCACCTTTCCTCCCAGGTCCTGTTCCCTCCCTTCACTAGGGAGGTCCTTGGGGACAGGTTTTGAAACCAGAGCTGCTGCCCAGCACCCCCCTTTTGTCTTCAAAGCCAGTGGAGCAGAACAAACCTGCCAGAGATCACATTACAGTTTGAGCCTTGGGAGGCCAGGGGCCAGCAGCAACTGTTGCCAAGGCAACCAGTGGTGCAGAAGAGAGCAACAGAATAGGGCTGAGGCTCTGGACCTGCCTCTGGGTCACAGAGTTGAGGCCAGGGGTTGGGCCAGGTCCACTGTTCAGGAGCAATTGTTTCAAGTGTCAAGTGTGGTCCCTCTGCTGGCTCCACCCACCAGCATCCCCCCACCAGTGCCCTGTGATGTTCCAACAGGTGCTCCTGTGTTGGCCTAGTCAGGGGTCAGGGGCCAGGGCTCCGAACTGTAAGTCAGGGGACCCTGGCACTGGATGAGTGATAGAGAATAATGGAGGGAACCTAATGCCTCAAACCACAAGTTTAGGCATTTGTAATTTTTGGTTTGCCAAAATCTGCATTAAATTGAATGTTGTACTTTGCATACTTTACATTATTTAGGAAGGTCTGTTTGATTCACATGTATACCCTTTACCTGCATGGAAATGCTAGAACAGAATGTACATGCATGCACATTTGTACACATGTATGCATGTATGTTTGTCCATGTGTGTGAATGTGTGGGCATGTCAGTGTGTGCCTGTGATGTGTGTGTTTCCATCTGTGCCTGTAGTGTGCACATACATGCACAGGCATGCACAGGCAAAGCAGTGTGGCAGAAGCCACCATGGTCTCAGAGTCCCAGATCTGAAGGTGGCAGAGGAGGAAACAGGAGGTACTCTCTGAAAAGGTCGAGTAATCCTAGCTGAAATGCTCACATTTCAGAGAAAATCCAGGAGAGCAAGTCTCAGCTCTCCCCCTCTGCACAGCCCTCTGACCACCCGCCCTGATCCCCACTGAGGGGAAATGGAAACAAATGTCTGGAGGGAGGCCAAGAGCAAAGTAAGCTGTCTGGAGGAGGCTGTGGCCTCTTCAGAGGAGAAAGCAGGGGTGGAGAAGAGAAGGAGGTAGGGGGGAGACGACAGACACCAGCAGGCCTGAGGGGTCATAGGGGAGAGGGCAGTGGTGGCACAGCAGGCAGCAGAGCCCACTGAGGCATGGGCCTCGCTTTGCCTGAGCTGCTCCTGTACCCCCTGAGGCAGAGACTACCCTGTCCCCATCTGACTCAGCTCAGTTCTGAGCAGATAAGTCAGGAGACCATTCAGCAGAGCAGGGCATTACTTGGAGGCCCGTTGCAAACAAGGACAGCTGTCCCCTCTGACCTGGCCACAGCCATTGACAAAGTAGTCAGGGAGGCCGACGGTTCCTGTGAGCGAGGCGCACGAGTTCAGGCACCTGGTCCAGAGTTCAGCCAGAGGGTGTCGGATTTGAGAGAGCAGTGTGAAGAGGAGCTACAACAGGCAGGCATCTTGTTAGTGTTCTACATGTAGCTTTCATGCCAGCTCCTTACCCACAGCTCTTCCATCTTCACCATGGCTGTGCAAGTGGCAACCCATGCCCTAGCCCACTGACTTCTGTGAGCACATCCGATTCCTGCGAAGATTATCCTGTGAACCCAGACTCTCTCTTCCAGCCCTGCTTTGGGGGCCACCACACTGTCCCTGGGGAGGGGGCAGTTTATGTCAAGTCACTGAGCAGCTGGATGAATGACTTGAGAAACCAAAGTGGTTTCCCTTTAAGGAAGGATGCACAACAGCCTGTGTATGAATCATTTGCCCCATCAGGGTACAAGGGATTGAAAACAACCTTGTAAGGATGAACACTTACCAGGAGAAAACAGAAAATTCCTTCTCTAATTCAGGAATACATGAAGTACTCGTTCCTACTTTTCATGAGTACGATCCTGTCATTAAAAAAGAACATTTTCTTTTATTTTTTACTTATTTATTTTTAGAGAGGGTGAAGGAGGGAGAAAAAGAGGGAGAGAAGTATTGATGTGAGAGAGAACCATTGATTAGTTGCCTGTTGTACTTGCCCTGACTGGGGACTGAACCTGCAACCCAGGCATGTGCTCTGATGAGGAATCAAACTGGTGACCTTTTGCTTTGTGGAATGAAGCCCAACCAACTGAGCCACACTCGCCAGGGCAGAGGAATGCTTTCTATTTACGGGTATTTATGCTTCCTTCCCTCAGCTCAGATATTCAACAATGATCTTTACTAAAAGAGACATCACTTACTGGGCCCCTGCTCTGTGGGAAGATGGAAAGACAGTCCCTGCCATCAGGGTTCTGCTGGGTTGGGACAGAGACCACTTCTGTGCTGACAGGGGCCAAGGGAGCCAAGAAGAGAGAACGTCATGCTGACACGGAGCTTACTACCTGCTTCACACATACTCGCTCATCCAATCCAATGGACATCAACTTTTATAAATGAGGAAACTCAGAAACAGAAATCTTATGTGCTTCCAAAACCCAAAGTCACATAGCTAGTGAACTAGATTTGAGGCTAGACACACTCCTAAGCACTGCCCGCGGTGGCCTTGTGGAAGTGGAGGGCCGAGGAAGGTTTTTCAAGTGGCAGGGACAGCTCACTGAGGGTCACAGTGGGAGGTGTTCTGGAGGAGGCAGGCATGAAGAAGAGGAGGAGCATCATGCATGGGTGGGCGGGGGGATGGTATGCCAGCACTCCTGCCATGCAGCGTGCGTGAGGGCAAAGGCTGGATGAGAGGAGGAAGTGTATGAGCGTCTGCCTGGGCTGGCTGTGTGCCTGAGAGTCTCCTAACCTGTGTCCTTCTGGTCACAAGACATTTATGATTGCCTATGAAACAGCAGATTCGGGTGAGCCGATAGCCGGACATGCTGCCTGAACCCCTGGGATCCTGAAGAACATGCCAATCATTAACCAGGTGGCCCCTGACTGGGAGGCTGAGGTTTTGTAGGAGCAGGGAAGAACCACAGGGCTGTGATGAGGAAGAGGCAAACTAGCTGGTGTGACCTTGGGCAAGCCTCTTTTTCTCTGCCTCAGGTTCCTTGTATGTGGCATGGTGACAGTAGCAGTGCTGGACTTGCAGGATTGCTGAGGGGACTGAATGAGTGAATAGGTGTGGGCAAGAGCTGTTCTTTCCAGGTGTTGAGTGGTGTTGCATTACCAATGTCGTAATACTGGTCCCCATCTTGTTTCTGACTCTTATCCAGCTGGTGATACTTCCATAACCTCTCAGCTCACCTCAGTCTTCTCCAAAGTCCCTGTTGGTCCCTTATGCTGAGAGTGAGACTAGTCCAAAAAGATCTGGCCTCACTGGGGGACATTCAATCACAGAGGTGCGCCCAGCCTTCCTACCGGCTGTGGTTCCTCAGCTGGCTCTGCAGCAGGCTTGGGTAGCCTGGAGCTTTCCTCATCAGATTATAAAATTCCTGATATATTTCTCAGGCACAAGAACACTGTGTGCCTCTCCCTGCAGAGGGAGAAGCTGCATGGTGTCCTCAGCCTCCTCCGGGCTGACCTCAGAGTTAGGAGAGGAGGACGCATCTGGGCGAATGGCACAGGGTGGGCACATGCTGCAGTAGGTTTAGGCATGCCTGGAGAAAAGATGTTGTTCTAAATGTGACAGGCGCAGAGTCAGCGTCTTACACCAGCGATGGGGCCTCCGAGGCACGTTGGAGGCCAGATTTGCTGTTGGGAGCACTTCAACGTGCCCCTGTACATCTGAACCACAGCTGATCACCAGGGGTTCCTGGCTGCACAACAAAACCATCTCCTAGTGCTGCTGTGAACATTTTCTGAGCTAACACACAGAAAGCTTAGCACACGCAGGCTCTGGGTTGAACACTCATTCATTTCCCCATCTCTCTGACCAGGAAGACCCGATTATGCTGAATTAAATACCTACATATTCCACCGGCCTACAAGTCCTCTCCTTCCCCCTTTCTCAATTGTCACACAATTCCTATAAAGTACCAGTCACGTGGTAAAAACATCTGAGATGCAGTGCGTATTCATAATTACACGTCTCAGTTTATTTTTGGCTAGTCACTTGCTCGTTGCATAGTTTCTCTCCCTTCATGTCTAATTTCTGTTGGGGCCTGGCCTCAGGTTCTGTCCTTGTTTAAAGAGCATTTGTAAGGCAGCTGAATGACTCAGTGGACTGCCATTTGCTTGGCCTCAGTGATGTATTTAATCTCCCTGAACTTTAGATTCTGTAATTCAGGCAGGCGTGGCACAACTAATCAGGTCCAGGCTTTGTGGGCCTAAAAGCCCCATGAATAATTGCTCCATACTCACGTACCAGGGAGAGGCATGAGGAAGCAGCGGAGTTCTTGCATGGAGAAGGGATGAGAGGAAGTAGGAGAATGTGCTTGGGCCCATGGGGACCAACCCACAAGGACACCCAGAGCAACACCTTCTACCCTCAGGGTCTTGTCTGTCTAAGGACCAGGCTAACCTGAGAATCTGATTACTTGTTTAGAGTCCTGCAAAGACACATAGGCGACAATGAGAGAGAGGTTAGAGGGCTGACATGTCTCCCTCAAGTCTGGGAACCCTCGAGCCCCCACCCCCTCGCCCCACACACACTCTCAAGACCTCCTGCCATGGACAAGGCCCAAGCAGACCTGCAGCTCTTTGGAAGCCTCGATCACTGTCCTCAAAAAGGCCACTGCTGTTCTGCCTTCCTCCCTCTCCTCCTGGGGGAAGGAGTTGGCACAGATCCTGCTGAGCTGGCTGTTCTCTGAGGAACCTCTCCCATTGCTCCAACCCAATTTCAGGAAAGATAAGGGCAGTTCCTTCTGCAGGGGAGGAAGTGGGGCTTGTCCAGGCCTTTTCCCATTGCCTGAGCACATGTTTCTGAAAGAGCTCTGCTAGGTGGCCTGTTCTTATCAAGTCCATGACCTGGAGCAGGAGAAATAAACCTAGAGGGACCTCCTTCAGGATCTGTGGTTATTTTCCTTTCCCCTTGCCCAGAATCTACTGTTAAGGGTGAGTTTATCCAGGACTTTGTGAGCCTACATGTGGGTTCCAGGTGTGGAACCAGATGTGACTAGTGTGCCCACCTCCACAGGTATGTGGGCAGAAGGAGCTCTTTCTCCTTTGCTCTCAGATCCTACAGGGTTTGTGCAATCTTGGGCCCTGATTATGTCCACAGCCCGAGTTCCTCTTCCTCTGCTTTGAAAATTCCAGGCACAGTTAGCACTCAATAAATATCAATAAACTTGTGTCAAATCTATAAAAAAGCATTCATAGCTTTGGTGTCCTGACTCAGTCCCCATTTACCTAAAGAAGATTGTAAGTCCAGTGCATACTACATGTTAGGTGTTCAATTGCTATTTGTTGAATTAATCATGCTCCAAGAATTCTTTGCCACCTGAGAATGATAGCTGCCAGCCAGTGACCTGTGTCCCCTGTGGTCCTGAGAACAAAGGCTGTGACTCAGGAACACAGGGTCCCCATGGATAAGGATGTTGGTCTTTGTACAGGAGGGACCTGGCACTGGGCCTAGGAGAGAGTTGGTTTGCGTGTCCGAGCCTGGAGGGTGCACGTTCCCCACAACAAATACACCACCCGTGTTTACAAACAAGAACAAAACACATTGGTGCAAATTCATGAACAAAAATGCAACTATATGTAAACCACATATTTATTAGTAAATACAAGTTTACCTACAGAATGATGTTCATGCACAGCCCTTGCACCGGCTGAGAGGTTAAACAGTCTGTCCTAGATCACAGAGCTGGTAGAGCAGAGATGCCGCACTGCCTCTCCCCGGGTCAGATAGAGACAAGAATAATACAGTCTTCTTGCCGGTTCACACTGAGGCCAGAGGTTACAGAAGGGGGAAGAGAGGAAGACACAGTAGTGTGTCCTCCAGTAAACATGGCAGCTGAGTTTCCCAGGACACTTGGGATCCAGACTAACCCCACGCTAAAGGGGAGAGGGTTTTGCAGATGCTCATTCCAAGTCCAGAAGTCCAGTTCATGCCAAGCACTTCCTGTGTATAGAGTGCTGGCTGACCATGTCTCTCTTCCAGCCAAATGCCGAATGCTAGAAGCCAGAATGAGAGAGATGGCGGATCTTGAGGTGAACTGAAAAGGAGAATTCAACTTAATTTAATAAGGATTTATCTCATACTTACCGTGGGCCAGGCCTGGTGCTAGGCACTGGGCACCTGAAAAAGTAAGGCAGGGCAGTTGGCAGGGCAGTGAGGGAGGTTAATGAAAATCAAGGACAGAGAATCACAACACAAAGTTTTCGGCATTTGGCTTCTTCCCAACATGGCCCTGTAGGCCTCCTGGTACCATCAGCCCAAATGGGTCCTGAGTCCCAGCCTGAAACTTGGCTCCAGAGCCTGGAGTCACTGAGGTTGTCTCCCAACTCATTGTGTGTGATGGAGAAAGATGAGGAGTGGGCAAGAGTTTTCGGCCCATCATTTCCTCCAAGGCTGGCCTAGCTGTAGCAGCAACCAGTGGACATGATGTCTGTGCTTGTCTATGAAGACAAGATGCCATCACTCTTCCTGCACCCTTCACTTTAAGTGGCGGAGTCTGCTCCTTCCAAAAGTACGTGGCCCCCACTCTGCTCCTGAGAGGGCAGGAGAGATGGTCAGCTGAGGAAACTTGGCCCTGACCCATGACACCCTTCCTCTGAGTACATTCCTCATTCCGGTCTCCGAAACATCCCTCCCCTCTCCCTGACCTTTCATTCCCATGGCTTCTTCCACCCAGGCCTTCACGCAGTGTCCCAGGCCCTCAGCTGAAATGGCTCTTCTCCAGATCACCGGGTGGGACCTTTTCCTGGTCCCAACCTAAAGACTGTTCCCAAAGGTTTAGGGTGGGGCCTGGAAATCTGTGTTTTAGGAGAGTCCCATGGGGTTCAGACCTCCACCAGGCTGAACCCTCTGCTTGAGGATGCACTCCCCATGCTGAGCTTCTCAGTTGAGCACATTGCTGGGCTGAGGTTCTAAGGTGCAGTGTTTTTGAGAAATTTTGTCTATGAAATTCTCCTTTTGGGGAGAATTGTGATCATGGTAACATATTAAAAGATTGAATGGACCTTGCCTTGGCTGGGTGGCTAAGGTGGTTGGAGTGTCATTTCATACATCAAAAGGTTGTGGGTTCGATTCCCAGTTAGGGCACATACCTAGATTGCAGATTTCATCCCCAGTTGGAGGGCATGGGGTGCATATCGGAGGCAAGAAATTGATGTTTCTCTGTCTCTCTTTCCCTTTCTCTTTTTCTTAAATCAATAAACATGTCCTTGGATGAGGATGCTTAAAAAACGTTGGCATGGGCCTTGACAACAGATACCTATCACTTAAAGAACACAGAAGCTCATTTGAGAAGCCACTGAATTCATAGCAGTTTTTCTGGAACTAGTGTGGGAAGTTCTGTTTCAGGCCTTTTCTTACTTCCCTCCTTTCCATCAAAACACACATTGTGTGCCTGTCCTTGGTACGGGTGCCATAGGGTAGAAAAGAGGAAGGACTAGAGAAATGAGTCCTGGGGAATTTATTAGCTTGTTCATATTTTCCCAACTTCACTGAGACAATAATTCTGTGGTCTAGTGAAAATATTTGTTTCTATTAAGCTTTTGAACTGGTGGTCCTAATATTGGAAATGGCAGGCCTTGAGACTGGTGGGAAAGAGGTTTGGGGGAAGGTGGGCTTCCATAGCACAGAATTCGTGAATTCATCCAATGAACAAACCAACTGTCAGCAACCCAAGGTTGACTGAGTGACCACTGTGTATAGAGAAACCTGCAAGGCCCAGCTCAGAGTCATGCCTCTGCAGCTGAGACCCCAAATGTGCCTGGATTAGAAGTCAGGGCTCTTGTTAGGTGTGACGTTCAAAAGAGAGGAGAAAGGGGCAACTCACTCCTTGGCACAGCAGAAGAGCAGGTTCGGGGTGTTAGAGGTCTAAACTCTTTGCAGATTCCACTTTAGGTCACCTTAAATGGGCCCATTTTGAAGGGGCACCAAGGTAATTGTTATAGCGCCTGGAGTCAAACTGTCTGGCTTGAATCTGGGGGTCAGTGTTTGTGTGCAGAGTTGTATTATTCACATTGTGTGCCTCAGTTTCCTCAATGGGATTGTAGTCTGGATTAAATGAGATACAAGGTGCTTAGAAAAACACCTGCTATGTATTAAGTGTTAGCTGTTGTTACTACTGGCATATTGTCAAGTGGACGTAGAATTTATGAGGATTTGGGCACCTTTGTGCTGGTGGTCAAGCTGTAAAGCACACACCCCGCCCACAGCCTCTGGTGAAAAACACAGTTGCTCTTGGGCTCACAAGCTGAGGACTGGAGGTCAGGGCTGCAGGGGACTGGAGACCTCGTTTCCCCAGTAGTGACCGGCTCCATCATGCATCACCTCATCCCTCCTGCCCCGATTCTCTGCTCAGCCACTACCCTGCTCCCTAAAATCACTTCTCAAAATAAATCACCTGCCCGTGGCCTTAGGCTTTGCTTTCTGGAACAAATACAAGCTAAGACAACAATAAATGCTCACGGTGGAAAATTTGGGAAATAAGAAAATCATGACAGCAATCATTAGCACCTGGGTATATGTCGGTATATTTCCTACTAGGCTTTTTACTTTAAATACACGTGACAACATAATTGCCATATAGATGGTTTGCCATCTTACTTTTATAAAGAAGTAAACTTTTAGTGTAAACATTCATTAAAATTGGTTTTTAATGATCTTTTATTAGCTATATGCAGCGTAATTTATTTAACCATTACCCCATTGTTGAAAGTTGCTAACAATTAGTATAAACAACACAGAACAATATCATTGTATATACTTTTGTCCTTATTTCTGCTAATTTCCTAAGAATAGTTTCTTAGAAGTGCAATGACTGCATCAAAGGCCTTAAACATTTTATTATTTTATTTTTTAATCCTTGCCCAAGTATATATTTATTGATTTGAGAGTGAGAGGAAGGGGGAAGGAGGGAGAATGAGAGGGGGAGAGTGGGAAGAGGTGGGGGGGGGGAAATTGGTTGCTTCCTGTATGCTCCCTGACTGGGGATTGAACCTGCAAACTATTGTGCCTTGATAGGAATTGAACTTGCAACCTTAGAGAATGATGCTCCAACTAACGGAGCCCCCTGGCCAGGGCAAAGGCCATGGACATTTTAGAATTACTGTTAAAAAGCCGAAACTGTGCATAGCCTCCCTTCCCACAGGACCAGATACTTTTGCCTTGTTTGGGTTCCCCTCTTTGACCTGGCTTGCTGCCACCTTCAAGGACCCGCAGGCAGCATCTTTGCTTGGACTGGGGCAGACACAGAAGTGATAAGTGAGGCACTGTCATCTCCTACAGTGGGTGGCTGCTGTGCAATTCTGACCATGGCCAGAGACACCACCTGGGGCTGCAGGCCCAACGGCCCATTTCTCACAGTGCTCTCGGTCACCCCCTTCTCCCCAGCTCTCCTTCCAGATGCGTGGTTGGCCGGCGGATATTGCTGTGCTGCACCAGTAGTGAGTCATACCGCTGTATGGGCATTGCTCTGGATGGCTTGTCTCCTGTGTGAAAGTCTCCAGTGCTGGTGGTCCCCACCCAGGGTTTTCTTTAGAGCAAGACTTGTGGAATTCCTTCCTGAACCTTCTTCAGAAAACTGTACTCTTTTGAGAATTTGCTCCTGTAGGTCCTCTTGACATGCATCATGTGAAGTCCCTCAGTGTAATTATAATCTCATGTTCCTAGGCTGTCATTCTGAGGCCATATAACCCGTGGTCTTATTCCCAGCATCAGGGAAGCATGGTGAGGAGACATTCACCCTTGGCGTTTTGTCATGGGGCTGCATGAAGTGAGACAGGGCCCAAAGGAGGGTTACAGGCTGTGCTGGGTGGTGCTCTGGGTCACTGAGCCCCTGGCTTTCTACAACTCTCATTCTGTAGTATCTCTGGCTAGTGTTGTCATCTAGAGGAAAACTTATGTGCCCAGGGCAGGGAGACTGAAACTTCGAGGGGAGCGGAATTCTGAGCTAGGGCAGGGCCTGGACTACTTTTGGCCTGATTCCTGCTCTGTCCTGTGTTTCAGAGCCTTCTCCCAGGCCTGGTTACATAAGCAGGAAACCTGTTTGCTCTTTACTTAGGGGCAAGAAAACCCTTTCCACATGCTTAATTTGATTATCCCCCATTTCTCACTAAGGACTCATTTCACGAGTGCCTTTCTCACATTTGGGTGGAATGATTGAAGACCCCTCTAACAGAGGCCACATTAGGGGGTGTCATAGGGTTGTCTCCCAGAGCTTAGGTGTTGGGGCTCTTCCCCTTTTCTAACTACCCTTCCTTTCTGGGTGACAAGGACTTGACCTTCTTGTTTGGAGCTTAAAGCTGTCCTGGGCTATTCAAAAAGGAATACAGGCAGGAATTTTGATGAATCTCTGGAAAGTTGTGTCCATTCTGCAGGGTAATCCACAGTGCATGCAGTGAGTGGGCAGTGGGCCATCCTTGCCAGTGGCACTGAGGACAGAGAGTGTCCCCTCAGCGGGATGAGTGGGATCCCCCGTACGATCAGACTGTGAGCCGTGTGTGTCAGCTCGGCTCCACGGTGGCTTTCTGGTCTCTGACTGTACCCGCCTGCAAGGGATGAGGTCTGCCAGATCTGGTCCCTTATCTCAGGCCCCTCTGATGTTTCCCACCCCAGCCTCTGTCCCCTCAGGCAGGCCCATTCCCAGCGCTGGGCAGCCAGGTTTCCCTCTGGAGTTTCTGGCTTATTGTCACAGGGCAAGCCCTATGCCCACTTCCTTCCATGCCTTCCCCCTGGATTATCAAAGAGACTTTTCTCTTCTGAAAGTGACTCACCTCTTGGAATTAATCATAAGTTTTGGCTTTCCAAACTGCTGTTTCTGAGTTGGGCATCAAGAGGCCTACTGGAAAGTAAGAAAATGGACCACAGGCAGTTCTTCCTCCTTGTATTCTTGTATAAAAATCTGAACCCTCTTTGAGCCAAAGTGGATGACTCTGACTAGACTAAGGACCTGTACAAAGAGATGAAGGGAAGACAGAAAAAAGATGGACAGTTCACCATCACATCTTGTGAGAGGAACTAACATCCAGAACAACGTCATCATGTTGATGATGTAACTCCTCCCCGCTCCCTGCACAGTTCAGGAGGTATTGTGACACCTCTCAAAGTCACCTTCAGCACTCTCCCTGATCATTTTTTTCCATTTTTCTACAGGATCTTGACATAATAAAGTGTACAAAGTTACATAGGTTGATGGATTCTTACATATGTATATGAGGGGCGACCCCCCAAAACTTGAATTTATTTATAAAAAACTGTGTATTTATCCTCACATGTTTAATCTTCAGTCACCTTCAAAGTACTCTCCATTTGATGCAGTACATCTATCAAGACTTTTTCCCCACCATTCAAAACAGTTTTTGAAATCATTGATTTTGATGCCTTTTAGTAATTCTGCTATTTTTTGTTTCACCTCTTCCACATCAGCAAAACTGTTTCCCTTTGAGGTTTTTTTTCACAAACAAAAAGTCACTTAGGGTGAGATTGGGTGAATAGGGAGAGTGGGGCATGAGGGTTGTGCTGTTTGTGGTCAAAAACTGCTGAACACTCAGCGTGGTATGGGCAGGTGTGCTCGTAAACCACCCCATCATGAAATGGACAAATGCATTGGAAGAGCCTTCAGAAAAATTCCCTGAAGCCGAATGCAGCCTCTCACAACAGCGCCAGCTGGTACACTTATACAAATGTGTTCCTAGAACACTCACCTAGCAAGGGAAGCCTGTACAACAAGGTGCCCACCCTCCAGAAGGTAATCCTGGTTTTTGGGGGGCCCGTCCTTATATACCTGTGAAATCACCATTTGATCAAGGTTTAGAATATTCCACTGATCATTTTAGATTTGAGCAACAGACCTCATTATACCTGGCAAGTGACATTAGGAATGACCTCATCTTTCAAGAGAGATTTCACTTCCCACACCCATAGCAGAGGTGTGGTTTTACTATTTAGGCCTATTATGGCCATATATTCATAAAACATGTGATAGCATTCATATCACAAAACAAAATGAGCACATACATCAGTAGATATTGATATTGATATTATTTAATTAGCTGAGTCTCTTAAAACTATTACTTAAGGAATACAAGGTTTGAACAGGTGTTATATTCCCTTATCACTAGGTAAATATTTATAGAGGAATACTTCAACAAAATTTATTTAACTCTATACCTTCTGAGTACTTTTTGGCTCACAAGTATTTTAATAATATCTTGGGGAGTTAAATGCAGTATTTTGTTTCCCAGAAGACACAGCAAGGTTTGCAAAATGACCTTCATTCATGCCTGTTTTTTGTGGACTTATGGCTAGCTTTATTTTCAAGAAAAATCACCCACCAAAGCAGTTTGTGATCATGAGTGTGAGAGAAATCTTCAAAGTAGTTTTCTTTATAGGTAAAATACAGTTTTTAAAAAAAACCACATGTGATTAATGGTCTTGCTTTATCTGATTTGTATTGTGCAGGGACCCAGAGCAGCTTCCATTGTATCCTTGGAGGAGCTAATGCCAAAGGCAAGTTACCTGCTTCCTGCTCCCAGGAGAGACTCTCCTGCCTCACCCAGAGCTCACTTGTCACAGAGTTGTCCTAGCTACAAACAAACAAACTGAGGGAGCACTCATCAATGACGGTGATGGTGATGATGATGATGGTGGTCATGGGGGAAGCTGAGCTCATCACTTCTGTGACTAACGGGGATGATGAGTACAGCCCGTGCCCGGGGGCCCATTCCTAAGGGAGACTGATGGGGTGGGGAGGGTTGCCGTGGTGATTGCCAGCCAATATAATGAAAGAGAAAAGAGAAATTTGGTTTAAAATGAAATATGAGTCTTAAAAGGAGAAAGCATGGATATGGAAAAAGGGCGGGGGAAGGCAGTTGGAGTATTTGATGGCTTAGAGACAGGGTCTGTCGCACAGTTATGGAAACTTAGCCTTTAAAATAACTGGCCGTGGGACAGGAACCGTAGCCAGGTAGATGGCCATCAAAGCAAGTCGAGGTGAAGTGGTGCCCTGAAGCTAGACGAGAAATCGGCAGGCATGTCCACATCTTTTGTGTTAGGATCCACACAGTGTTGTCCAGATTGGATTTGAGCCCATGTGTATATCCATCTTGTGGCTTTTCTGGAAACGTGACAGGAAAGTCCACCCCTGGGATGTCCGTTCTCCTTACAGTTGGAGTCTCATGACCAGAGGCTCCAGTCCTGCCTCTTTTCAGGCTAAAGATCGCTTGGGCCTCCCCACCTTCCACACTGTAGGAGATAAAGGGACCAGAGTCACCCCAGAGAAAAACGGATTCCCCTGGCCTTGTTTCACTGCTCTTCTGCTTACCCTTCCAGGGACTAAGTGAGAAACAGGCATGGGGAGAAGGCATCTGAGGGGCCTGAAGGCCCCATGGATTCAGGTACCAAGAAGCCCAGCGTGGGTAGTATGTCCCCAGGGAGCGTTGGTGAGATGGGGATGGGAGGAGGAGGCTGGATGCCTGAAGGGTCACTGAACAACTGGAATTTGGTGCTGCCTCAACAAATAGTGATGGTGGCCATAGGTTCTCCCAGGCAAGACGAGGAAGTTCTGGGCTCCTCTTGGACAACAGAGCCGGTAATCCACGAATACCCACAGCCTTGAGAATAAACTCTCAGAGATGAGTAAGCACTGCAACATGGTAGGGGTGGGGTCCCCTCAAAGATCTCTTGCTTTACCTTTTCCTGATTTAATTGTAGAAGCTAAGCTCCATTCCTTCCTTGGAGAATGGTCTGAGTCCCTATAAGCTCACCCTTCTTCATCTTCACATCTAGAACTGAGTCTTTTGCTCTGAGACACAGGGTTGTCAGTCAACACACCCCTATCTATGTTCTTCCCGCAGCACATCCACACGCCACAGATGAGAGCAGGAAGAAAGAGTTAGGCCTTTGCCTCTCACCTCTGAGGTGTCTCATTGCACCGGCCTTTAAATGCCAGTCTGAACAGCTGACTCCACCCTGAATCATGCCTTCTCTGCCAGAGACACCCCATCCCATGGCTTCATCTTCAAGGATAGACTCCTTAATTTTCTTTAATCTGCATTGAGGGTTCTACCCTGAAGACTTCATCCCTTCCAAAGGCTCCACCTCCTAACACCATCACATTGGGGGTTAGGCTTCAAAACATGAATTTTGGGGGGACACAGACATTCATTCTACAGCAGCAGGGAAATAGAGCAGTAATTATAGCACAGAGTGACAAGGACTGTGCAGGTCACACAGAATCACCCACTAAGGACCAGCATTAATCCAATACTGGAGATCAGAAACCCTAATGGAGAGCTGGTGTTGGTGGGCACAGGCAAAGCGAAGAGTGGGTCCCAATTAGGCCAGAGTAGAGGTGCCCTTGGGGGAGGAGAGAAGCCAGGGAGGATAGGAAAGAGGGCGAAGAGGGTGAGCAGGGCTGCAGTGGTGGGGCTGAGGTTCTCGGGCCTGGAGGACTCTGTTAGGGAGCTGGAAACAATAGGCCTGCACTGAAGGTTTGCAAGCTGGGTGTGATCTAATCTGACCTGCCATTTAGACAAATCATTTTGCTGCCACGAGAGAACACAATGGAGGAAGCAAAACTGTTGCAAGGAGACCCGTTGCAGTGATCTTGGTGACAGATGACAGTAGACTGAATTAAGGCACCTACAGCCCTGCTAGGAACTCGCCCTGGGTCCAGCTTGAGTGTGGGTCAGATGCAGGCTGGACTCGCTGCTGTCTCCTCTCCATGTTTCTTTCAGCCTCTGTGAGAAGGAAGGGGACAGCCTGGACCCAGTTTTTCAGATGATGTTGATGCAGAAGTGGCTCACATCTCTGAAACTCCCTCAGAAACCAAAGGGAAGGTTCCCTCTGGGCTCATGGTGGAGTCACAGGATAGCACCCAAGAGGTCAGGAGTGGGAGGGCTCTAACTAGGTGAG
Source organism: Tonatia bakeri (assembly GCA_004024845.1). Taxonomy (NCBI): domain Eukaryota; kingdom Metazoa; phylum Chordata; class Mammalia; order Chiroptera; family Phyllostomidae; genus Tonatia; species Tonatia bakeri. The sequence continues at coordinate 58,308 of PVIA01000522.1, read as the reverse complement.
GCAAGGCACTGTTGAGGGACTCATAGATGGCAGCAGGGGTGGGTGAGGTGGTGGAGACTGCAGCCTTCAAGCAGATGGGCTGCCTCACTGGCTGGGGCCACTTCATTCTCAGAGTCACACAAATGATCCAACTCTGAGGCTTCCTTGAGGCCAGCACCAGCTTCTTGAGAACTATCCTGCCATATTTATGAAAGAGGCCAGGCCTGGACCACAGAAAGCTATGGATTTAAGATGCCTTGGCTTCCCCAGGGGGCCTGGAATTCCTTTAAAACTGAGCCATCAGACTATCCTTTGGCTCCTTCATCTGAAAGTGGACACTTTAAAGGCCCAAGAGAGAACTCCTATGATACTATTTTCTCAACATTCCGTCTCAACCCCCTCTGGCAGTCTGTTAGTTTGGCATCTGCTCTTGGTGGCCACCTCCAGGATGTCATTCCTCTGAGATGCATCACAGGCCTCATTGCTGATGTCAGCACTACACTGACCCAGAAGAAGCTGGAGCACTGAGACTCCAGCCTGTGTCTGGACCCAGGGCAGTGGCTTTAATGAAGTGGCTGTAACGCTGGGCCTGGGGTATACTCTAGGCAGAACTTCTGGGATCACGGGTTGGGAGGCATCAGCTCACGTACTTCAGTCTAACTATGTCTGGTTTTGTTGAACCAGGAACACACAGCCAGCCAAGGCCTGCTTGTTCATGGCTAACAGGATGCCAGAGATTCTGCGAAGAAATGCAATGAAGAAGAAAACTCCAAAATGGTGTTATTGCTGTACATTTGGACCTCTTGCTCACAACATTTTCTTAATTTTATGTCTGCTTTTTGTTGGAGGGCTTATTTATTTTTAATTAAAAATTGTTTTCAATTACAGTTTACATTTAACATTATTTTGCATTATTTTGTATTTTGTATTTCAGGTGTACCGCATAATGGTTAGACAATCATGTACTTTATAGTGTTCGCCGTGATATTTCTGGCTCCCAGCTGGCTCCGCATATAATTGTTAAAGTGTCATTGACTATATTTTCTATGCTGTACTTGGAGGTTTTACATACATGTAGAAGTCAACAAAGCCTCTGTATACCACTCCTGCATTCCACCCTCGATGCTCAACTCATAATCAACCTAATTTCACCTCCAGTCCCCTAATCTGCCCATACCATTTTTAAGCAGATCTAGATAACACATCATTTCAGTCTTTAAAATTTTAGTATGGAACTTTGACCAAAGCTTTTTATTAGAGTTGCTGGATAGGAAGAAAGTTAAATGATTTAAATTTTTCTTATTATGCTGAATAAAGGTTGAAAAGAAAAGAGGAAAAACAGATGTTGATGATCCATGTTGAAGTCTTGTGCATAAATAAGGGGGCTCACTGGTGGCAGGATGGTCTCTGTTGAGGCTAAGTTGGGGTGGGCCCCAAAGGTCTCACCCACTCCTTTCTGGCTGTTGAGGAGAGGAATTCACATTGGGGAGGGGGCAGTGAGGAGGAGTTCTGCTTGCTGGTTCCTTAGGCAGAGATGGAGGCTAGCAGGTAGTCAATCCTGGTCTTATAAATTGACTTTTGTGCCCCATATGAGAGAGTTTCAGGCAGAAGCTTAAGCAGCTGATTCATGAAGGCCATTTGAGACCCTGCAGGTGGGGATAGACATTATGTATTGTCACCAAAGTGGGCCTGGAGATTTGGGCTCTGGGAACACTGGGAGGCAGCAGCCTATGTTACCCTCAAGGGGGACGCCAGCAGCAGCAGTTGTGGTATGAAACTTGACAGGCTGTTCTTCAAGCAGAAGATAATGAAGGGCTTCAGGAACAAGACAATCAAGATACAGCAGCCACTGCTGCTGGAGAAAGCTGATGGACTAGTTAAAGAGGGCATATGTGACACCCCTAAGAGCCATTACATCATTCTGAGACAGGGCTGTGTCAGTCCATCTGCTTTCCAGCCTTGAGAGCAAGGTGTGGTGAAAATGGATCCGGTATGGAGATAAAACCAGGAGAGTGATTAGAACCAGAGCACAGGGTGGTGGCCTGGGCTGGGACGAAGGAGGAGTGGCTTGAGGCAGCCATGACCTTGGGAGAGAAGGTCAGGAGAATCAGGAAGTGCACTCTGTAGCTGCATGCCTGGGGCTGAACCCTCGCTCTGCCACTTGGAGCTTTTGACTTTGGGAAGCTTCCTTTCTTCACTTGTTTCCTCATGCAAAATGCTTAATACAGCACCTTGCACATGTTGAGCACTCAATCAATGCTAGGTATTGTTGTTGTTATTTTTATTAATATTATCAATATTGGCAAATGAGGATGATAAGAAGTAGGAGGGAACAATGTCCACTGAGTAAAGTCCAGCTCCTTTAGCACCTGCTTGAACTCCCACCTGCTCTGACTCACCTTGCCTGTCATTTCCCTAACAGACTCAGCTACTGTTTGTTATGCACCCTGGTGCCCTTTTCCTGCCTCTTTTCCTAGGAATCTCCTCTCCACCCATGGAAACTCCAGTCCTCACTTTGAATCCTTTCTCCAGGGCTTTCTCAGACGTCACCTTCTCTGTAGAGCATGAGCTCCCTCCCCGCCAACTCCCACGGCCTCTGCTTTCATGGCCGATGTGACTGTCGTGCCTTTGAGAACCATGCTAACCACAACATAGGACTGTGGGTCCTGAAGACACAAACTCAATTTAATTCAACAAACATAAAATGGAGGCAGCCATGTGCTGGGCCCTCGCATGGGCATTGGCATTCAAAGGAGAAAGATGCGACCAGATCTGAACACCCAATTGTGAAATCAATGGGTCAACAGATACAATGTCAGGTAAATGAGATGTAAACCAAGATTTCTAGGAACCCAGAGGAGTGAACTCTTGATTTTCACATCTTCCTTAAGGCATACTGTCACATATCAGTAGACACTCAATGAGCACTTTGCATTAAAGAGAGCATTAGCTCAGTGGAGACTTTTATCTGGCTCCTCGCAGACTCCCACACACCATGAACCTTGTCGAAGCACTCCTGAAGGATTCCTAGGACAGCTGGAGCTCTGAGAAAGGTCTGCCTGCATTCCTCTCCCCAGATCTGGGCCAGGGCCAGACAGGTGGTGGGAAAGGATGTGCTGAAGAAGTTTGAACTGTAGGACACGGCCTGAAATTTGCCCACTGCCTCCCTCTCATGTCTACCTCTTCCGATGTGAAGGAAGACGGGGGTCATCTCCACTGGGAGGAGTCTCACTTCACTCGCTGAAGACATTCTGCAGCCTCGTCTTGGGGCACTCTGAGGATCCCTTTCATTGGGAGTCACTCTTTGGGTGTGGTGTCTGACACAGGAAGGCAAGCCAGCAGAGTGGAAGCAGATGTCCCAGAATCCCATCCTTTATAAGAAAGCAATCCTGCCTGGCATGTCTAAGGAAGAGTAAAGGTCATGGTTATGATGCTTAGTAATCAGCTTCTCCACAAGACATTTTAAACCATAGTCACTGCTAAATATTTCCTCTATGGGCATCTTCCTCCTGGACTCCATGTCACCTTAATCCCTGCCCATCTCTCCAAGCCTGAGTTTCCCCGACTTAATAACTGCCACTTAATTTGCTATGCTGATGGGACCATTTTTTAAATGATAGTAATACCCCACCTTTACAGAGAACATGAGGCATGTGCCAGGCCTCATGCGTACCTCCTCATCCATCCTTTGCAACAACACTCTGAGGCAAGAACCATTATTACTCCTATTTCATAGATGGGGAGACCAGAGCTTCAGGAGTCAGGGACTGGCCCAGTGTGATGCAGGCACTGTAAGTGGCAGAGCTGGACCTCACCCCTCCTCAGTTTTGGGTTGCTGAACTCTGTTCCTCATCCCTGGGGAACTGTATCATAAGCTCCTCAAGAGCCAATGATAGGTTTTAGTTTTCTGCTATTCTCAGCGAACAGCCATTGGTTGATTGCTCGACCCACAACACTGTTGTAAGTAAAATAGAATATGTTTCTTTTATGGCACCCAAATCCCATAGAAGGTCATTTCCAACCTGTTTCCAAAGAATCGCTGGGCAAGAACAATCTATTATTCCCGGCCTTGTGGTATCCCCCGCCCCCAATACCGTGGCTGACCTTTTCCCCATCACGCACTCTGTCTGGAGACAAAGCTAAGGGCCAAGAGAAAGAGGCCAAGACTAGATGTGTTTCAGACAAGAACCTGAGTGATTGAGTCAGAGCTCTTCAAAGAATACAGTCTAATTTTAGATGAATCCCAACTTAGCCCTTTAAGCCCTGCCAGTTAGTTTTGGTTATGTGTCAGTGTTTAAAGTTTAAATATTCTTTGCATTTTTTCTCCAAGACTGCAGTTAAATTAGAAGCTCGCTGAAGGAACAATTTATTTGTGGATGTGTGTGCCTCCTGATGAGGCCCCGCTTCCTGCGAGTCTCTGAGCCACCCGGGAAGGTGTCCTGTGTGTAGAGCGACAGTGTGTGTGTGCAAACTCTCTGAATAATGACTTCAAGGTGCTTGGAGAAGACTTGACTTTATTTAGACATTCTGTTTCTCCACGGTTTCTTTCCCAGGAGGGCTCTTGGCTCTCTCTCCAGACAGTGCGTGTGGGGTAAGGAAAAGGCGGTGTGTGCAGGTCTGCAGAGGGTGGTGTGACTGCCAGATTAGGAAATAATAGAGTTTTATTATGAGAGAGATTGCATCATTCATACTTCAAATTCCCATGTGGTACAATTTGATTAAATTTTTATTCTGTCCAGGTTCCCAGAGGTATTGTGGATCCTGGAAGAGTGAAAAAGTGCCCAAACCTCTTAGTCAAAGATTAGAAATTCTTAGACAGCAAAGTTGGTGCACGACTTGCATGAGGGTCAACACTGGAAAATATGTGTGAACACGTTGTTCTCCATTTATTGAGCATGACACTGAGGCATTCTTTCTGGAGGGGAGGTCCCATAAAAAAGTTTGTGCACTTAAAAAAATGTGCATCTACATAAAGCTGAGTTATGGCTGCTGGATGAACCTCTCACACAAGAAACTCTTAGAGGAGAATTCTGGCTTATATCATTTGTGATTTATCTGGGTCCAAAGGCACTGAAACATGCAGTAATCTTGAGTTGGAATAACACCTATGCCCTCCAAAGCCTCCCCTCCCTCCCAGACAGGGACTTGGGACAGGCTGCCCCTCATCACTTACAGAGGACAATAGAAACACACAGCTGCTGATTCCATGGTGCTGTCCCCAGACAGTGGGCTCCTTGTTTTAAACTCAATTCAATAAATAAATATTTTTGAGCATTTTCTCTGTGCTGGAGACTCTCTGTCCAGGGCAACTGGGATTCAAAGATAATGGGATCCAACATGCGCCGAGTAAGTCCCCTGGGAGAAGCCCTGGGGCTATTATAAGGGCTCTAAAGAGACCGTCTTCTGGCCAGGGTGTCTTTGGAGAAGGACATGAAGGATGGTAGAGACCCTTTCTGTGCCAGCACAAGCCTGAAGGAACCAAGGCAGGGCCTGTCTCCTTCCAGGATCCTGTGAAGACAGTGGCCTTGGCCCTTGTTGCTGGCCAGCAGCCCTCTTCCAGAGTAGATAGCCCCAGTGCACAGTCCCTTTCCTGTGCTGGGAGGAGGCTAGGGGCACCAGTCATGCATGGGCATGCATGGAACAATGTTCCCAGCAGCATCGGAACAGGGTCCAGCTCTACCCAGCCTTCACAGTTGCCCTCCCAGCTTCTGTACTGGAGCCTCTGCTCCTCTGGGGGTCAGAATGAAGAAGAGAGTTGCAGGGGGAAGTGTCGCCATGGGTTCCTGGGTGGCCTCCTTGCCCAGGCACCCATTGTTGGCCTTCGCCAGGGGGCATTTGTTCCCTAGGAGCCTCACAACACACACTTGGGGTCCCCGCCCAGCAGCATTCCCAGATGTGGGTGATGCCTTCTCTAGCCATCTCATCTCCTGCCCTGGCTCTGCTCCAGTGCACACCCCTAGACCTCAGGATGCTTTGAGATGAGGATTCACTTGGCACATGGGAAGACATGTGCCACCCACAATGCCAAGTGGCAGGAGTGCCCTCAGGCCATGGCAGTCAGTTCCCCTGGTCCTGGCAGGAGACTCCCCCAGGCAGGCACTGGGATCAGTCTTCTTCCTGGAAGCATGGATGCCAGGAGGGGTCCTGGGGTGCAGCCCTTCAGCCTACAGCTTAATTGAGAAGTTTTCTGCAACCTTCACTTAGCTCGTCATCAGAATGTGGGGCTGGGAGGGAAAGGGGAGAAATAGTCTGTCCATCTGGACTCTCTCCTAAGAGAAAAGATGCTGAGAAAGCATATGACGGAGTGACCCATGGGCAGTACAGGCAGAGAGGTAAGTGTCTTAGGAACTCAGGGAACAAGAGGTCAGCTGGAATTTCCTCTTGGAATGCTAGGTTGACTTTGTTCCAGAATTGTAACAAGATAGTCTCTGCTTTCCAATGAAGTAGACTTTGATGCATTGTTTGGTGGCAGGTCCTCATGCTCAGATCAGATGTACCCACACTTCCCCTGGTCCACAAACAGGACACGGAGATGAAACACTTGGCAGAGCTGAGCTCCAGGGAAGGCCTGGTTATTAGGGGAGAAAACATCTGGCCTGAAAGACGCCGAGCTGCTCATAACTCTGTGAGGTTTCTTTGATGGGAATTGTTTATTTGGTGAAATATCAAGGTACAGCACAGAGATCAGGGTGTCCCTGGATGTCCACTGAATGCTTCCACACATGGGGGGGGGGGGCAGCAGGAGTCCTTAAAGGTGTGCATGGCAGAGGTGGAGTGTCTTCCTAATTACAAGGACCTTCTTCCAGTGCAAGGTAGAAAGCTCCCTTTCACCAGAAGTCCATCTTTTGCACAATCACAAGGCCCTGGACTCAATGCTTCTCACCAACCCCACCAAAATGAAAGCTCCTTAAAGGTCCTTAGAGCCCTTGGATCCCTGGTGGTTGGAAGCTCTGGTTATTATCCAGCCCTGACTGTCTGGTCGTAATGAGCTGACTCACCATTTCTTCATCAGGAGATATCTAATTCTTTTGTGGCTTTGCTCCCATCCTTATGGGAGTCACTCCATTATCTCAGGAAGGTAACAGCTAGAGAGGAATGACCTGCAGGGCTCAGGGTTTGAATTCACGCACTCCTGAGCAAGGCTCTTTCAGCAGCTCCTGCACAGGCCAGAGCCCTAGGGTGCAGGTGGCCACCTCCCTGGGGAGGGAAAGGTACCCAGTTCTTCCCAGCAGACCTTGCTAAGACTTCCAAGGCTGCCAGAATGCTTGTCACTCAAGCATTTCTTTATCTCAAGGCTTTGCATTTGGTGGGAGGGTGGGGGGAGGGGTGGGGGGGAGGAGCAAAGTGGGAATTTTCCAACTCTTATGTAATGTATTTCCATAGTGTAGCAGTTGCTTATAAAAATCATGCTCCTTATTAAATTTTAAAATGCAAAAAACACATTTAAACATTTCTCACTTGGAGTGTAGTGATCCCTCTTATAATGTAGTGCTTTTAAGGGTGGCACTGGCTTATTAACCTAACAACACCCTCTGAACCTTGGAGCCTGGCTCGTTCACCAGATTACTTAAAATGGAATGATACAGAAAGAAGGAATGGCTTTATGAGTGATGGGTGGTGAGATGGTGGGGAGGGGGATGTTTCAGATGCAGGTCCCTGAGGAAACCCAGGATTATGACATTCCTGGGCTGCAGGGCACTTAGCAGTAAACTTGTTAGTCCTGCATTTTCTTATTGTGTTCCCAAAGACCTAGGGGCCAGTGGGGTCTCCTCCTCTCCTCCGCACCTCTTCAACTGGAGGGCCTCTGCTTTGCTCGGCTTTTACAGTCTGGCCTAGTAAGGGCTCTTGGCTAAAAAGAGTGTAAAGCTGCTGGTGCAGCCATGTATCTCATGTTATAGACGAGGAGTCTGGAGGTCAAGAGAGAAAAATGTTTGTGGGTATCATATCGTTAGTCCAGACCCGGGGCCATGCTCAGGCCTTTAGGGCAGGCAGGCCTGGCAAGTGTCCATGATGCTCCTGTGCAATGTAAGGGGCTGTGAGATACTGAGACTTCTCTGAGAGAAGCCAGGGTCCCAAGTTTCAAAGTGCAGCTCGGGTTGTGTGTGTGTGTTTGGGGGCAGGGGGGCACATGGCAGTGGAAGGATCCAGGATGCTGCATGCTTGCAGTCAAGGGGTGCTGAAAGAAGACAAACTGGGCCCCCAACAACTCTGCTCAGTGTTCAGGGACTGACTGCTCCGTCGCCGGGGTCCTGCTCCTGATGTCAGTGGTCTACTCTAAGCCAGCCTCAGAAAGTCCGGAACTTCCTGACCTTGTATGGGAACACGTTTGTGGGTACTTCTCTGGGACGAGGGTTGTTAGGTGGGGGAGGCTGGAGCGGTGTGATAATCACACAGTCACAGGGGTTAAGAACCAAATACAGACTGTGTACTCTTTCTTCTAAGTAACTTCTTTAACTGCCCCTGCACTTCCTTCAGGGTGGAAACAAAAGCCACATTTAAGCATCCAAATTTGGGATTGTTATTCTGACCGGATTGCCTATTTGTGTTGGGGGGAGGGAGCGCGGAGAGCAGGACAGTGGCGTTCAGGGAGAGAAACTGTGCATGCCATCCGCGTGTGAGTGTGTGTGTCTGAATGAGCAGGCATTTGTAAGCTGTCTGTGACTCAGAGCTCGAGCGCCCATGTTTCTTCCCCCTTCTTTCTGTTTGGACTCAGAGTTCCTCTGCTCTGAAGACATACTCCTTGTCTTTTGCCAAAAGCTCCTCTCATCTGTGCTGCTTTTCAGGGCACGGCTCCAGTGGTGTGCCCGAAACTCAGGCCAATGGCAACAGCGGAAACCAAGACAGCTCTGGAAAAATATTTGTTTAATTAGCAGAAATGACCCGTGTGTGCCTCCGAGGGATCAGAATCCATTTTTAACTGGCCGACCTGGAGCAGAGCCTGATGAGTTTTCCTGCAGGACTGTGTTTGGTTTGGGACTGAGAAATGGTGTCCAGCTCCAGTCTGACTGCTGGGGCAGGAAGGGTGCTATGCAGTGCCGTCAGACACTGTGCTTTTCACAATGGGCGGCACCAAGCACGCTTGGTGGAATCTTGAGGGAAGTAAGGGCACCCCGGGGCATATCAGATCCCCACAGAGTGGCCAAAATCACTCTCAGATCCTAGAACTATCCTTGTCACTCTAGAATTCCTCTGAGGACTTGGACTGTGCCTGTGTCCACCAGGCCTTTGGGATAAGAGCCCTTAGGGTCTCTGTGGAGGTAGAGTTGACATTTTCCAGAGGGCATTGTTTACAGAAAGGTAGTTTTTCTCTAGGAGACTTTGGGTGTCCGGTGTACCATCCAGCCACCCCTCCAGGTCCATCCTGCTCCCTCCTCTGAGAATGACCTGCATGGGCCGTCTCTGCAGACACACTTACTCTCGATCTTCTGGTTGGGGTGTGCAGTGGGAAGCCTCCGCTGGAGCTCAGAGGGAGGAGAGTGAGGCACAGGTTATTTATTCTGCCTCCCTCCCTGCTGGGTCAAGTCAGGCTCCTGTGTCTCACCCAGAGGTCATGGCTCCTCTCAACCCTCTTTCTCTTTTTCACTTGACCACTTCCCCATCTCCTCTTATCTCTGACATTGTCGTACAGGGCACAATTTGACCCCGTGGTTCCCCTACACGCTATGTAACCTTCTCAGCCAATCCCTTTAGCATGCCCTCCTCAAATTATCCTAATTGGAAAACTATTGTTTCTGGGATTTTCTATCAAGTGAGGTTTGACAGTCTCATTCTCTGAGAACAAAGCTCCTCAAACACATGGGTTGGAAAGTGAACAAATGGTGGGAAAGTTCTTAAAACCCTGGGGAACAGAGCTGCAGTATCAGTGGTCTGATGCTGGGTGGGGAGACTGTATACCCAGGCCAACTAGTGTTAGAGCTGTGGCTGAGTCTCTGGGTGAGGTGGCCTCTATCCATTACACAGAGGGGTGGATAAGAACAGGAGTACCAGTTTGTCTACTGGAATCCCTCACTGACTGCTGGCAACTAAATGGAAACCCTTTGTCTGTGGGCCCCGGCCCTGATAATCGCATTGAAAACCTCCAATGGTCCTGTGTGCACTCACCTCCTGGCCACAGGTAGGGGGATATCAGACCAAAGAGAGCTTGCTGGTTCATTAGCCAGGGTTCCTCAGAGAGACAGAACCAATATTATATGCAGATATATAGAAAGAGATTTATGATAGTGATTGATTCACATGGTTATGGAGGCCAAGATGTCCCATGATCTGCCGTCTGTACGCTGTGGGCCCAGGAAAGCCAGTGGTGTGGTCCAGTCCAAGTCCGAAGGCCTGAGTGCCAGACACACTGATGCCTGACAGCAGAAGATGGATGTAGCAGCCCAAACAAAGAGAATCTGCTCTTCCTTCTTTTTGTTCAGTTTGGGTCCCCAATGTTTTAGATGAGGCCCACCCACATCAGGAAGGGTGATCTGCTTTGCTCAGTCCACAAAATCAAATGCTAATCTATTCTTGAAACACCCTCATACATCTGCAAGAATAATGTTTTATCAGCTCTCTGAATATCCATTAGCCCCATAGGGAAGACATGTCAAATTTACCATCACATAAGCTGAAGTAGCAAGACAGAAAAAATGTCCGAGTTGGGTTCTAGGATCATCTTAGTGGGCTCCAAGATTTTCCAAGCCTGGCAGACCCTGCTTAGCTGGTGAAGATGCAGGGTGAAGGAGCCAGTGTGAACGTGAGCTGTGTTTTTATGAAGAAGCTACAGAAATACTCAGCATCCAAGAGGCAGAGGGTCAGCCAGGGGAGCTGAATGCATTTGGCAGTTTTTACAAAACTTATAAAAACTTCATTGCACCCCACTTCAGACATACCAGTACTGGCTGAAGCCCGTCCTCTGAGGTGAGGTCCCAGGCCTACAGGCCCCTCTCCAGTGGTCACGTTTTAATCATCCCAGCTTTTCCCCTTTGCTCCCTCAGTCTCAGGGGTGATATAGAGAGTTCTCATTTTACCTTTGTAGTGGCCAGATTAGCAATCTCACACCTATGCCACTATTTGTATTAAATCTTCTCTATTCAAGTCATTGGCATGGGCAGGTCTCCTATCTGAAGCATGACCATGAGCTTCAGAGCTTCCTGGCTTGTGGGAGTGATTCCAGCTTGGCCTGTAGGAGGCCTGCAGTGGAGGGGAGAGAAGAGATATTGCTGGGACCCCTGTGGAGGCAGAAGGTCTCATCAGTCAGTGAGGAGGAGGAAAGGGGGAGTGAGTTCTGAAGGCAGCTGAGTCACTTCTTCTGCCTGAGAATCTTGCCTGGGGCCAGGCATAGGTCAGTCAGGGGGCCTGGATGATTTGGGGAGGAGAAATTAGGTATGCTCCTCTCGGGAATTAGGAATCCTGGACTTGCTGTGGGGACTGCTGATAGGTATGCCTCTTCTCCCCCTCACCACTGTGCCTGCAAAGAGCTGCTAGCCAGAGAAGGTTTAAACCTCAGCCCCTCGGCACGGTGCTAAGCGGCCTGCCATTCTGATGTGTGCTCATTCACTCCAGGGGCCCCTGAAGGACTAAGAGGCTGTGAAGGTCTTCCTGGAAGACAGACTAAGTTATTCCCTGCTCACCCGAGAACACTTGGTGCCTTTGTACTTCTGCTGTCATCTGAGTCTTCTCTCAGAATCCTCAGTTCTTTCGGCATACCCTGACAAGGTTCCCCGGGCAAGTTGACACCAGTTCATGGCAGTGGCTGCTTGGGCTCAAGCCAAGCCCTCGGGAGGTTGGGAAGTTACCAGAAGAGTGAGGGCCTTGCAGGAATGAGGCAAGCATGGAGGCACCCTCTCTGGTCTGAATCATGTCCCCCAAATTCACATGTTGGAGCCCTAACCTCCAGGACCTCAGAATGTGATTGGATTTGGAGATGGGGTCTTTACAGAGGTGACGGAGACAAAATGAGGCCCATAATCCAGTTGGGCTGGTGTCCTGATAAGAGGAGGAAATTAGGACAGAGAAAGACACCAGGAGTGCGAATGCACAGATGGATAGCCGTCTGCTGGTCCAGGAGAGAAGACGCAGAGGAAGCCAACAGTGCCGGTGCCTGGATCTTGGACTTCCAGCCTCCAGAACTGTGAGAAAGAAAGGGTCTGCTGTCTAAGCCACGGTGTGGTATTTTGCTGTGGTGCCCAAGCTGACTGAGAGATTCCTCACTATCTTCTCCTGATGTGAATCTCCATTGTTCTGGTTTTCCTCTGTGTTGGTTGCCTAAGGAGGTCCTAACAAATCACCACAAACTTCATGGTTAAAACAACACAAATTTATCCTTGTGTAGTTCTGGAGGTCACAAGTTTAAAACCAAGGTTTCAGCAGGCTGGTTCCTTCTGGAGGCTCCAAGGAAGAACCTACTTCCTCCCCTTTTTCTAGAGGCCTCTTCCTCTAGAAACAGCTATTCCTCCCTCTGTGAACCCCTACTGCTGACTCTGACCCTTCGATCTGCCCCTTGTAAGGAACAGCCCGATGGTGTGGTCAGTTCAAACCCGAAGGCCCAAGCACCAGGGAGCTGCTGTGCAAGGGCAGGGCAAGATGGGGGGCCCATGTCCTGTGACCCTGTGATTATACTGGGTCATCTCCCCATCTCAAGATTTTTAGTTTATTCACATCTGCAAAGTCCCCTTTGCCATATGAGGTAACAGTCACAGGTTCTAGGAATTAGGATGATGCCATCTCTAGGTGGGGAGGTGTGATTCAAGTGACCATACCCCCTTCTCCCCTCTGGCTCCCGAACTTACACCTCTTTGCATGTCCGCAGAAGTTGCTGGGAAAATCAGAAGTTATGCAGGAAACAAAAGAAAATAGGGTCTCTGGCCTCCCACCCCAGCCACCACTTGCGCCTTTGCTTGATGTCCACTGTGTGGAGCCCACAAGAAACCATGGAGAATAGAGCAGGGGAAGGGGAAGAAGGGCAGAAAAGGCCCTGGGGTGGTCTTGCCCTAGTTCTGCTCTGGAAGTCCACCCATTGAGGTATTAGACATGTCAAAAAACTGAAAGTAATTATTTAATGCCAGAGACTGGGCAAATAGCTTTGTCACCTGAGGGTAGGTAGCCCACATGGTAGAGGCTTTTATGGTGTTATGAGGTCCCTATATGGGAGAGGAAGAGTCAGCTGGTTAATAAGGGGCTTTTCTGTCATTTATTAGCTGTGGGATCTTAGGAGTTAGTTATCCAAGCTCTGAGCCCCAATGTCTTCACCTGGAAAATGGGAATAATGGTTTCCGCCTCATTGGATTGTTGTGAGAATTAATTGGAAATTTCTTTTTTTGAGTGGAAAAAGCTTAGCATAATGCTTAGCATAATGCTTGGCACATCCTGAGTGTGCAGTAAATGCTGGTCATAATGATATGTTTAGTATCTCCATTATTTCATCTACTTAGCACTACAGTGCATGCGGAACCTCGCAGGCTATGCTGCTGCAGCATGTGTGTGTGTGTGTGCAGGTGGGTAGGGTGGGCTATGAGACTGGTGGTCCTGGGGCAGCATGGAGTCTCTGAGTCTATCAGTACAGTACCTCTCACAAAGAGAATTTCCTGTGAGGGACCCTCACATGCCCCCACCTCAAAAGTGGGCTTCTGAAAGTACTTCCTTTCCTCCTCCTTATTTCTGGACAATCCAATAATAGGAAATGGCATTAAGTTGACTTTATTCTCCACCAAAAAGCTGTCAGAATGAATACATTAATTCAGTAAAGTTGAAGGATACAGAATCAATATATGAAAATCTGTTTCTAGATACCAATAACAAAGGATTAGAAGGAGAAATGAAGAAAAGACTTCCATTTATAACTGAATCAAAAAGCATAAAATATCTAGCAATAAATTTAACTAAAGATGTGAAAGACCTATACTCTGAAAACTACATGATATTGAAAAAAGAAATTGAAGAAGATACAAATAAATAAAAGAATACACTATGTTCATGGATAGGAAGAATTAATATTGTTAAAGTGTCCTTACTAACTAAAGCAATATAAAGATTCGATGTAATCCCTATTAAAATACCAATGCTATTCTTCTCAGAATTAGGACTAATCCTAAAACTTATATGAAATTACAAAAGACCCCAAATAGCCAAAGAAATCTTGAGAAAGAACAAAACAGGAGGTATCATGTTACCTGATTTCAAACTACACTACAAAGCTACAATAATCAAAACAGTGTGGTACTGACATATAAACATATACATAGATCAATGGAATAAAATAGAGAGCCCAGAAATAAATCCTTGCTTATATTGTCAATTAATTTATGACAAAGGTAATAGGACATACAATAATAGGGTAATGACAGTTTCTTCAACAAGTGGTGTTAAAAGAACTGGACGAATACATGAAAAAAAAAATTGGACCACTTTCTTACACTATATACAAGAATAAACTCAAGATGAATTAAAGATTTAACTGTAAGACATGAAACCATAAACTCCTAGAAAAAAATATAGGCAGTGAACTCTTTAACATCAGTCTTAGCAATATTTTTTGATATATCTCCTTGATTAACAGCAACAAAAGAAAAATTAAACAAATGGAACTTCACCAAACTAAAAAGGTTTTGCACAGCAAAGGAAGTCATCAACAAAATGAAAAGAACAGCTATTCAGTGGGAGAAGATATTAGAACATTATACATCTGATAAGGAGGTAATATCCAAAATATATAAGGAACTCATACAACTTAACACCAAAAACAAACAAAGAAACAAAACCAATTTAATTAAAGAGCAGAGGACCTAAATAGACACTTCTCCAAAGAGACCATACGGATGGCCAATAGCCATATGAAAAGATGCTCAACATCACTAATCATCAGAGAAATGCAAATTAGAACCACAGTGAGATATCACTCATACCTGTGAGAATGGCTATCATGTATAAATGAGCAAACAAGTGTTGGCAAGGATGTGGAAGAAAGGAAACCCTTGTGCACTGTTGTTGAGATTGCAAATGAGAGAATCCACTATGAAAAACAGTATGGATATTCTTCAAAAAATTATGCCATACAATCCAGCAATCCCACTTCTGGGTATTCGTTTGAAGAAAGGAAAAACACTAATTCAAAAAGATGTAAGCACCCCTATGTTCATTGCAGCATTATTTACAGTAGCCAAGATATGGAAACAATCTAGATGTCCATTGATAGACAACTGGATAAGGAAGATGTGTCACATACATACAATTGAATATTCCTTGGCCATAGAAAGAAGAAAGTCTTGTCATTTGCGACAACATGGATGGACCTAGAGTGTATTATGCTAAGTGAAATAAGTCAAACAAAGACCAAACCATGTGATTTTACTTATATGTGGAATCTTAAAAACACAAAGAACACAAATAAATAAATAAAACAAAACAGAAATAGGCACATAGATATACTTGGGGTTGCCAAAGGGGAAGTAAGTTGGGGGACCTAAATAAATGAGTGACTTCATCCCTCCCCCTTGAGTGTACGCTCATCATTAGTCACTCAGGATGAATGGGCAAACTGCTTCCAGGGTCGGAGGTCACCTAGAGATAGCTTGTTCCTGGAAGGTGCCCGTGCCTTATCTCACTGTAGTGTGCTGGGAGGGGTGTGTTCGTGAGTGTGTGTGAGTGTGAAAGTGAGAGTGTGTATATGTGCAGGGGTGAGTGTGACTGTAGGTGAGTGTGGAGTGAGGCAGGCAGGCAGCGGCTGATGTCCCCTGGAGCTGGAGGCCAGCGTGCAGGAGGCAGAGTTTACAGGTGCTTGTGTTGTAATTTGAACTTGCTTCTTTTCCTTGGGGAAATGGTGCCCTGGCTCGAGTGATTGAGAGCCGATTTCAGGCATGACTATTAAGCTGCCTGCTTGGATGATCTGGGTTCTGGGGGATTGGGAAGAATGGGAAGAAGCTGGGGCTTCTCTGGGGAGCAGGCCTCGAGTTTGACTCACCTAGTGACATGGCCGCCAGCAAAGTTACACAACCTCTGGAGTCCCCATTTCATAATCTGGAAAATGGGCAGTGGTCCTCACCAGCTTGGCTGGCGGAGAGGATTAGATGAGCTAATTTAGGTAGGTTAATAAACCAATAAACCAATACAATGAAGGGCTTGCTAAGTACCTGCACTCAGAAATGCCAGCCACAATCACTTAGGGCCCCATGCGCTTGGCACAGCACCTGCTCTCCCCTTCACGGTCCATGCTCCTCCCACTGCCCCCTCCTCAGTCTCTGCACACAGGAGGCCTCCTGGAAAGTCTTGCCAAAAAGCTCATTTAGCAGGGCGGTCCCAGCCAGGTTCCTGTTTGCCTAAACCAAAGCTGTAAGGCCTTCAAAGGAGCCTAGCAGAGAAAGGTTTGTTTTTTCTCTCCTACAGAAGAAGGAGGCGGAAAAGTTTGCTAAGTGAGCCTCCATTAAACTCACAGAAAGGCTCTTTGTTCCCTCTGAGGCGGGTGAAGAAATCAGAAGTGGTAGAGGGCGTGGGCCTGTTTCCCTGTTCTTAGAGTGGTTAGGTTAAGACCAGCCCCACCTGGCTCTCCCACCTCTCCCCACATCACTGAATTCTCTACCAGTCCTAATTCTATCTTTTGTATCTTGTAGAGTGACCCAGCTAGCAGGGACTTTGAAGGTGTTTTAGTTCAGTTGGATTTTAACTTCCAAAATAATGATATATACACTTACTAAATTATATAGTTTCTGCAGTGCTTGTACATGTTTTATATAGCTGGGAATGAGGGAACTAAGGCTTTTGCCTGAGGTCAAACAGCTAGATCCTGGCTGAGCTGGGGCTAGAACCAGGTCACTTGGGCCTGAGCCTGGGCTTTAGCCTCTTGCCTTACCCTGCTTGTCCTTCCTGACATTGACATGGACAAGTCTGCTTGTTCCCAACTCTTTTATAGTCTCTAGTAAAGGGAGATCTATACTACAGTTTGTTCCCATTAAATCATAAACCCCTCCAGGCAGGTCAGTCTGCGATGGGCACCCTCTGCTGCTGTGCAGTATGCAGCCTGTGAGACTGAATGCAGCGGTCCTGCTTCCGGATTTAATCGGGTGGTAATAATTCATCCTCCCAACACATGGAATGGTGTCCTTAGGGGGAAATTGTGCCTTTGCTTCTAAGACTGGTGGTCCTAAGTTATATAACCCAGGAACTGAGCCCCGCTGCTTTGAAAGAAACCAGCAAGGCAACAAAGCAAGGGCCTCCCTCTCCTGGACACCCTGCTGCGGGAGGCAGCCCTGTGCTCTCAGCAGGCTGGGCTGGTGGCTGTGAGTGCGTGGGCAGGCAAACCAGCCCTTAGGTGGGCAGATGGAAGGGCGTTTCTTGGGGAGGGGGGAGGCTGTTCTGATGGGGTGGAGCCACCAGACTCAGGTTTTGTCCCAAGGCAGTGAAAGAAGGAAGAAAGTCAGTTGTTGTTTCTGTTCTGACCCAGAGGTGACGTCAGGAAACTTTAAGAGCTTTTCTCCTTCTGGCTCCATTTCCTTATCTGTTAAAAAATGGCAGAACAGAGCCTCTCCCACACCTGCTCTTAAAAACAGACAAAAGCCGAAAAGGGCTCGGTTTTCTGAAATATCACTGGGCATAGCCTGAGGTCACCATACCCCTGTGGCACGATGCCCAGTTGTCCCTGCGGGGAAAGCTGGCACTGACACAGGAGCAGGCTTCCTCAGCAGGACCGCAGGGGCAACACTGGGGCTGTCTCTGTGCCCAGCACACCATTCTTTCGTGCCACTAAGGCAATATCTTGCCCATCATAACTTTTTGTTTTGGAGTAAGATGGCCTGAGTTAGAATGCTTTTAAACCTGAATGTTTTATTCAGGAATAACTGACACATGAGAAACTGCGCATATTTAAAGCGGACAATTTGATACATTTTGACATGGGCTTGTTTCCCATGTCAAAGTAAAACCATTAGCTCACATAAGGTAATGAACATAGCCATCACCCCCAGAAGTTTACTTGTGCCTCTCCTGCCCCTATGCCCAGGCAATCACTGTCAATGTTAATTTAAAGATACATTCCATCCTAAGATGCACCGTGATCTCAGGGATCTTCAAATCCAAAGGAGGAAGGAGCAAGTCTGGCTGAAGAGAGGTCAGGAAGGACCTCATGGTGGACGAGCCTTGGAGGGAGTGGTGGTTGGAGTAGGGGAAAAGGCATTTACCCCTAAGTCACCTTCGGCAAAGGTCAAAGGTAAGGTGGCCACCACTGGCTGGGGAGGCCAGAGCCCAGTGAAAAGGGCACTGGCAGGCCCAGATTGTAGTTTTTCTCTATGCCATTCTGCTATGCGACCTTGGGCAAGGTTCCTAATCTCTGTAAGCTTCAGTTTTCCTATCTGAGAAGTGGGAATAATGCTAGTATCTCCTAGGTGTGCTGTGAAAATTAAGTAAGTTAATTTCTGGCACATGATAGACAGTGAAGAAATGGAATCTGCCCTATTTCTATTTCGTATCTGACATGCAGAGATGTCTGTCAGAGACACTCTTTCTTTCTTTCTTCCTTCCTTCCTTCCTTCCTTCCTTCCTTCCTTCCTTCCTTCCTTCCTTCCTTCCTTCCTTCTTTATGAAACACGACTTCTCATTCTCCTTAAGACTTTCTATCATACTACCATCTACTATTTGAGTAGAATGTAATTGTGGGACCAAGAAATGAATAACCTCCTGTGGGTGGAGCTAACTATGAATTCAGTACTGACTATTCATGCTGCTCCTCCCACCTAGAATTTCATTTCCCCTCCCCTGAACCTGTCATTCAAAGGCTCACTCAGGCTTCATCACCTCCAGGAAGCCTCCACCAATTACTGTAATTTAGGCCTCCAGATGCTGACATTTTCTCTTCTCTCTAAACTCCAATACTATTTGGGTTGTAACCACACACTCGCACAATTGAGAGCGTAGTGTTCTGCATTTTCTGTTTTGTGCCTCTCTTTCGATTCCCATTTTGAGCAAAACTTTCTTGAGCACAGTAATTTTGTCTTGTGCTTCTTTGTGTCTTCAGCTACATGCTTAAGTCAGTGTTAAATAAGGATTGGAGTTCATCAGGGAGGTGAGCATTAGTTGTCATGGTGTAGCTCATTCTAGGACCAGTCCTCATGGCCATCACACATGGAGGATTGTTTGACAGGTAAGCGTGAGCATGTATCTTACTCAGCTTGGGCTGTTATGAAATGGTGCTATAGACTGGATGGCTTACGAACAACAGACATCCATGTCTCACAGTTCTGGAGGCTGGAAGTCTAAGGTGGCAGATTGGATGTAGGGCCTGCTATCTGGCTTGTAGATGGCGTCTTCTCATTGTGTCCTCACATAGTGGAAGGTCAAGAGGGCTGCTGGAGTCTCTTTTATAAGGGCACTAATCCCATTACCAGGGTTCCATCCTCATTACCTCCTCATCTCCCAAAGGCCCCACCTTCTTAATATCCTCATACTGAGGGGTAGGTTTCAACATATGGATTTGGTGGTGGGGGGCACAAATATTCAGTCCATAACAATCTGTGTATGGTTGACAACACTGACGGTGGTCACACTAACACTGTTCCTTGTCCCCCAGGCACACCCGCTTTGCCCTCGATCCCTTAAGCCTGGCAACTTAGGTGCTCAGATTGGCCAGGTCATCCCTCTGCTGACCAGGGCTTCAGCGTGGCCTCGGGCCTGAACTGTCTTTCAGGAGGAAAGCCCTTCGACTCAGAGGCACTGGGCTTCCAGACATGGACTTGTGACTTGTGATGACTTTTCCAGACTTTGTCAGTTCTCCACTACTGACCTCTGTTCAGCTTGTGGTCTGACCTGAGGCTCCTCCCTGGGACACTGTCCTCTCTGTCCCCCACAGAGAGAGTAGCACCTACCAGGGTCCTCCTAGCTGCCCCACAGGAAGCCCAGCCTATGTCTGTCCTGCTCTTTGATACACTGCTTTTCAGTGACTCATCACTAACGTCTCCTGTCAACAACAACAAACACAGGGCAAAGGCCCAAGGGCCCTTCTTGGCTCAACAAGTCTTGAAATTGAACTGGAAGGGAAAACCCATTACACAGAGGGCTTTGCAGGGGAAGGAGGAAGGAGAAGGAGCCAAAATTAACATAAGGCGAGCCAAACCTTGGGGCCTGGGTGAATGCTCAGGCTGGTCAGCTGATGTCCACTGTGGGGTGGCGGGGAGGAGGGACCGAAACCCTCAGCATGAGCTCTCTCACTCCCTCCCCACTTGCAGCCAGCCCATGGCAGGTCCTTCTGGCCCAGGGAAGAGCTACCCTGGACAGACCATTTGCACTACTGGCCGGAATAGACCTGCACGTGGGTTCCATGCCCCATCCTGGTGTCATCCTAAATGAGAACAGTGTTGTGGGCTTTGGAGCTGGGAAGACCTGGCTGTGAGTCTGCTTTGCTGCTTACTGGCTTTATGGCCACAGGAAGGTCACTTAACTTTCATGGATCTGTTTCTTTATCTGTAAAATGGGTCTAATGCTACTTTCAAGACTGCTGTGAAGATTAAAGATGATATATGTGAAGTGTCTGAAACAGAAGATACTTATTACTTAGGAGCTACTCTTACTGAATTAGACAGCTTCATCTTTCACATAAAAAAATAAGTGCTCTGGGCCTGGTAAATGAAATTGAGTTAGAATGTGGGCCCTCCCTATAGAGATTGGTGGCTCCACTGGAGAGAGGGTGCCTGTTTAAACTGGTCTGTTCCGAGGTCTCCACATTTGGAGTTTATGCACCCATCTCATTGTGATGTGGGCACCACCAAGAAGACCAGTCCTCTGCTTTCACAACTCTGCTGCCCTCTGCACTGTTGACATAAGAAATATCCAAACCTATAAACAATGCTTATACAAATTTATTTGAGCCAAACATAGGATACCTCTGGCAGCAAGATCTCCAGACTGAGACAAATGCTTCTGAGAACAGCAGTTTGTAGTGTCTCTTAGGCATTTGAGATTAAGGAGGGAATTTACGTGAAAGTGGGGGACCGGAGCTCCAGGGGTGGGATTACAGGATAGTTAAGATCGTGAGCTCCCTGAGGGGGAGTTATTCAAAAGGTGTGTTAACCTAGATGCACAAAAACAATGGGCAGGACTTGCCTGAGGCAAATACAAATGTTTTACTAAAAAGCTATATACCTGGGATGTGACTACCCACCATGACCTGCCCTGTTAAGAATTTACCATCAGCCCTGGCCAGGTGGCTTGGTTTGGGTGTCATCCTGTGCACCAAAAAAAGGTTGCAGTTTCAATCCCTGGTCAGGGTGCATCTGGAGGCAAATGATCAATATTTCTCTCTCACATCAATGTTTCTCCTTCTCCTCCTCTCTCTAAAATCAATAAACATATCCTTGGGTAAGGATTTAAAAAAAAGAATTTATGATCAGACCACCCTGTGAGGTTACCTTCTGTAGAACCCTTTACCTTCTGTAGAACCCCTTTATTGTTCACAGCATCACCCCAAAGTCAAGCGAATTTCTCATAAATCAGAGGACAACTGCCCCGCGGTACCTGGGGAAGAGCCCTGGTCCTGGTCCAGGTTCTGGCACAGCCGACTGGAGAGCAGGCAGGGGTTCTCCTCTGGCTCTTAGGGCTCTCTGGCTCCCTCCATCCCCTGGGCCACCAAGGAAGACTCTGGGCTTGTGGAAAGACTCCCAGAAAAGAAACCTGGCGTGGGCTATGGCCACAAGACTGAGGGCAGAGTAAAGACTACCAATCAGAATTTCTGGAGGACACATTTCATTCCAATGGAGGGAAGAACTTTCTATCAGTAGCAACAAAACTTCACACTTAGAGGTATGGGCTCCCTCCCTAAACTAGCCACTAGTACTAGTGGGAATGTGGGACATTTAGCTTAATGACACACTGAAACTGTGCTGTGCAAGCACATTCATAATAGGAAAAGGAAGATCTGTTTGAATTCAGGTTCTGTTGAAGTAGATATGTCTGAACCAATCACTGACCCCCAACACCAAGTTCCACCAAAAATCTTGATGCTCAGTGGACGAACCAGTTAAGCAGTGCTTAAAAAATAACACCTTGACAAGACTCATTCCTGTCTGGACGTGTCCACATTAGAAAAGGAGTCCTAAACCACATCCCTATGAGGATCCACTTTGCCTAGAGTGGCTAGGCAGGACAGGTATTATCTTCCTTTTGCAAAGGAGAAAATAACTTGCTCAAGGTTGCATGTCTAGTAAGTAGGAGAACCAGGTCTTCTGGTTCCTCCTTCTATTACTTGTCCAGATAAGGAGTGGGCTGCTTCATGAATCCCTATAGTTCCAGAGTCCATGACTCTGGACCTGATCCTGTAAGAGCCTCTGGAGTCCAGACTTGTCTGGTTAAAGCATTTCACACTACTCGTAAGAGCAGAAGTTGGCACAATTTTTAGAAGTATAATTTAGCAATTTGCATTAAACACTTTGATAATACTTTGACCAATTATTTTCACTAGGAATGTATCTTAAAGAAATAATCTGGAATGGGCGCCAGGTTAAAAAGTTAGACATAGAGTTACTCCATGACTCAGCAATTTCACTCCTAGCTGTACACCCAAGAAAACAAAAACATCACCCACACAAAAATATTCCGTGGGAACGTTTATAATAGCCAGAAAGCGGAAACAGCCCGATGTTCTTCAGCTGGTGAGTGGACACATAAAATGTGTATCCATACAAGAGAATACCATTCAACAGTAGAGTGGAGTCAAGCGCTCACACTTGCTGCAACATGGATGGCCCTTGGAAACGTGACGCTGAGTGAAATGGGCCAGACACATAGGGCCACATATTCCATTCCATTTGTAGGACATGTCCAGAATCTATCTCCATGGGCAGATTTATAGAGACAGAAAGTAGATTAGTGGTTGCTTAGGGCTGGGGTAGGCGAGTGAGGAGGAATAGGGTTGATTGCTAAGGGGTATGGGGTTTATTTTAGGGGGAACAAAACATTCTAAAATTAAATTATGCTGATGGTTTCACAACACTGTACATATACTAAAAACTATTAAATTATACACTTTAAATAGGTAAATTGTATGGTATTTTATGTGTATCTTAGTACAGCTCTTTTTTAAAAATGGTCACCAGATTGTTCTCAACATTTTGTGATACTAATAACAAAATATTTGAAATAATCGAATCCCTAGGAAAAAGAATAATTAAATAATGATGGTATATCCATAGAGGAAATACAAAGCAGTCAAATGTAGTATATAAGACTATTTTAGACAATGAGAAAATGTTCCTGATGCATTGTTAAATATAAAATATAGAACATGTACAAAGTGTGATCCCATTTTAATTTTTTACTTAAAAAATTAAATATTTTATTTTGAGATCATTGTAGGTTCACGTGCATTTTAGCAATTTTATTGTTCTTATAAAAATTAGTTCTTTGTTTCATTGATTTTTCCCTATTTTCTGCTTTTAATTTAACTGATTTTGGTTTTTATCTTTATAACTTATTCCTGCTTTTTTTAAAAAAAGGTTTTATTTATAGAGAGAAGGGAAGGGAAGGGAGAAAGACAAGGAGAGAAACATCAGTGCATGCTTGCTTCTCAGGTGCCCTACACTGGGGAACTGGCCCACAACCCAGGCATGTGTCCTGACTGGGAATTGAACCGGCTGCCCTTTGGTTCGTAGCCCAGTACTCAACCCACTGAGCCACACCACCACACCAGCCAGGGCTGTTTTGTTTTTGTTTTTGTTTTTTTCCAATCTTACTCGTCTTTTTCTAGGTTTTTGAGGTGGGAGCCTGGTTTATTGATTTAGGTTTCTCTTCTTTTTTAACGTATTTATTTAGTTTTATAAAATTCTCTGTTAGTACTGCTGTAGCTGTGTCTCACAAATTTTGTTGTGTTTTCATTTTCGTCCAGTTCAATGTGTCCCTTTAAAATTTACTTTGAGATGTCCTCTTTAACTCATGGATTATTTAGAAACATGCTATTTAGTTGCCAGATGGTTTGAGATATTACCATTTTTTCTTTTGGTATTTTTTTTGTTTGTTTATTTGATTTCATGTGGTTGGATAGCACATTCCTGTAAGATTTCAATTTTTTTGAATATGTTGAGATTTGTTTCGTGGTCCAGAAGAACATGGTCTAGCTTGGCATGTATTAGACTATGAGAAAATGCTCCTGATATATTTTGTTTTTTAAATTTATTTTTTAAATATTAACATTTTAAGTTTTACTGATTTTAGAGAGAGAGAAGGGTGAGAAAGAGAGAGAAACATTTATTTGTTGTTCCACTTCTTTATGTATTCCTTTGTTTCTTCTTGTATGTGCCCCAGCTGGAAATCCAACCCACAGTCTTGGTGTAATGGGATGATACTCCAACCAGCTGAGCCACTCAACCACAGCTGCTCATGATATCTTGTTATATAAAAGTGCAAATTATGCCCTGACTGGTGTGGCTCAGTGGGTTGGGAGTTTTCTGCAAACTGAAATGTTGCCAATTCAATTCCTGGTCAGGGCACATGCCTAGGTTGCCGGCCAGGTTCCCAGTTGGGGACATGTGAAAAGCAATCACTTGATGTTTCTCTCCCTTTCTTTCTCCTTCCCTTCCTCTCTCTCTAAAAATAAATAAATAAAATATCTAAAAAATTTGCCCTGGTTGGTGTAGCTCAGTTGATTGAGTGCGGGCTGTGAACCAAAGGATCACTGGTTTGATTCCAAGTCAGGGCATATGCCTGGGTTGTGGGCCAGGTCCCTAGTGGGGGCCACGTGAGAGGCAACCACACACTGATGTCTCTTTCCCTATCTTTCTCTCTTCCCCTCTCTCTAAAATTGAATAAATAAAATTTTTAAAAAATAAAAAAATAATAAATTATACAGGTAGAGTATGATCTATGTTTTATTTATAATATTTAATATATTATTATATAGTATATATGTTATTATGTATATTATATACTGTGTATATTATATTATATTATATGTCATATGTCATATATATTATATTACATATTATGTATAATATCTATGTGAGAAAAATCCTGGAAGGCTATACACCAAATGTTGGCTGCACATTATTTTCTTCCTTATCATCTTTTGAATTATCTAAAGTTAAAAAAATTTAGCTTTTAAGATCAAAATCTTTAAAAAAAGAGAGCAGTGGGATATACCTGAAACTAATATAATATTGCGTGTCAACTGTAATTGCAGAAATAAATTAATTAAAATAAAAAATATGGGTTCAAAACCCTGACTGTCATTTAGTTAATCTTGTGACCCAGGTATCTCATTGTTGGTATCTATGAAATAATAATATCCACCTCATAGAGTTGCTGTATTACAGAAGCCAGAGCCAGCATTTGTTAAAGCACTTTGCAACACTAAGGCACTGTACATATGTTTATAGTGATGTTTTTATTATGGTAAGGAAGCTGGACTTCTTAATCTCTTGGGTTCTTTCCAACTATTTGTTTTTAAGTTCCTGTGGTTCCTCCTCTGAAGAGCAAATAGGAGAGCGATGGAATTAGAAGGAGTCTGAAGTATATTGTGCCTGTGGGTAGATCTCAGCATACATTGTCATTCTTTAGGTATTTCTGGAAGCCTTTGTGTATAATTGGGATGTAATTAACTTGGCTCTTTCAGAAAAAGTCCAATTTCAAATGTTCTGTCCTGTTGTTCTCCTAGTGTAAGAGGACTTACCACACCACACCATGTGATTTCATTTGTGGTTAGGAAAATATGGATATTGGGTTCAAAGATTCACCTTAAAGGGGAAGAAACATTCTCAAACATTTTCCAATACCTTACTCCCTTTTGAGCCCCCAAACAGGTGATGGCAATCAAAGAAGATAGATATCAGTTGGTTATCCATGACTCGACTTTTCTAATGGCGGTAAGAGAGTAGGGCCTACAGAGTGTGTCAGGGAGGGACAGACGAGTTTGGTGGTGGCTGGGTTCCCTCCAGTATTACTTAGTCTTTTTCCTGACTGAATTTGCTTTTTCCAGCAATTCATTGCTGAGCTGGCTGCCAGGGGAAAGCTGCAGTGTCTCTCACTCTGTCAGTGGTAACCTCTGGTCCGGCTTAAGGATCTCCCACCCTTCATTGGCCATCAACCAGTCTACCAGTTTTAGGGTGAGCCCTTTCTTTCCACATATATGTTCTCTGAATCATGCTCTCTTCTGAGGATGGTGATTTCTTGATCAGGAGAGGCATGGTTCAAGCTTTTCTAAGAATGTTCCAGGACTTCCAGTCAAGATGGAGGAGTAGTAGACATGCTGAAGCCTCTTTGCACAACCATAAGAAAGAACACAACTAACCTCAAAACAAAAAAAACCAGAACTGCCAGAAAATTAACTGTGTCGAAGTCCAACAACCAAGGATTTAAAGAAGTTATATTCACCCAGATGGTGGAAGGGGTGGAGCCAGGGAGCTGGGGCCCAGAGGACTTGGCAGCAAGGTGGAGTTGGTGAGGCAGCAGGCAGAACGCACAATCCCATATTCATGTGTGGTGGATAAAGTCAGGAAGGATACTTTGGGAACAATCAATCTTAGCACCAGGCCAGACCACACAGCCCAAGGTTCCAGTGCTAGAAAAATAAAGCCTTATAACTTCTGGCTGTAAAAACCAGTGGGAGTTGGAGTGGCAAAATAAACTGCCAGTCTATTGAGAGAGTTCATTTAAAGAGCCCACACGTTCCTAGAAAGAGTTCATACCCATTCACTCTGGGAACCACCACCCAGGTAGCAGCTGAGGGGTGCCAGTGGCATATGGGAAGGGGGTGGAGTAACTGGAAATGGGGTGAGTGCCAAACAAACCTCAGTGGCATTGTCTCCTCTCTGACCCCTCCCCCACACACAGAGCCACAAAGCAGTAAGGGGGGTTGCTCCATCTCAGTGAATACCTAAGGCTCCACCCCATAAAACTTAACAGATGCAGACAGGGAGTCAAAGCAGCTCTACCTAATACACAGAAACAAACACAGGGAGGCTGCCAAATTGAGGAGACAAAGAAATATGGCCCAAATGAAAGAATAGAACAAAACCCCAGAAAAAGAACTAAGTGAAACAGAGATAGCCAACCTGTCAGATGCAGAGTTCAAAACACTGGTGATAAGGATGCTCAGAGAACTCACTGAATATGGCAAGAGCATAAGGGAAAAAATAAAGTCTACCCTAAGTGAAAAAAGAAAAATCCACAAGGAACCAACAGTGAAGGGAAGGAAGCTGGGGTTCAAATCAATGATTTGGAACACAAGGAAGAAATAAACCATCAACCAGAAGAGAATGAAGAAATAAGAATTAAAAAAAATGATAGAATAAGAAGACTCTGTGACATTTTCAAAAGTGCCAACATCCAAATCATAGAGATGCCAGAAGGAGAAGAGGAAGAGCAAGAAATTGAAAACTTCCTTGAATAAATAATGACAAAAATCTCTCCAAATTTGGTGAAGGAAATAGACATACAAGTCCAGAAAGCACAGAGTCCCAAACAAGTTGGACCCAAAGAGGAGCACAGAAAGGCACATCGTAATTAAATTGCCAAAGTTAAAGATAAAGAGAGAATCTCAAAAGCAGCAAGAGAAAAGCAGAGAGTTACCTACAAAGGAGTTTCCACAAGCTAATTTCTCAAAAGAAACTTTGCAGGCAAAAAGGGACTGGAAAGAAGTATTCAAAGTCATGAAAGGCAAGGTCCTACATTCAAGATTAGTATATCCAGCAAAGCTATCATTTAGAATGGAAGGGCAGATAAAGTGTTTCCCAGATAAGGTCAAACTAAAGGAGTTCATCATCACCAAGCCCTTATTACATGAAATGTTAAAGGGATGTATTTAAGAAAAAGAAGATCAAAACTAGGAACATTAAAATGACAAACTCACAATTATCAACAACTAAATCCAAAAACAAAAACAAAGCAAACTAAGCAAACAACCAGGACAGGATGAGAATCATAGATATGGAGATCATTAAGAGGATTATCAGTGGGAAGGGAGAAAGAGGAGAATGTGGGGAAAGGTACAGGGATTAAGAAGCATAATTGGTAGGTACAAATAGGGGGGTGTTAAGAAAAGTGTAGGAAGTCGAAAAGCCAATGAACTTAATATGTATGACCCATGGACATAATCTAAAGGGGGGACTGCTGGAGGGAAGTAGGGTACCAAGTGGAGGGGAGCAAAAGGGGAAAAATTGGTACAACCACAATAGCATAATCAATAAAATATACTTAAAAAAAAAAAGAATGTTTCAGAGTACCCAGGATTTGTCTAGGCAATGAGCCCTCAGCCACTCTGAAGACTCTGTGTAATGCAGCCTTTCCGAGCTCCCCATTCATTTGATGTGTAGCATGTATTGTCAAATATGCCTGCTCTTCCTGTGCTAACTAGTCATCCCCTCTGCGATCTTAGTGGTTGATGCATTTTATACACTGTACCTATTTTGTTACGTGCCTTTCACCACCCACAACTCTGAGTTCCTTGGGTTCAAGGACTTGCCCATTTGTTTCTGTTTATTTACTGTTATTGTGGTAAAATATACATAACATAAAATTTACCATTTTAACCATTTTAAGTGTACAGTTCAGTGGCATGAAGTATTTACAATACCATGTAAACACCAGCACTATCCATTTTTAGAACTTTTCATCAGCCCAAATGGAAACCCTCTACCCATAAAACAATCATGCCATTCATTTGTATATCTTCTCTCTCCTATAAGAGGAAGACTGCCTTGCACATGTCCAAGGAGAGGAATTTACATATGACACAGCGTGGAAGTGCCCGTGGAGTTATGCAAGGCAGTACTCCCACCCCACATCTTGACACATTGGTGGAAATTAAATGTTCTTAAAAGTTGAACCAACTGGAGAACTGGGTGTTACAGACACAAATTTAAATTCTTGGCACTTGGGCTAAGGTATTCTCAAGAAAGGCTTTGATTTTCACCCTGGGAAGAGGATCTCTCTTTCATGGATCTCCAAATTCTGTGGCCTGTGGCATCAATTCTATTCAAGTCGGTTGCATTTGTTTGATATTTGGAAGGCACCTGACAAGGCCCTTGGCTGTACCACCTGAATGAAACAAAAACTGAAGTGATGGACTCTTCCTTCAAGTTGTCCCTAACCTCGTTGGTGGGGGAGATAGGTGTGTCTGTCCATATATTGTGTACATGCACCTGCTATCTTTAAAATTGTGATTGTGATGATGGTAATGAGCCCAGAGAAACTTTCTCTGACCTGCTAGGACACAATGAAAAGGCTGCTGTCTGCAAGCCAGGAAGTAGGCTCTTACCAGACACCAAATTTTGGCAGACCTTAACCTTGGACTTCAGCCTCCAGAACTGTGAGAAACAAACTTCTGTTGTTTAGGCCATGCAGTCTGATATTTCATCATGGCAGCCTGACCTGACTGAGACAGTCCCCAGTGCTTTGTGTCCATGGTGTGGACATCCCACATTCCACCCCTACTCCATTTATCATCACCTCACTCCCCTTGGACCCTGGCTAGCCCCTGAGGCTCTGGCTTTGCTCATGCTGCTGCCTCTCCTGGAGGATGCCCTTTTACCCTTTGTGGACTTCAAGGCAGCGCCAGCACTGCCCTTTCACCAAGTCTCCCTTGATTCTTCAGGCTCACGCTGGGTTCTCCCACCTCTGAGCAGGCATATTTATAGTCAGCACTGCACATTTTATTACACGTCATCTGACTGTTTACAGGTGATAGTTTTATGTCCATAAACCCTGGGGAACAAGACTTTTAAGGACAAGAACTTTGTTTTGCTCTTTATAGCTCACACAGAGCATTCTAGAAGAACTTGCTAATTGAGTAATAAACATACAGATACACGTTTCTGTAGAAAGCCAGACAAAAACAGATGGAATTAGAGAAAAAACGAAGAGCTAAGAGGGATTCCCAAACAACTGACATGTGCTTCTCTTTTTGGCTTCTCAGTTGCTTTCAAGATCCAGCATGTACCAAGAAACCCTTCCCTCTAGGGCAGTGCCAGGAAAAACAAAGGCAAGAGGCCCTGGACAAACTTCTACTGTTTCTGGTCTTGAAGGGAAAGGCTGCTCAAAGGCTGCCATGCCACAGGAAGGAAAAACTCTGCAATAAGGCTGTCCTGAGATCAAATCCTTATCAAGTAATAAATAAATAGGGGAAAACATGTTAGGAGGGAGCGGAGGTTGGGTTGAATTTGGAAAGAAGTTGAAAGAACAGGGAAAGATGACAGGATAGTCAAAGTGAAAGAAATGAAGACACGGGGCCAATAGTGATAGAGAAAAAAGTTAGAGTAACAAGTAAAAAGAGATGAAGAGACAGGAGCAGAGATGGCAAAACAGAAAGATGACAAGGAACGTAAGAGAGAGAGGTGAGAGAGAGAGAAGGAAGAGAAAGGAGAAGAGGAAAGAGGAGAGGAGGGAAGATGGAGCAACACAGGTCTGGAAAAGTGAAGAGTAGAAAGAAAACAATGAGCAGATTTACAAGGAGAATGGGAGACAGTAGCAACTAGAAATAGAAAACGGAGACCACGGGAAGGTCTGGCAGAGAGAAGTACACACATAAGGGAAATGGGGAGGGATGCAGAGAGGGAGATAGGAGGTCACATCTAAACATAGAGGACCCGGTTCAGCATCACAGTATCTTATTGGCCTGATTCATCTGCGACTTGAACATAGACCTGAGGTGACCCCTAGGGCTGAGATTCTGAGCAATTGATAGGTAGTCTCCTTGTGCTCCACGTGGAAAAACAGGACTCAGGGATATTTAAAGGGCCTGAAACCTCACCCAGACATGTATTTATCATAATGAAAAGTATATTCAAACTTCTGCTTCTGGGGCCTCCCTTGTGGGACCCCCTCCAAAGCC
Source organism: Tonatia bakeri (assembly GCA_004024845.1). Taxonomy (NCBI): domain Eukaryota; kingdom Metazoa; phylum Chordata; class Mammalia; order Chiroptera; family Phyllostomidae; genus Tonatia; species Tonatia bakeri. The sequence continues at coordinate 27,557 of PVIA01000522.1, read as the reverse complement.
TCGGGAGGGCCCTACAAGGTATTTACTTGGCCATATGTTTTTGTACAATTTTCAGATGTCATCTGCTTAAGTGCAGTCATGACCATAGTGCCTTCCTCTCTAACCTAAGCATTTTGCAGTCATTCTGCGTACAGATGAATTGTCCACAGAAGCCCTAGTAGAGAAATGGCTTCAGGAAGACTTCCACCACTGCTGGCGTTATAATACGCGGGTACACAGCCTGTGGTCTTATTGCCAGGTGACTGCCTCCTGTGGGGGTGGGCCTCTGACAGACAAAGGTGGGGCAGTAGAAGAGAAACCAGGCCTCAAGTGTACAGAGCCAGAAGCTGGACTGGGGAAAATTCTTATAATTATCAGATGCAAAATAGTAAGTAGAGGATTTAGTTTCTATCAAGGCCTAATCGAAACTGAGGTTCTCATCTATCAGAAATACATGCCATGCTGTGCTGCTGAGGTCACAGCACACAGTGCATGTCATTTGTTCTCATTTTGATCACATCACCAGTCCTGGAGATATTTGAGATGCCTGTCTGTGCTGCTTACTACACATTAGCTACCTGAAGGCAGGAGTTTCTTACCTCTGGTAAGCAGCATAGTGTCTGGCACATGGCAGACAGTCAAGAAATGATTATAAGATTTATAAATGAATGAATGAATGAATGAAATGTTCAGTCTCTAGATGCCATCCACAGGGCCTTGTCTTCACTATAGCAAAAGAAACTGTCACAGTAAAGATGTAGTCCCATTTGTGGGAACGTTTTTCCCTACGTCCCACTCTCTCTTCCAACAGGTTGATGAAGGTGAGAGATGAGACTGTTGCTGGGACCAGATTCCAGATTCCAACATCCAATTTCCTTCATTTCATTGAAGTCCCTACATTCTGGGTTAAAGAATCTGCTTTCAGTCATTTTGGGGAGTTTCCTGATGCCCCTGCAGCTTTTAACAGAGAGCTTGCTTGTTGCAAAACCTCTGTGCCTGTTTTTGTTCCCTTTGAGTGGAAATGTCTATCTGGCAACAGAACTAAAGTTTCCTCACAGGTTTTGGGTTACAAATAGAGTCTTGCTCCATCCTCAGAGAGTCGCCTTTGGGAACATGGCATTATTTTTCAAAGCTGTGACTGCAGAATTTGGGATGTAGCTAAGGCCACAAAGACTCTGGATGCACGAACTGAAAATTTACTTTTAAAATTAGGTAGAGGACTTGGTACTGAGGTTTTGATTTGCAGAGTCAGGCTCTTGGAAATGCAGCTGGTATGTCTGGGGATATTCTGAAAGCCATTTCATGCATAACTTCAGGCATTTACTTAGGAATACTGGAGGAAAGCACTACAACAGGGCATCATGGAACAAACACAAAGACTTTTTCCTCATGTAGGCTGTGCTCCCATACAGATTAAATTTTCTCCAGTTTGGTGTCCTCTGCAAGCATCTCAACATCTGCACTATTGTGAAATTCTTCTTTGCTTCCAATCAAAATCGCTGTGGATGTGTAAGATCATTCTTGTGGTTTAGCTATTACTGGTCAAGACCTTCTGCCTCATCATCCCTTTCTGAACGGAAAGACCTAAGTCCAGTCACTGTGGAGTGTTTTCTTTCCCTCTTTTGCTGGTGGTGATGGCAATGGGAGAGAGGGGTATGGGGAGAATTTACAATCTCAGGCCAAGCTGATCACATAGCTTGGGTTGTTAGCACCCCTTTTTCAACTAGATCTGTCATCTTGGCTGGGAGAGGAAAAGTTCTAGGGCTTCAAGCCAGCTGTGGACAGGTGACTGAAGATGAGGCATGAGCTGGCTGCCTGGCTGACCAGCATGGGGAGTGAGGGGGGAAGTAAAGCGTCATTTGGCGCCTGGGTTCTCTCCAGTCCATAGCGGCTGTTATCACTAGAGTAGTCATCTCCTCCATTCAGGCTATGATGTGATGATTCCAGCAGTGCTTTTTGGATAGAGAAGCTTCTAAAATAACATGCCAGAGTTGTGTCAACAGGCTGGGTAGAAACAAACAGTCCCTTGGCAGAGATCTTGCTTTGCTCTTTGGTGTGGGACGATGGAGGGGTCTTAGTGGGATCAGAGACAGTCTGAGAACAGCAGGCTGCTCAGTGACTCTAGGCCTCCACTGGAAGGATCCTGTGCCTTAGGGACAAACACTCAGCCGTTCTCACTCATCATGACCTAGGGCAAAGAGCACATGCCCCACTGGCTTCTCTCTGAAACTCTCTCCTCTACTTTCCACCATCCCACTAGCTCCAAGTTCCCCTCTTTCCTGATTACAGTTCTGTCTCCTTTGTGAGCACCTGTTTCCCCACTCACCTGCTGGGCTGTCCTCATGTGGCAGGCCATGCCCTAGGAGCTCAGGATATTATGGTGAGCAGGATGAGCTACATGATTTAGGAAGCGAAGTACAAAATTAAAATGCATGTCCTCTTATTTGTAATTAAAAAAAATTATTAAGAATGTCAAGATGATGACAGTGAGCATTAAACCAAGCTTGGGCTCTTCTAAGAAAGAGCCCTGTGGCATGGCATTTGAGTTAGGATTCCATCTGTGGCCTATTTCTCTTCATGTTCTACACTCCCCGTTTTACTCACCAATTCTTAATGGGGCTTCTTGTTCATAGATACACTGGTTCTTCCCCAGATCTTCAACCTGGTTCCACCCCAAACTCATACTTCTGGTTATTTGGAAGTCCCATTACCTGAAAATCAACAAGACAGAAAAAGCATTTAGATTTTGTTATTTTGTCCCTCCTCCTACGCTCTCCAACTATCAGAATAAAATAGAAATCCTCCTCTTTCTCAATTCTTGCTTTCAGACAGGGATTATATTATAAACCTAGTTAGTTGCCCAAGTTCTTCTTGCCTCCTCCTCTTCTGAATTCCCACCGGATTCTATCTCTTTGTCTTTTTAATCCTTTCCCTCTTTCTGTTATTGTTGACTCCCTATTGCCACAATGTTGCTTCACGCCTTGTCATCTCTCTCTTGGGCTCTGCCCAGATTCCCTGACTCGCTTCTCTGTCTCACTCGGACTCTAATCTTCACCATCTAATGGCTGCCAGCATAGTATCCCCCTGACCCACAATCAATCCCCTGCATTGATTGCCTCTCTGTTGCCTACAGTATCTAGTCCAGACTCCTGAGAGTGGCAGAGGGGGCCACCTCACCATGCTTACCTTTCCACAATCCCCTCTAACAGCTCTAACTGGAATACATATGGCTGCTCCACTCAGTTGTTCAACATACCTGTTTTGAATGACTCTGTGCCAAGTTCTGTGCTAGGCATTCAGATATGAAGTTGATTAGTGTGAGGACCTGATAGTTCAGTGGGGAGACAGGAGATAAACAGATCACTGTAATGCCATGGAGTAAGTGCAGAGGTCACAGGTATGCATCAAGTGTTGTGAGGACAGAGAGAAGGTCGGTATGTAACCTAACTTGAGAGCCAGGGATTGGAAAGTCAGCCTTCCTAGAGGACTGGACATCAGAACTGAGTTTATATGGATGTACAGGAAGTGGTCACACAAAGAGGACACAGAAGGACATAGTGCTCTTTGTGCCTCTGTGCTTTCTCCTATGCTGTCCCTTCAGCCTGGGAAGAGCAAATCCAGGCCTGCCTACCTCATCCCAGGCTATCTCATCTGCCTGGAAGTCTTCAAGACCCAGCTGGCGAGTCACTGCTCTGTGAAGTCTACCCTCACACCTGCTCTGAGCAGTGACAGGTATTTCCTCCTCTGTGTTTCCAGAGCATCTTTCCATCCATCCCACATGCATGATCTCATAACCACCATTTACTGACCTTCCTTCAATTAATTGTGAGGTCCTTGCGTCTTTGTGTCCCCTAAAGTCTAGCATGCATGCATGCATGCATGTACACATGTGCTCAACTATACTTATTGATATTTAATGATGTGTGGGTGACACATCATTTGAAGACAAGTCTGGTTTGACCATGAGCTTTATTCTTAGAAGTGTCATGTTCAGAACACAGGCATGTAGTCCTGCTGCCACTGGCATTGGTCAAACCTCTCTGGGGTCTAGCAATGCATCACCAAGAAGGACCTAGAAAAGCTGAAATGTATCAAGAGGTGAGGGGGGGCTGAACCTGTGTCATATAAGAAACTCTTGAGGAAATTAATGCCACTTAGCAGGAAGAAGAAAGAATGTAGTTACTCTAGAACATATCTAGAAAGTAGCAGAAGGAAGACAGGGGCCAACAGAAGTTGTAAGGGGGATCATTTCAGACTCACACAAGGAAACATTTTCTGAGAATAAGAATTATCCAACCCTTGGACAATTGGCCTGGAACTTACTAAAATAGACATGTTCAGGGAGATGCAAAGTAGCCACCTCTCCAGGATGTAGTCACTTCTAGGCCTTTCATACTGGATAAGAAACTAGACCACAGAACCTCTAAGATAGTGTACAGATCTAAGATTCTACAAATCTCAATTTTTATTTCAACCTCAGGCCCTGTGGTGAGAATGCCACATTGTAGTCATGCGTGGGGATGGAGAGAATGGCCCTCGACACTTCAGAGCACTGTGCACTGTCATGCCAGCTCCAGTGAATTACTGAGGTTGGGAGACATGAGCCAGGCTGTCAACACCAACTGCAAGTCCCAAGTCTATGAAGTGACATCAGCGTGTGTCAAAGAGTTTTTCTTTTCAGGAATTATTTCTTCTTCCTTTGCACTTGGATCATCTTCAGAATCTAAAGCATGTGACTCACTTCATCACTCATATGAAATCAGAACTAGACTAGGAGAAAGCTAGTTCTAGACAGGTCCCAGCAACCCTTTTGGGACGCAGAGTAAGAAAAGAGCCTGTGAACACCTCCAAACTGTCTTCAAAGGGGGTGAATTTGCTAGGGCTGCCATAACAAAGTACCCAGACTGGGGGGCTCAAACCACAGACATTCACTGTCTCACGGTTCTGGAGGCTGAAGTCTGAGGTCAAGGTGTTGACAGACTTGGTTCCTCTCGAGGTCTCTCCCCTTGGCTTGGAGACAGCTGTCTCCTCCCTGTGTCTCTTCACATCATCTTCCCTTGGTGTGTGTTTCTGTGTTTAAATTTCCCCTTTTTATTAGAATACCAGTCATATTGGATCAGGGCCCACCCTAATGGGCTCATTTTCATTTGACTGCTTCTGTAAAGATCCTATTTCCAAATAAAGTTTCATTCTGAGGTTCTAGGGGTCAGAACTTCAACACATGAATTTGGGAGGGATACAATCCAACCCACATGTGTCTTTTCTCAATGCCCATCATCTGGACCCACAACATGAGGTTGGGTGGGAGGCAGAGTTCTACCGTGATAGAAGCTGAGAAGCTGACATTCTCGGCTTCTCTGCACCAAAAACAAAGACCTGTGTCCAGCTTTGACCAGAGAGATGCCTGCCCAGGACTGTGAATTGATCGAATCTACCACCACAAAGATGTGGCCCAGTGCAGAGTGCTCTCCTGGTGATGGTGGCTGCCTCCAGTTCTTTGGGATAGCGGTGACCTCCAGTGCAAGGGGGTTGTGAAGTGAGGGGCCCTGTGTAGGGCCCAGAGTGCTGGGAAGTTTGACAACACTTGCTCTGCAGCCACCCACTCCAACCTTGACACAGCAGTTCCCTCGGCTCCTGACTGCCTAGCAGTGTTTAATGTCTTGTTTTAGTCCAGGTCCTATCTGCCCAGCAGCTGTTTTCTCTTCTAGGACTTTCTATGCACGTCTCTTGGCTGCAGTGCTCAGAGCTTCTGTTAGACTAGTTACCTTCAATCTCAGGCTGTTTGCTCTGAAGGCCTTCTTTGGTGGTGGGAAGGATGCTGACTTTGGATTTGGTTTCAAACCCTATCTTACCAGATATGTAACCTTGGGGAGTTATTTAAACTATTGAGGTCTCAATCTTCTCTTCTCTAAAACAGTGGCAGCCACACCCTCTTGTTTTGAGGATTCAATGAGCTAATGCAGTGCACTGTAAGCATGTCACACAGTCTGGTCCCTGCATGTAAGTGTGCCCTCGGTGAGAGCTATGCTTCCTGGGAGCCTTAGAACCAGGGTCCTCAGGATACACACTGGGCTGTAGATGAGACCAGCTCAGCAGGAGACAAGGGAAATGATCTTCTCCCCATGGCTGGCAGAATTGCACAGAGTCAGTTTCCATGGGGTTCACTCCACTGGTGGCCAGTCACCCCAGGTCTGCAGGGCAGCACCAGGCAATCAATGAAGACAGCCTGGGTCCACATGGTATTTAGCCTCCAGAAGCTGCCCCTCCTCTGGACTAAGTGCCTGCCTCCTTTGGCCCCAGTAATTCTGAGGCACACTAGTAAGAAATGGAAGACCTGAGAGGGTGGTTATGGGACTGTAAGATTTCTTCTTTGGTTGTCCCCATTTGTACTTTCTCCTCAGAGTATAGAAACACTGCCATCCTCTCCAGGTCTACTCAAGTTGTCTCCATGACCACTCCCTGACTTTCCCTGAGCTTGGAGGGAGGTACTCCAGTCCCCCAAGTCCCCAGCACCCAGCACCTGGTAAGAGGGCAGTGCAGCCCTTTTATTAACCAGCTGCTCCAAGCACAGGTCCCATCTCTCTGGGTGGTTCCAGGCTCCTGAGAAGCCGGTTGCTACAGAAACAGCCATCAGAAGAGCAGAATGGTAGAGATGGTGGCAGGTGGGATACACCCAGGCCTTTTTATGTGTGTGTGTGGATATATGCACACACACACACACACACACACACACACACACACACACACACACATATGCATCCATTTATCATGGAGCAGTCTCTACCCTACACGTGAGTTTTAATTTTAAATTTCTCCAGTGGGAACAACAGAGTCATTTTTAGCCGCCTGGTTCGGGAGCCTTTGAGCAGCCCCTGGAATCCATGAGGATCAGCGGGAGCCGGCAGGGCTGGACTGTGCTTGATTTAAAATTGGAACCCAGGAGGCAGAGGGGTGGCTTTATATAGTCTGGGAGGTCCAGGAGCCTCAGCCCTGATTTATGAGAAGCTTGGTGCAAGCACATGGAAGCGGAGGCAATATTTATAAATTCCTCCCTCAAGGACAGATGGAATGTTCTGAGCAGCAGTGAGATAGCACCTTTGGCGGGGGGTGGATAAAGGGAATTAGCTGTTTAAGTCCAGTTATTCAGTGAGAGGAAGAAATGTGGGTGAGAATGGCCTCAAAGTCTCTTCTAGGAGAACAGAGGGTGAGGGGCATGGATCTGTAGCCAGCTCCTCCCTCCCATCCTCAAGGCCTCCCTTGGTTAGGGAGGGCCCAGTGGCTCCTTTCTGAGGTTCCAGCTCCCTGGCCTCCCCTGCCTTGCCTAACTAGGCCAGGGAACTACATCTGGTGATTATGGTAACCATACTTTATCAACAAGACATTTATCTAGGTGTCTGGGGACAGGACAAGTCCTGGCAGCATGGGGAAGAAGAAGGAAAAGAAGATGTAATGAGAGCTGGCGAGGGTGGAGGTGGGCCCCCAGGCCCTGAGTCCAAGCTGATGTGTGACAGGATGCACTGAGCTGGCTTGGTTGGTGTCTGTGGGGAGGGTCAGCATGGCTGCCAAAGCAGGGGACTGCCCTAGAATCAGGGCATGTCTGCCCGACCCTGTCCTCCTGGGGCCTGGCAGCCCCATCCCTAACCTAGCAGGTTGGGAGAAGGGCCAAAGCATGTGGCCGAGCAGGCTGATGATCTTGTTCAAATGAGCAAGGATGGTGGAAAAACAATTTTTAAAAAATCGTATTTAGGAATGTAAACCCAAGGGAGGGAAGGAAGCATATTCAACTCTGTGGGACCACCTTGACCATGTCACCTTAGATTTCCCATGTGGAAAGACGAGAACTCCATTTATTACTAGTCTGCTTTCGAGGGCTCCCATAGGGATGTGATTCCTACCTGATGCTTGGAGTCATGAGAGTGGTGGTGGCAATGACAGGGTGGATGGCCTCAGGTCGCTCTGGAGATGGGGGAGAAATGGTCACCTCCGTCAAGCCTGTCTGCACCCCATCTGTGGCCCAACTTCTGGGGCTGTCACTGGAACACCTAAGGGAGGGTCAGAGTTTGTCAGGAGGTCTTTCCATATACTGGCCTAGTCCCTGCCCTGGCCCCACGGATTCTCTAAAAATTTCTCAAGTGTCTTAAAACACAATTACAGAAGAATTCACTATATTACCTGGAGCCTGGGTAGAAACCCGAAGAGACACTTCCTGGCCTTGCAGCTGAATGTGAGCAGGCATAAAGGTCTTCATACTGTCCAGGGCTTAGTGAGGCTGACACTGGGAAAGAAGCGGGCAGAGTGCCAACTGCCCAGCCAGGTGCAAGCTGACTACTATAGGCCAGTTGACATTGGTCATGGAGGGAGACCCTGACCCCATCCTTTCCCACCTGTTTTTTTCCTTCCTGCAGCATTTAGGAGATGTCCTATGAAAGACACTGAGTTTGGAATCACATTCATCCCTGGATGGGGGGCAGTGATGTCAATGTTTCCTTTGGCAGGTGGAACCATAATGAATGTTTGAGCCTCTGAGGTGACAACTAGCTTGGTTCTTATGCTCACGGATACCCTGAGGGAGCTGTGTCCAGTGACGTCTGGATGCTCTGTCCTTCACTCATGGGCTTGTTCCCGACTCCACATGCAGGTGTGCAGCTGATCCTGATGGCTGAGGACTGTGGGAGAACTGGCTCACAGGACCAGTCTGCAAGGCCGGGCCACAGAGCACCACCCTCCTCTTCCACCACTGGCCTCACAGCTGCATAGCACTGGGGCCAGTTCCACCCGACACCTGCCCCTGATGCCCCCTCAGCTCCTGCCCTCTTCTGGCCTCATCTTTTCCCTTGGACTATTCCTAGGGGTGGAACTATGTCACCAAGTCTCACAGTGTTAGAGATGGCAGGGGGGATTCCACAGGTGATAGCAATAGTAGCTGCTGTGTGTTAAGCACCAACTGTATGCCAGGTGTTTTAAGACTATTTCTAATCCCCACAAATTCCCAAGACAGGCAGCATGACAATCATCAGGTCACAGTGGAGGCAAAGAGGTGTGGAGTGGCCTTGAGTGGTCAGGGCACAACCTTGCATTTGAACCCATCTCTGTCACTTACCAGCTGTGGGATATTGGGCTGGTTTCCTGGGCTCTCTGTGCCTCCACTCTCATTGGTAAGATGGGAAGCCACTAATAGTAGCTACTGCTTAGTATGGCAGTGAGCTTATTGTGCACGCAGAGCACTCACAACCGTGCCTGGCCAATGGGAGGGGCTGTGTGAGTGTCAGCCCTCACCATGCTGAGGCTAAGGGATTTGAGCACAGTCTGCAGCAAGAATCACAAGGCCCTGTCTATATGGCTCCATATTCTTCATTTGACATAAGAGGAAACACACATGGTGGGGAGGGGCTGTCAAGGAAGAAGGACTCATCCAAGATTGGCCAGATGCTTTGTGACTGTCCCAGGGCTGGTGGCCAGTTCTGATGAGCCCCAGTGTAGTGTCTGTCCTCCAACACATGGCCTCCTTTGAAACTAAAATAATCTCTAAGGAGGCTCCTTTAACATCTGGGTTATCCAATGTGACCTCTGGTAGCAAGCAAGCAACTAGCTCTCACCCCACACATACTGGACACATGGTTAGTACTTTCTACCCCTCATCTTCTTCTAACTACAGAGCTGGCACAGCACCAGGGAGTGAATGTAGAAGAAATGCCAACAGTGATCAGAGCATCTTTCTGGCTATAATCATCACCTCTGACCTTGAGGAGGCTGAATGGATTTTCAACCACTGCCTGCTGCTGACTAATTCATTTAATTTGAAATAAAAATTCAAAATTTACCTTACCCAGATTTCTCCCTTTATGCTATGCCCACCAAGACAAGACTTCACTACATTTTCAAAAGACTCAAAAGTGGAGATTCCAACATCATTTCAACCCTGGACTTAACAAAAATCATTTCAGGCAAAAGAAAAGAAAAAGAAAAAAGGAAAAGAAAATAAAAGAAGAAAGAAACATTATAGGAACAGAAGCACTTTATTTATTCCCCCTGCGGCTTCCCTCTCCCTTTCATTAAAATTTCCCTCCAAGTAAATGAATACAGACATGTCACAACTGAATCTGGTTTTACTCCCACCTTCAAAAGATGAATCACAGAGCTTTGGCGAAGACAGAGAGGAACGGGCGGGCACCCTGTGGAAGGGAAGTGCTGTTTCTCAGGAGGCCTGGTCTCCATTGTCAGAGTCTCTGTCATCACCCTCACGCCAGGACGAGATTTCTTTCACCTGCAGAAGATGAAGTCTGAGGGCTACTGGCACTGAGGACTCTGTGATGTCACAACTTTCTGATCCTTCTGCTCATTGTCCATGTGGAGAGCCATCACTTTCCTTCTAATCCTGAGGGATGGAGCACCCAGGGTTTGCTGGGCTTGCAGCAGCCTGTGTCATGCTGGGTGAGAACAGGGTTGGGGAGTTGGCAGGAAATAGGCGACAAAGCGAGATGCAGAAACAGGGCCTGACTTCACCTTGCCCAAGAAGAAGCAGTGCTGGAGGATGCTGGTGGGTGGAGGAAGCAATGTGAGGCCCAAGGCACGTCTTGAGGCTGCCAGAGGCAGATAGATCCCCAGCAAAGTGGAGTGGGGGCAGCCTGACTGGGCTGCGGCACTTGCCCGCCCCTCACTTGGAGACCAGCATGCGGACAAACTCCTCGTAGTTGACCTGCCCATCCCCATCCACATCTGCCGCCCGGATCATCTCGTCGACCTCCTCGTCGCTCAGCTTCTCCCCCAGCCTGGTCATCACATGCCGCAGCTCGGCAGCGCTGACCAGGCCATTGCCGTCCTTGTCGAACACGCGGAAGGCCTCCCGGATCTCCTCCTCGTTGTCCCTGTCCTTTATTCTCCTGGCCATCATGCCCAGGAACTCAGGGAAGTCCACCGTGCCGTTGCCGTCCCGGTCGATCTCGTTCACCATGCTCTGGAGCTCGGCCTGTGTGGGGTTCTGGCCCAGGGCCCGCATGACAGTGCCCAGCTCCTGGGTGGTGATGGTGCCGTCTCCGTCTTTGTCGAACAGGGAGAAGGCCTCCCTAAACTCGGCCACCTGTTCCTCCGTCAGCTGGTCGGCCATGGGAGTTGTGGGGCTGTTGGAGGTGTGGGTGCAGGTGCGAGCTCCCCAGCTCCTCTCCTAGCTCTGCAGGACAGCTGGCTGGCAGGCTGGTGATCCAGCCCTGGCTTGACTCACAGACGCTTAAGAAGGAGCAGGGCTCTCACTCACCATTCAGACTTCCCCCCCCACACACACTACCCCCCTTGTGTTGCCTGAAGGCCAGGTCCTGTTGGAACAGGAGTCCAGGACCAGGAATGAGGCTGGTCGGCTAATTGAGCTGACGCCAGAGCCTCTGTGTGAAAGGCTGCAACTCTCCACCCCACCGTCACTCAGTTGTCAGGACCCACCACAAGGACACCTTCAGTGAGGTGTGCTAGACAACCTCTAGAGAGATTGATTTGGGTTTTTCCTCCTAGAATTTTTCTTTTTCCTCCCCTCCTCTCCAATCTTCACACCCTTCACTCAGTAAAATAACTGGCCCTGCGCCCTTTCTTCCCTTCAGCTGAAGTTTTTGGCGAGAGGAAAAGCAGACGTTGTCTTTGCCTGAAAGGAACTTTCTTTCCTTGTTTTTGGTTTCCAAAGCCTAAAAGAAGGTCTTAGGCTTCACAAGAGGGTGTTGAGAGAAGGGAAATTTTTGTTCTTTAGGTAGAAAGCAGCCTGTCTTTTTAACTTCAGAAAGAAAGCATGAATGGGAGATTTCCTCTTATTCATTCACTCATTCATTTGTAGATATTTATTGAGAGCCTACTATGTGCAGATTCTACCCTAGAATCTGGAAATAGAGCTGTGAACAAGATAGGCAACTCCAAGTCCTCGAGAAGCTTCTGTTCCAACCGTAAGACAGCTAGTTAGCAACTAAATGAACAAGCAAGATACTTGGATGGTTTCAATAAACTGTATGAAGGAAATAAAAGCGGTGATGATGGAGAGAACATGGGGACATTACTCCTATAGTGATAAAGGTGAAGGAAATTTTCTCTGCAGAGGTGGCACTTGGGGGGTGACCTGAAGGGAGAGAAGAGGCTTTCCAGCAGTGAGACTGAGGAAGCTCAAAGTCAGGGGCAGGAGAGGGCTTGGCATAGCCAAGGGACATAACGGTGGCCAGTGTGGCTGCAGCCTAAAGGAGAGAGGAATGGCACACAAGTGAAGTGTGGAAGGGCAGTGAGGAGCTCACATTTTATTCTCTCATTAGTGGGAATCCCTGGATGTTTTAAGCAAAGGCATGTCCAAAAGTCTGGGCTCCTGGTTTTGGGAGAGCTGGCACTGAAGTAAGGGGTATTTTTACGAGGAGATATTCTTAAGAAGGTGAAAGGGAATTCACTGAGCACACAGACTCCTCCCAACTTGCAGGGAAATGGCCACCCACAGAGTGAGAAGAGGATGCTTTGCCTGTGGCGAACTGGGAGAGGCCCAGAAAAACCAGAACGATATTGAGGGAGAGCAAAGTGGGAGGACTGATGCTACTTTACTTCAAGACTTACTCTAAAGCTACATTAGTCAGCACAGTGTGGTATTAGCTAAGGAATAGACAAGGAGATCAATGGAACGGAGTAGAAAGCCCAGAAACAGAACCTTATAAATATAGTCAACTGATCTTTGACAAAGGAACAAGGGCAACACAGTGAAGCAAAGATAGTCTTTTCAACAAATGGTTCTAGAACAACTGGACCTACACCCTTCAGAAAAAGTAACTCAAATGGGTCATAGATGTAAATGTAAAATGCAGAAATATAAAACTCCTGGAAGATAACAGAGGAGAATATCTGGATGACTTTGGGTTTGGCAATGATACCCAAACCCAAGGTCTGTAATTTGGACTTGGGTTGGGTTTAGATATGACATCAAAGGCAAAATCCGTGAAAGAAAGAATTGATAAATTGCATTTTATGGTCTGAATATGTCCCCCCACACCCACCCTGCAAAGTTCATATGCTGAAAACTCATCGGCAAAGGGATGTTCATGAAATAATACAAGGGCAGTAGCAGGAAACAGAAGGAAAACCGCTGGACATGAGCAGGTCACTGACACTCTCCTGAAGAACCTAGGGTGAATCTAGCATCATGGGAAAACTTGTCCCTGAGACAGTCCCACTGACAGATGAAAACTTCAAGGTCAGACAGGAACATCGTCTTGCTTCCTGTGTCCTTAACCTACAAAAGAGTAAGAGGTCAATGGGTGTCTGTAGGTTTCTGGATTGTGGTGTCATGGCTCCAATGCCCAGCCTTCACTTAAGTGTGCTTTTTGAAAGAACACATTGAAAGAGAAGTCAGAAAGGATTTTAAACAGCATCACTCACGACTCACAAAAGATAGTGCTGGGATGGAATAAAATGTCACAACTCTCTAGTTAGGAAACTGTGACCGAGGAAATGTTGGTTTCATGGGCTTCTGTGATTCTCTCCCTGCAGCCTCTCAGTGCGCCGGTTCCCTGGTGGTCTTAGCACCATTTAAACACTTAAAAATCAGTGAGGGAGGACTCCAAGAGATTTTGTTTATGTGGGGTATACCTACCAGTATTTACCAGGTTTGTAATTAAAATTAAGAAGAATTTTCAATATTTAAATATATTTTACATACTTATTTGTAATTTAGAAATTAAAAAAACCCTATTACATGTTAACATACATGACATAGTTTCATAAAAAATAATTATATTTCCAAAACAAAACATAAGGGGAAGAATAGCACTAAAAAAATAATTTTGCTAATCTCTTTCATGTCTGGCTTTAAAGAAGCATGTCTGCACTCTGTCTGTGGGGAGATGTCGTTTTGATTTGAGATATGTGACCCAACTTCACACAATATAAGTTGGAAAAGGAGAACATTTAAATGACTCTTTAGATAACTGTGGATATTCTTCTTCCATACCATATCAAAATTTGACAAGCAATAATTTCTTAAAGGTCAACTCTAGTGTGGAACCTGAAACCAGGTCAATGGAATTCTCATATTGTTACCTTAAAGTCCATCGATCATTCTTGCATTGTGAATGGATAATTCACCTGTGCATGATTTGGAAAATATCAGTTCACAGAGTTCTGCAAATCTCCTGAACCATTGCATCTATAAGAAAAAAAATATATCCATTGGTATGATCACCAATCCCATTAGAAAAGTTTAAGTATTGGAAAATCTCAAGCTCATGGTAACAAATATGAAATTTGGAAAATTCTAATTTTCTTGGAAACTCAGATTTATCATTGGCAACAAATATTGTTAGTTGTTTTTCTTGAAGTGACAGGCTCGCTTCATCCATTTTCCAGAAAATGTCTGCGGCTATCAAGTCTGAGTAACTGTAGTTTGTCTATGTTTTCAGTAAAAACGGCATTCCCTGGAAAATCTTACCTGCTACTCATGTAATCACACAAGTGCTTTTCTTATGAGAACCACTGTACTTCAATAATTAGTAGAATATTGAGTATGGGCATTCAAGGGTTGAATTTAATAAAATAATTTTACTACTTCTGCAGGAATATTCTTAAGTGAAACTGGCTTTTAAAAAAATTGAGGCTACGTGATGTTGAAGACTAACTATAATGGCTACTCACTGGTACAGGAGACTGGATTCATGCTAAGGGGCTAGTAATTTTACCCACCATTGCTTTTGACCTCAGTGCAAGATGCCAACATGATTAAAAAGACAAATAATGTCTTGGTACTATGATGAGAATAGTTTTGATCTCCCAGGCCCACTGAAAGAATATTGGGGACACACTTTCCCCAGCTGGACCCACAGAACACACCTGGAGGACCATGGCTGTGGAGCACTAGGAAACAGCAGTCTGAACTGGGGGTAGAAGTCCTGGGCCTGGGGGGTGAAAGGCACTGAGAACACTGAAATCATGGGAGGGACAGCGTTCGCCTACAGAGTGTAGTATATTAATGAAGACCCCAATGGACACATACTGGGAGAATCCACCTGCTCCAGCTACTTCCTTTGAAGACCAGATGACCCAAAGCATTGCCTTCTCTGAACTGGTGCTTTTATTAAAAAGAATTCATTCACCATCCTTGTAAACCTACCTCTTCTGCTGGGTGCTGTAGAGAAAGTTACAGATTAGGGTCCCTCATCTTTTTCCCCTGTGCCCTGCTAGAAGGGCTGTGGCTGAGAGTGACCACGGGTCTCTCTTTCTGTCTTGATTAAATCTTTCACTAGTCCTAACTATTTCCATTTTCCCTAACACACAATAGAACCTTGGTTATCAAATGTAATTTATTCCAGACAGCTGTCCAAGAAGCAATTTGTTGGAAAACTGAATCTCCTTCATTTGTCGCCCGAGAGACACATGACTGATCATACAGGTATCATCATGAAACAGTTTTTGGGTTAGAGCACTGAAGTTTTGTTTGACAACTGAGACTTTTTTTGTCTGTGATTCACTTTGTAGAGAACTGAATTGTTTGAGGTAGAAGACATTAGAGAACTGAGGTTTGACTGTAAATATAAACACTTTTCTTTAGTGTGTTCAGGCTGCTATAACAAAATACCAAGACTGGGTGGCTTAATAGCAGAAATTTATCTCTCACAGTTCTGGATATTGGAAGTCTGAGATCAGGGGCAGCATGGTTGAGTGAGGGCTGCAGAATTCTTATAGTGAACTAGCTAACATAGCAGAAAGGGCTAAGGATCTTTCTGGAGTTTCTTTTATAGGGGCACTAATGACACTCCTGAAAGTTTTACTCTAATTAATATCATCATCTCTGGGGTTAGGATTCCACATATGAATTTTGGGGAAACAAACATTCAGGCCACAGTACACCTTTACAATGTAGCATGTATGGATTAACTTCATATTCATTAAGCAATTAGTCTGTGGCAAGCATGTGTTAGCAAGTCATCCAGACAGCCAGGACCATAAAATCCAGTCAGATGCTAAAAGGTGACCTCTGAAGACCTCTGGGTAGGTTGGCTTTCATTTATGATCCAGTGAGATGCCACACATCCCCATACCTGGCAGTTGCAAGGCCACCAGGTGTTGTGAGGCCCAGGTGAAGCTTTCCCCCACCCCTTAGGGAAGCCCTCCCCAGCCTCCCCACCTCTATCCCTTTCCATCTCTGCTGGCCTGAGAACATGGACAGAGCCACAACTCTCTTTGTGGGCCTGGAGCACTGCTGGAGGCCCATCTTCTAGGGGGTATCATTGCAGCTGCTGGTGCTTCACTTCTGGACACCTGCCCATGGCTTGCTCTCTGTTTCTCATCTCCGCACTGATGCTGGAAAGTGCTGCTGCCCCCCACACACCATCTGTGCTGCCTGGTCCTCATGAACATGGACATGTGCTCCTAGCTCCATGTGAGCCATCTGGTCATGTCGCACTTTTATATGACTCGATATTCAGTATGGTCACCACTCTGGAACTCTAGCCCTGGCTCCTTAGAGAGAGGCCAGAGCACAGTTGAAATGATGGAGGCCAACAGACCAAGGGGTGGGGTGGGACTTCTCTCCTCAAAGCCAAATATGAAAGTTAGGTAGACAGTCCAGCCAGAGTCCATCCAAGCAGAGGAACCAGGGGCAGATTCAGAACAGTGGCAGAGTGAGTCCTGGGAGGAATGGAGTGTGGGCTGAAGGTTCTATGGTGAGGTGTCCAACTTTCCCCTCAGGGGGAGGGCGCTTGTCATGGGGCTTCAGGGTCATTTGGGAAACATGCAAAAAGGAAAGTTAAAATTGTTCCCTGGAGGCCTGGTTCCAGGGTGAGCTCCTCTTGCTGTCCCTTGTCTTCATCTGTCTTTGGAGCCTTTGGTCTCACCGCTAAAATTCCTACCAGTGACTTGCCATCAGGACCTCCCTAAAGTCTCCTGGAGACGATCAGATGCCTGGATTTGCCAGGGTACATGGTTGCTGTTGTGGGATCTCTCAGCTCACAGTCTAAGATGCAACAATGATATAGACAAACAGGGGACACAATGACAAAAAACAATGGTCACTCTCACGTGGACGGCAGTGGCGTGTGTGCTTTGCCCATGGTGTTGACCAGCAACCTCTGCTGCTTCCTGCTTTCCAGGGGCAGCATTGACTGAAAATAAACAGGGCTTGCTCAGTATTTCAAGCTTACATTAACCACTGGGAAAAATGGCACTTTCTTAGTCACCTTCATTGCTAGGAGAGGGTCCTCTCAACTAAGGCCAGAACTTTCTTTGGGAACAAGGGGTCTTGGGTCTTTAACACCTTCCCACTAAATAGGATGCCCCAGATTCAGTGTATGACCCAGCTCTTGAAATGACTTCTGGTCAGTTTTGTGAATCATCAAGACTCCCCAAGGGCTGGCCTGGGTTGGGCTGGAGTTCATGTTCAGGGAAGAGATCATGATTCTGGATCAAAGCTGTGAGTTGTTCAACTGAAATTGGATAAATAAATAGGTAAATCATCACCCAGGAGGCTGGGCCGTGAGAACGCCTTGCTCAGAGCTCTCAGGGCCGCTGTGCGTAATTTCTCAATAGATCATAAAGCGCAGGTGTGGTTTACTTTTAGGATTTGAGGCCTCACCTGGAGAATGAAGTCCACCAAGCGTGGAGGGAGCTGAACAACTGGGTTGTTCTGAGGGTTTCTTGGGTCTTCTTAGACCTGATTTGGCATGTCTTCACCTCAGTTTCCACTGCTCTCATCAGGCCGTTGGTGTACGAGGTCAGCCTCCGGGGCACCCCACCTGGGACCAGGTTCCTTAGTGACTCTCCTGCTGAGGCCCACACCTTCAGTGACTTTGAGCGTTAGTACATTTAGAGGAGACCTAAGGGACATAAAAGTGGCCTGTCTAATTCCTGAGAGTCACTTTGATTAAACTGGGATTAAATGACCACCCAAACAAAACCAAATTAGTAATAGATATATTACTAATAAAACCAAATTAGTAATAGATATTTTATCTCACAATAAAAGCAACCAAACAAGTAAATATCTTTTCCCAGACTTCCTGCTTTCCTGAAGAAAGGGAGATTTTTTTCTGATATGTGCGGGGAGGGGATTTGGTAACTTTTCACAAGCAGCTTGCCTTGGCTTACTCTCTGCCTCCCCTGTACTTTGGGTAGGTGCAGGGCTCTCAAGCAGGGGGAAGGAGGGCAGCATGGAGCAGGGTAAAACAGAGAGGACCAAGTGCTAGTTCTGGAAGGGTTCATCTGTATTACCCACCCACCTTTCAAACTTCATATTTGATGTTTTGGAAAAAATTAAGAAATAAATATTCAATGGGGTGATGTTGATGAGGGATAAGGCCCTCTGCCACAAATATTTTGATACCAAGAAACATTTGATAAGTGGCTATGTAGACTCCTGTGTTACTTTATGCCCCCACACTAAGGGGGCCGGGGGACATGGGTGATTATATTCTGGAGAACAGGCTGGTCTTCCCTGAGGTTCTGGAACTCAGTAAGAGACAGGAGATGTGTTTTTTCCAAGTGCTAAGCCTTTGAAGTTTATGATTGTAATGAAACCTTTGCATTTAATACAGGAAGATGTGTGCATGTGCATGTGTGTGGGAACACGTGTGAGAACACGTGTGCCTGCTGGTAAGCACAGGTGGTATAGAGAGCAGGAGAGTCTGGGGCGTGAGCTTGATGCCTTGATAAGTGATCTGAAAGAGGCAAAGGGCAGTTTAACCAGAGCTCACTTTGGGGGTGTGGTCATTCTTTCAGTGTTTTTAAACTTGCTATTTTAAAAAAATCCTTTTTGCTTTTAGACAAAGAGAAAGGGAGAGAGAGAAACATCTATGTGAGAGAGAAGCATCAACTGGTTGCCTCCTGTATGTGCTCAGACTGGGGATGGTGTGCGCTTGGAATGGGGATAGAACATGCAACCTAGGTATGTGCTCTGACTGGGAATCAAACCAACAACCCTTCCGTTACAGGATGACGCTCTGACCAACTGAACCATAATGGCTGAGGCTAAACTTGCTCTTTTAACCCATGGACTCTGCAAAGGTCCTTCTGGTGATGCATGGGGGCAAGAAAAGGTGGAGAGGCGCCTGGGGTGCCAACCTCCTTCCTTTCTCCACCACCAACCAAGAAAGCTCCCTTTAACTGCTTTGTGATTGTTAGCAAGTTGCCACTGTTGTGGCTGTGTATAATGTATAATGGGCTTACTAGTGGTAAAGAACACTGTGAATAATGCACAAGAAGGCTCAGCAGGGGAGCTGGAACATAGGAAGGGCTCAATAAATATTAACTATTATTTATCATGTGAAAGAGTACAATTTCATTTAAAACATGGCTTCCACTGCTAAAGAAATTCTCAAAGTTTGTCCTTCCAGTCCAACCCCTTCATTTTACAGGCCAGGATATTTAACCCATCAAGTTTAAGCATTTACCCAGGACTATACCACTACTTAGGGAGGAATAAAAATAGGCACAGCAGAGGGGTCTCTTGGTTGTGTGTCAGGCCCTCTTTCTGCTGCCAGGACAGGGTATCCTTAGGAAAAGGACCCAAGGACATTTCCAGTTGCTGAGAGAATTTTTTTCTTTTTCTACTTTTTAAATATATTTTATTGATTATGCTATTACAGTTGTTGCATTTTCCCCCCTTCACTCCCCTCTACCCCGCATACCCTCTCCCACCCACATTTCCCCCTTTAGTTCATGTTCATGTGTCATACTTATAAGTTCTTTAGCTTCTACATTTCCCATATTAGTCTTGCTCTCCCCCTGTTTTCTACTTACCATCTATGCTACTTATTTTCTGTACCTTTTCCCCCTCTCTCCTCCTCCCACTCCCCTTTTGCTAACCCTCCATGTGATCACCATTTCTGTGGTTCTGTTCCTGTTCTAGTTGTTTGCTTAATTTCTTTTTGTTTTTGTTTTAGGTGTGGTTGTTAATAATTGTGAATTTGCTGTTATTTTACTGTACATGTTTTTTATCTTCTTTATCTTGAATAAGTCCCTTTAACATTTCATAAAATAAGGGCTCGGTCATGATGAACTCCTTTAACTTGACCTTATCTGAGAAGCACTTTATCTGCCTTTCCATTCTAAATGAAAGCTTTGCTGAATAGAGTAATCTTGGATGTAGGTCCTTGCCTTTCATGACTTTGAATACTTCTTTCCAGCCCCTTCTTGCCTGTAGGGTTTCTTTTGAGAAATCAGCTCATAGTGTAATGAGAACTTCTTTGTAGGAAACTCTCTGCTTTTCTCTTGCTGCTTTTAAGATTCTCTCCTTCATTTTAATCTAGGGTAATGTAATTATGATGTGCCTTGGTGTGTTCCTCCTTGGATACAACTTTTTTGGGACTCCCTGAGCTTCCTGGACTCCCTGAAAGTCTATTTCCTTTGCCTGATTGGGGAAGTTCTCCTTCATTATTTGTTCAAATAAGTTTTCAATTTCTTGCTCTTCCTTTTCTCCTTCTGGCATGCATATGATTTGGATATTGGAAGATTTAACTATGTCCTGGAGGTTCCTAAGCTTCTCCTAATTTTTTTTTTTAATTCTTATTTCTTCATTCTATTCTGGTTGAATGTTTCTTTCCTCCTTCTGCTCCAAACTGTTGATTTGAGTCCCAGTTTCCTTCCCGTCACTGTTGATTTCCTGTAGATTTTTCTTTATTTCACATAATGCAACCTTCATTGCTGCCTGGGTCTTTTTTATGCTGTTGAAATACCCAGAGAGTTCTTGGAGCATCCTGATAACCAGTATTTTGAACTGTGCATTTGATAGATTGGCTATTTCTTCGTCACTTAGTTGTATTTTTTCTGGAGCTTTGATCTGTTTTTTCATTTGGACCATATTTTTGTCTCGGTACACCTCTTATGTAGTAAGGGGTGGAGCAGGGTGGGGCAACCACATCACTGCATTGTGATGTTATATGCGGGGGAGGGGTCCAAGAGGGAACAATGGTGCTTGCTCCGCTCTCTGCTGGTTTTCAGTAACTTTTACTACCCACAATCAAATTGGGCCTTCTGGTGCTGATTCCTGGGTAGGTGGGTTTGTGTATGTTCTAGGACCCTGTGGGTCTCTCCAACGAACTCTCCTGTGGGGCTGGGAGTTTCTTCTACTGCTGCCTCCACCCCCACAGGTGTTTTCAGTCAGAGGTTTTGAGGCTTTATTTCTGCACACTGGCAACTTGTGTTGTGTGATCTGTCTCGGTCCCCACTTGTTCCTCCCGGTTTATCCGCACATGAATGTGGGACCACCCAATCTGCAATCTGCTGCCTCGCCTGGCCTGCCAGCTGCCACCTTGCCCACTCTAGTCCTCCATTCACCACTTTGCCATGAGTCCTCTCCACCCGCTGCCTGTCTTTGCCCCTCCTACCAGTTTGGATGGGTGTGTCTTTAAGTCCTTGGCTGTAGGACTTCCATACAGTTTGATTTTCTTTCAGTTCTGGTTGTTTTTATTTTTAAATTTGTTGTTGTCTATTTTTTGGTTGTGTGAGGAGGCACAGTGTTTCTACCTATGCATCCATCTTGGCCAGAAGTCTCCCCCTAATACCTTTTTAAACATGAAAGAGGGAGTAGGAAAACTATGTCTCTCTCCACACACATACACATAAAAATATATTTATGTTACTGGTCCAAAGTCTGTGTGCCCAATGCTTCAAAAAGTCAAAACTTGAAACATCAGAGTCTGGACTTAGGAAAGGTTTATTGATTTACAAGTTGTCAACTAGAGATGGGAGCTCTAGTGGTACCTCAAAATCATCTTAAGAAAGTTCATCATTCAGACTTTTATTTCAAGGGAAGGAGAAATGGGAGGGGCAAGAGGTCGTTGACTGCTGCAGATATCTAGTTGTCAAGAAGGGTCCAAGGAAGATTGTGCTACTTGTGCTAGTGAGTCCTGTCAAGAAGTTCTTGCAAATCTTTGATAAACAATCATTATTTTTTACATACTTTCCTTATCCGCTCAGCAGGGGGCACTTTCTGGTAAGGACCTGTTTTTGTAACACTTCAGCTGCAAGCAGATTCCTCTAATGATTAGCTCGTCTACAAGCAGAACTAAGTAGAAGGTATTAGCCTGAAGGCCATGGGAACAGAGCAAGCTTAAACAAGATGGAGTCAGAGAGGTTAAGCATTTCGCTCTACTACCTACCTATATAAGGTACGCCTGAAGGAAGGAATTTCAAATACGTCTTAGAGAAAATGTTACAGCTTTAGAAAACAAACAAAATGACTATAAACCCAAATATTTAGAATTGGTTTAGAAGGCTTTAGTTCTAAAAGAAAGTTATTTCACTCTCAATGATACCAGCTTATAATATACTCAAAAAAGGGAATGGGCTAACACACACGATAGGATTTATCTATAGATAAAAGAGAGTAATGTGTGAAAGCAGCTTTCTGCCCTCTTTCTAATCGTGCCTAGGAACAGGATCAAGCTGCAGAACCAAGCCCACACATTGGGAGGAGGACATGGGAGGATGAGGAGAACTCCCACTAGAACAGAATGGAAAGATCTTAAAACTAGGATAAAAGGGAGGATCATGGAAGGAGAAAAAACCTTCTCTCTTTTTAAGATGCCAGGAAGTGGTTAGATGTAGTAAAAAAGGAAATGTGATGAAAGCTTTTCTAAAGAAGAGTTAAAGGCTAGAGGTCTTTTAAAGACACATTATCTCCCTGTGTAGCAGCTAGCACAGACATTAAAAAACACTGGTGAATAAATTGGAATAAAAATAGGGAATAAACAAATAAAGAGATCTCTGTAGACAGAGATTAGGTTATCGAGGGAGAGAGAAGGTTGAGAGAGAATCAGAGGGCAGCTTGGCACAGATGCTGCAGCAGGTAGAAGGACCATCGTGAACAAAGGTAAATACAGACTGATGAAGGTGATGCTAAAAGGATAAATTTGTTTCCAAGGATTTTATAAATCTGTACTGAGAAATGTCTATGTACCAAGTACATTTACTGAGTTATCTAAAAACATTTAAAAACAATTCCAATCAGGTAAGAATACAGAGAGGCAGGGCCGTGACTGACACACCACTTCCTTTAGGCACATGGGTGTGCTTACCACTATTCCACAGCCCCTGCCCTTCTGCTGGATCAAGACAGGTCCCTGCCCAGTGCCGGGGCACTGGCTGATTGTACGACTGTGTTTTGCCACAGTGTGGGCTTGGTGAGATTGCGACCTGCTGGTGGAAGCCCTTGCTGCCAGCTCTCAGCAGGTCTCCAAGAGTCGCTTAAGTTGTGCTTTAGCTGTCTTCAATGGTGCATGAAGGACAGTTGACTACAGGACACTGAGAGACACTGCAACATAGTGCAGAGGGGTTGGGCTCTAGAGTAAGGAGAACTGAGACGCAAATTCCTGGCTCTTTTGAGAACCAGTTGTCTGATGTCTCTAAGCCTCAGTTGCTTCATCTGTAACATAGGAACAAACAGTGAAGACAAGATAAGGTCATCACCGCTCTCTCTCAGCTAAATGGGGCAGCAGAGGCATGGGTGTGGCTTACCCAGGTTAGGCAATGAGATGATGTCAGGCTGGAATGGATAATCCAGTAAAAGATATGACTGAGGGCTGCTGACATTATCGCAACCCTGATGCAAAAGAGTTTCAGAAATCTCATGTCCACGTGGGGGGAGTGTGTGTGTGTGCCAGGAGCCATGTTATATCAGAGCAGTGCTGAGACCAGGGGACTTCAGAAAATAATAGGAACACACCATCATCACGTATTCGCCAGTTATGAGGCTGCTGAGCAGGAAGAGAGACTTCCCAAAGGAAGGAAATAGGATGAGGAGCCAGTTCTGCCTCTGAGAAACTGAGCCGGCTGGCTGCACGAGACTGTGGACAAGAGAGAGAAGGCCCCTGTGGCGGCAGGGAGAGGGCTCCTAGGGGCTCATTACCAGGGAGGGCGAAACAGCACACAGCAAATCATGTCAGTGAGACTTCAAGCTCTCTGGGCCAACAGACACGAGGGTACTTCTTAGAACGTAAAAAAGTTAAGAGGAGAAGTGGGTAGAGAAGGGGCCTACCATAGAAAGCAAAAAAGACAAACATTAGAGTTAGGGGCTGAACAGTACATGACAGCTGGATTTATAAGAAAGTGGTATATTATGAATGGTTGGGAAAATTTCACTGGTGGGTAAAAAGTGCAAATGTGAACATTCCTTTTACAATGAAACATCTACCCAACAGCAGGGTGATCCAAGAAGAAACCTGAAAAACTCTTTGTGGCTTATAGGCACTGGCAGTAAGATGTTGACGAGGTCCAGGGCAGTGGCTGGTGCTCGAGCCCTGGGGAGCAACAGGGGTGGGTGGGTTTTAAGAACTATGAGATGAGACGCCTGGTTGGGAACAAGAGCTGTGTGCACATGGAAGGTAATGGACTCACAGCAGTCAGTTATGATAAATGCAAAGTCACACAGTCATATATTTTGCATCTAGGTTTGCTTCTTAGGGGTCATTTCCTCCTCTCTGCTCAGTTTCCCGGTCTCTGAAATGGGTTAACTGTACCTGTTGTGGCAACAGCTGGCCACTGGAATAGGAGGAAAGGGCAATTAATAAATAAATACCAAACACTGTTCACATGAGATGAAGGAATCCTAGCAGAAAAGCACACTTCTTCTGTTCAACCCAATCATTTCATAGAAGATCCAAGGACTGAAGAAAGGGTTGGGGTCTCCACAGACCACTGGCCTGGCGCCTCAAGGCAGTGGAGAGCAACAGCCGCTCCAGAACGCATTCAGTAATCGTGTGAAGGTGCTGGGCTCGGGACACCCCAACCCTGGAAGCAAGGGCACCTGGCACGCAGACACACTCGTTTTGCTCCTGAGTCAGGAGCACCTGTACTCAGCTGGACCAAGTCCATGTGCACTGATGCTGAGGCATCCTGGCCACTGTGTAAGACATGAACCTGGAATGATACAGCAGAGGGTTGGGTTCAACTCTACTATTGACCTAGTTGTGTTACTTGGTCAGTTTCCTTGGCCCCTTAAAACTTCATCTGTGACATGGAGAAGGGCAACACCAAGCCCTAATGGGGGTGTCAAACTCATTTTCACTGGGGGCCACATCAGCCTCCAAGTTGCCTTCAAAGGGCCGAATGTAATTTTAGGACTGTATAAATGTAACTACTCCTTAACTAGGGGCTAGGAACTCAGCCTCAGCGCTGCCGCCAGGTAGAAACAAGACGCTGGGCCAGATAACACAAGGTGGAGGACCAGATTTGGCCCACAGGCCTTGTGTTTGTCAACTGTGCCCTAGGAAGTCAAGGGATTGTAGTGAGAAGGACCACACCCCTTCTGCTCACCCCTCTCCTCCTCCCCCCTGAGCACAGCACTGCCCAGGGCTCCAGCCCAGGCTGCTGGAGGTACAGGCCCAAGGTCCCTGAGTAGTGAGCATGTGGCACTCCCTCTGCTACATGGGCCTCCTCTGCAGCTACTGGTGTCTGGAGAAACAGCTCCAGCTGAGACAGTGGTGTGGTTTGTGCTGGTCCCGCTCTCCTCCTGGAAATGGCATACTGAGGACCCTCTCCTGAAGGGCAACTGAACCTTTCTGGGGGTCACCAGGAGTCACCGTTCCCTCAGGTAATGGGAGCAACAGCGCATCACCATAGCCTGCCGAGATTAGGCAATGAGTTTGCCAGGCTGCAGTGGAGCCGGTCCTACTCTCCCAGTTCTTGGTTCTGACCTGGTTTAAGCCAGTGCTCTCTGTGTCTGCCAGGCTGTGTTCTCAAGGACAAGCACAGGCAGGCCTGGGTGCTGGTCCCCGTCCTCTGCTTTGTTAGGTCCTTGGTTTTGTTAGTCACCATCTTTCTCCCCTCCCTGGCCAAGGATCATTCCCTTCTTCCTTTGCACCATCTGTGTTAAGACCCCCGTGTCAGGCCCAGGGTCTGGAGGCAGAGAACATCTAAAGGCCCTGAGTGGCACTCATTGACTGATTGTTAGCTGGCCCAGGGCCCATTAGCTCCTGTAGGGAGGAAGAAAAACCTAAGAGGGTTAAAGTGATGGTGAAGGTGGAAAAATTAACCCCTGACCTCCATATGCTGCTTTTAAGGAGTGATTTTCCACTTCATCTCACAGTCCTGCAAAACACAAGGGTTAGGTATCACCCACCTCTTTTACAGGCGATTAAGCCAAAGCTTCCTGTAGTGTCTTCACAGCACCAGAGCTAGTAAGGGCCTGCCCTGCTTAGACCTGAGTCTGCCGCGTCCTTGCTGTCGCGACCTGAACATTCTAAGAACCTGAACCCGGTCCTGCCAAGACCAGAGCAGCTCACTTCTTGGCCTCCTGTGCCTTTGGCCACCTCCCAGTCTCCCTTCCTAGCCCCTTACTCTCCCCACTGGGGGCAGGGGCCATTTGAACAATGGAAGATGTGAAAGATTCTTCCAAAGAGGAACAATGGGGAGTCCTGCTGTCAGGAGCTTTGTGTGTGAGGAACAGAAACTGCCTGCTCTCAGTTTTCCTGTGCTGACTTTTGATTTGTGCTTTCTTGAAAACTGCCTTATCTCTGAGGCTGACTCCTTTCCTGGAATTTTACCTATGTCCCCCACCGCAAGGCCCAGTCCTAAGGAGGCTGCCAATACATCATGTGAGATGCCAAACAGACCATCATAGTGTCGCTCCACAGCCAGGGAATCTCTCCTCACCACTGTCAACAGCTGTCAGATATAGAAACACTTGTATTTTCTTAAGCCATGTGCCTGGGTCCCTGGTCTTAGGGAATGTGACGCCCAGTATTACAGTTCAACTGCACCACTATGGGATGAGAGAGCCAAATAACTTCTCACATGCCAGCCCAGGCCCCGAATATTCTAGGCTTTGCTCCTTGCGTGGACCAACAGTTTCCCCCAAAGTGAGCATATGTATTTATTTAACATGGATGCATTCAAAGACACCAAATTTGCAACTTAAAAAAAAAAAATCCAAGAGCTTATCTTGTCCTGGCAAGTTTGAGAAGCTAAGACAGTCCCTCAGGTAGATCTAAAATGAAGAGGGGAAATAACCCCACTAAAACCTTCCTCATCCAGAAGCCCAGAGACCCAGGGCTGTTTGGTCCCAAACCCTACAGAGAACGCCCAGCCCACAACGGGGTTGCCCCTCACCCGGAGAGCACAGTTCTTCCTGAAGACAGTGTTTCTTGTAGCAAGAGCTCTGCAATGTAAACCAGCATTTTAAATTTTATTCAGCTATGTGTGCTTTTTTGGATTCTCTTCTTTCAAAAATGGAAGCTCTCTGAGACCGGGGATTGTGAAGAAAATAAGCAAGTCCTCACTGAAATAGGAGGTATTGAGCAAAATAAAGTTTTTTTTAATGTTATCCACTTTCTTTATATACACACACTGACCACATCAGACACGGTTTTCATCTTTCCATTTTTTTAGTTGGTTCCCCGCTTTCCTCAATTTCAGGACCTCCCAGTCCATGTTAATGACCTAGATTTTTGTTCATGCTCATATAATCCTCTAATTAGTTTTAATACATAACATGTCACTAGATTAGTTAGAAAAAGGCTGCCACATGTGTTTGGTTTTTACTAGAGAAAGAAAGAAAGAAAGAAAGAAAGAAAGAAAGAAAGAAAGAAAGAAAGAAAGAAAGAAAGAAAGAAAGAAAAGAAAAGAAAGAAAGAAAGAAAGAAAGAAAGAAA